>OW240912.1:163578693-163618397 GCA_933207985.1 Pelobates cultripes
TTTTTGCGTTGCCGACCGATGACGGTCCTGAACCGTCCTAACGGTTTCCGTTACTTACCTGATCGCCGTCGTTCCCCCGGCGGCAATCAGCGTGGCTCCGGTTGTGGGGAGACTGCCTGCAGCCCAGACAGTCTCCCCACACTGAATTAGGACCCCTGTGGCCATGTGATCGCTTAACACAGCGATCACATGGTCACAATGGGTGTCCATGTGTCTGCCTGCAGGGGGACTGCCTGTGCTGACAGGCAGTCTCCCTGCAAGTGTAAAATCAAAAAAATAAATAAAGTTAATGTTAATAAAAAAAATAATAATAATTATATAGGTGTATATATGATATATAGACATATATTATATCTATATAATATATGTCTATATATCATATATATAATGCCATACTAAGTGTATTTTTATATTAATATGTACTTATATTAATATAAAAATACACACGTATATATATAATATATATAATAACTATATATATTGTATATATATATTATTATAAAATATAAATAATAAGTAATTTAAATTAAATATTTTTTTTAAATAATAATAAAAAATTTTAAAAAAAATTATATAGCTATATGAAATTTTATTCTAACTGTATTTTAAAATTAATATATATATATTTATATCAAAATACACTTAGAATGAATTTGTATATATATCTATGTATATAAAAATAATAAGAAATATACATATGTCCATATACAAAATTACATAAATAATTATATAAATATACACGTAGACTTCAAATATATAAATATGCATATATATTTAAATTCTACGTGCGTATTTATGTAATATTTTTACATAATTCAGTAATTTTATTGATTGCAATTTGAGGGACCTGCCTGCCAACCCAGGCCGAAATTCCAGAGAATTGAATTTGCTAGCACTGTATTTTACCCTGTAACGTTCTACGACACCCTAAAACCTGTACATGGGGGGTACTGTTTTACTCGGGAGACTTCGCTGAACACAAATATTAGTGATTCAAAACAGTAAAACATATCACAGCGATGATATTGTCAGTGAAAGTTACTTTTTTTGCATTTTTCACACACAAACAGCACTTTTACTGATGATATAATTGTTGTGATACGTTTTCCAGTTTTTAAACACTAATATTTGTGTTCAGCGATGTCTCCCGAGTAAAACAGTACCCCATGTACAGGTTTTATAGCATTTTTGAAAGTTACAGGTCAAATATATGGGTCAAATATTTTTACATTGAAAATGGCCAGGTTGGTTACGTTGCCTTTGAGAGCTTATGGTAGCCCAGGAATGAGAATTACCCCCATGATGGCATACCATTTGCAAAAGAAGACAACCCAAGGTATTGCAAATGGGTATGTCCAGTCTTTTTTAGTAACCACTTAGTCACAAACACTGGCCAAAATTAGCGTTCAATTTAGTTTTTTTACTTTTTTCACACACAAACAAATATGAATGCTTACTTTGGCCAGTGTTTTCGACTAAGTGGCTACTAAAAAAGACTGGACATACCCCATATTGAATACCCTGGGTTGTCTACTTTAAAAAAAATATGTACATGTGGGGTGTTATTCAGAGATTTATGACAGATAATAGTGTTACAATGTCACTATTGATAAATTTTAAAAATGTATGTTTTGAAACCGCAATATCCTACTTGTACCTATAGCCCTATAACATGCAAAAAAAAGCAAAAAAGCACATAAACACTAGGTATTTTTAAACTCAGGACAAAATTTTGAATCTATTTAGCAGTTTTTTTCATTCGCTTTTGTAGATGAGTAAAAGATTTTTCAAGTAAAAGTCAAAAAACATGTATTTTTTCAATTTTTCATCAGATTTTTGTATTTTTTTTAAATTAAAATACATGAGATTATATAAATAATGGTATGTAAAGAAAGCCCCTTTTGTCCTGAAAAAAACAATATATAATTTGTATGGGAACAGTAAATGAGAAAGCGGAAAATTACAGCCAAACACAAACACCACAAAAGTGTAAAAATATGCCTGGTCGCAAATGTACAACATCGCAAAAACAGTCCAGTCCTTAAGGGGTTAATATTTTTATACACTTATTATTACTTAATATTATTTTTATTTATACAGTCTGGTATCTACAGAATCCCTCTCCTTCTTTCTTCCCCTTTTCACAATTTCTTTTGTCACTTTCTATTTGCACTTTAAATATCTTCATCTTCCAAATATTTATATTATATAATAAATATTTGGGTTATTACAAGAATAATGTCTGTTTCATATTCTATGTTTAAAAATGGTAAGCACAAAGGAAAATGACTATATATTTATAGCAATCTTGTAACTATATAGGTTGTTTTAAGATTATGATTAATGACTAATATGTTGCAATTCTATTTTAATGTTTGGGATGATTCGATCTGCATGAGGATCATACAGGGACGAAGTGGAACGCATGTGCGTTCCAGCTACATATAGAACTACCGCAGAGTCTGTTTAAATGAGGACGTGAGAACATTTCCGGACTGGTGGAACGCATATGCTTTCCACGGATGCCCTCCCCTGAACTCCATATAAGGAAATGGAGGATGAACAACTGGAGCTAAGTTAATTGAAGACAGCGGATTGGATGAACAGAACGAGAAGCCGGCGGGAGGAACTTTTAAAAGACAGCTGTGACTCCCAAAAGATCCGAAGCATTTCATTTGACTTTTTACTCCTGAGGAAGTCTGACTGTTCAGATGAAACGCGTAGAGACACATTTTATTGTGTATTTTGTTTATTTTGTTTTCTTTGCCTAATACTTCTGTGAAGATCATCTTACTCCAAATTGAAGGGATACACAGAATTTTAATGATGGGCCTTGTTAGATCTTTTATACTGTAAGTGTAACCATTAAAATTGATTCACATTTTATGACAGTGTTATACTATGCTGTTTTTTATTATTTTTTGCATGCAACATTCATCATCTTAACTATGAGGAAGCCGTGAGAACCTACCACAAATTGATGAGCCTGAAAACTACTCCAATTTTGTGAGTGTGACATTGAAATTAGGGGCCATTTGTGAATTTACGTTATTTTCCTATGAGCTTTTTTCTTTTTTTTATAGGTTTGGGTATAGCCTATTTTTTCATATGTATTGAGGATTGAGAGGAATCCTTTGTTATACCAAACTAAAAAGGAAGTAATTGTCTTTTTTATTATCACTGCACATGGGTGGTCTAAATTGTATTTTTACATTATATTTAAAAGACTAGTAATAATAATGTCCCAAGTGAGAAGCAAAAAGTACCAGGTTAACAAACTGAGGACCCAAATGGTTTCTCGAAGGCTGGATAAGAGTCTGGATCTCCCCATGCTGGATGAACACTGAATACCAGCCGCCTGCGTTTCACTGTGGCTCTGGATGCGTTCCAGTAAGCTGTCTCCTGGGACCTTGTGTGGGATACCTGCCTAACACATTTCGTAATAATAAAATGACTGCTCACCATTTTTGATTGATGCCAGAAATGGGGACATTATAAAAGGGAATGCCCCCAGCTGCGGGACCGTTCCACCTGGATCCGGCCCGGTCCACCACCACCGAGAGCAGCCGCAGCCCACCACTACCAGGATATCGTGGCCACACCATATGGCTCAGCGGTTCCCATTACAACTGTGGAACAGTGGGAAGTACTGCACGAGGCGGATCCAGTCCAGGCCAATGCTGACAACCGCCAGCATCACAGGCAGACTGTATATCTGGAGGGTAAAGCAGTTCAGGGGCTACGCGACTCAGGGGCTACCATCCCCCTGGTAAAGAGTCACCTGGTCTCAGACCAGGCTAAACTAAACAAGACTGTGGCCGTCAGGGTAGCCGGGGGAGCAGTATACCGGCTACCTACAGCGAGGGTAAACTTGCATTGGGGAGCGGA
The DNA here is from genome assembly GCA_933207985.1 of Pelobates cultripes. Classification (NCBI taxonomy): domain Eukaryota; kingdom Metazoa; phylum Chordata; class Amphibia; order Anura; family Pelobatidae; genus Pelobates; species Pelobates cultripes. The sequence continues at coordinate 163,582,582 of OW240912.1, forward strand.
GGCAGGACATGTGGAGGTGGGGTTGATGCCGCAGTTACCAGCGGAGGTTTTATTGGGGAACGATCTGGGGAGGCTCACATCTGCTTTTGAGCCCCAGACACCCACCACAGGAGAAGCTCACCCTGTGGTTACTCGACAACAGGCCCGCACCCAGGACTACAACACACTCCCGGAGGTTCAGGTAAGAGATCCTTCCCCTTCCCTTGACTGTTTTCCCTGGGCCCCTCCTAACAAATTTGCAGCTGAGATAGTGACTGACCCCACCTTGCAGGTGTATAGGGACAAGGTGACAGCAGATACTCCTGGGGGGGAGGGCGAAAGGTTTATCTGGGACAAACAGCTGCTATATAGGGAGACGGATAAGAGGGTAGCCGGGTCAGACCCGATCGTGATGAGGCAGTTAGTGGTACCCCAGCGGTACCGGGCAGAGTTACTCCGGATAGCACATGACATTCCGCTATCTGGACATTTAGGGGTCAGCAGGACCCGGCACAGGTTAACACAAAGTTTCTTTTGGCCTGGAATTAGCCAGGAAGTGCGCAGGTATTGCAACACGTGCGATACATGCCAAAGGGTGGGGAAAAGGGGGGACCGACGCAAGGCCAAGTTACATCCCCTTCCCATAATCGAGGAACCCTTCAGTAGGGTAGCAGTTGACCTAATAGGACCCCTCAACAAAGCGAGCCCGTCAGGTAAAAGATTTATCCTGACAGTAGTAGACTATGCCACTAGATATCCAGAGGCGGTGGCCCTGACGAATATACAGGCTGAGACAGTAGCGGAAGCCCTAATGCAGATATTCTCCCGGGTGGGACTTCCCAGGGAGATTGTCTCCGATCAGGGTACCCAATTCACCGCCGAAGTCCCGCAGCGCCTCTGGAAGTTTTGTGACATTAAGCCTGTCATTGGTTCCCCTTACCACCCCCAGACGAATGGGCTCTGCGAACGTTTCAACGGTACATTGAAACAAATGCTCCGAACCTTCGCAGAGACCCACAAGGACTGGGAGAAATTCCTGCCTCACCTCCTCTTTGCTTACAGGGAGGTGCCGCAGGAATCCACTGGGTTTTCCCCATTTGAATTATTGTTTGGCCGCAGGGTACGAGGGCCTTTAGATTTAATCAGAGTGCATTGGGAGGGAGAATGGAGCACCGATGATACCCCCATCATACCATATGTGTTGGCATTCCGAGACCGCCTGGAGGCCTTAACCCAGACGGTACGCGAGAATTTGCAGGCGGCTCAGACACGCCAACGCACATGGTATGATCGGGGCGCCAGGGACCGTAGCTTTCAGGTCGGGCAGAAAGTGTTGATTTTAAAACCTGTCCGACACGATAAGCTGCAGGCCGCCTGGCAGGGCCCTTATAAGGTGGTAGAACAACGGTGTGACACCACTTATATAATAGGCTCGTGCGTTGGTACTGGGGGGCGACGCATGCTCCATGTGAACATGATGAAGCCCTACCAGGAGCGCTCTGAGGAAGTGACCGCCATATGCGCGCCTAACTCAGAGGAGTTTGACAGTCTGCCTCTCCCGGATCTGCTGGGAGAGGGTCAGTTATCTGGAGACTTAGGGAAAGTCACCCTGGGGGACCGGTTGAGCCCACAGGAGCGGAGCGAGGTACAACAGCTGTTGAGGGAGAAGCAGGATATCTTCTCTAATGTACCTGGTTACACTCCTCTGGCCACTCACAGAGTAGACACCCCAGGGCAACTTCCCATGCGTCAGACCCCGTACCGCATCCCAGAAGCGGTACGGGCGAACATGCGCAAGGAGATCGATGAGATGCTCCAGCTGGGGGTGATTGAGCCCTCTGACAGCCCCTGGGCGTCCCCGGTAGTGCTAGTACCAAAACGGGACGGCACGACCCGTTTTTGTGTAGACTACCGGAGATTGAATGAGAAGACGGTATCTGACGCCTATCCCATGCCCAGGATAGACGAACTACTGGACCGGATGGCGAGGGGGCACTATCTCACCACTATTGACTTGTGTAAGGGGTATTGGCAAATCCCCTTGGCACAAGACGCCATCCCTAAGTCGGCCTTTGTCACCCCATTCGGCTTGTACCAATTTAAGGTCATGCCGTTTGGGATGAAAAACGCCCCGGCTACTTTTCAGCGGATGGTGGACCGCCTCCTGGATGGGTTCCAAGATTATACCTGCGCTTACCTCGATGATATTGCCATTTTCAGCAATACCTGGCAGGAACACTTGACCCATATAGGAGCGGTCCTAGACAGGATTAGGGCCGCTGGTTTAACGCTGAAACCAGCCAAATGCAGCATAGGAATGGCTGAAGTACAATACCTCAGCCATCGGGTAGGATGCGGCAAGCAGAAGCCAGAACCAGCCAAAGTAGAGGCTGTAGCTCAATGGCCTACCCCTAGGACTAAGACTCAGGTATTAGCGTTCCTAGGAACGGCCGGGTACTACCGGAAATTTGTCCCGAATTATAGTGCCCTGGCCAAACCTCTCACTGACTTAACCCGTAAAAACCTTCCCCGCCAAGTGACCTGGACCCCGGAGTGTGAGCAAGCATTTCAGCTGTTGAAAGATGCATTGACCAATGCCCCGGTCTTGGCAGCTCCCAATCCAACTAAACGTTTTCTTGTCCACACAGACGCTTCTATGTTTGGATTGGGAGCAGTACTGAGCCAAGTCAGGGCCGATGGCGGAGAACATCCCGTGGCTTACATCAGCCGGAAGCTGTTACCTCGAGAAGTAAGCTACGCCTGGCTGTGGTGTGGGCCCTGAAGAAATTACAGCCGTATTTGTACGGGCAAGCTTTTTCCCTGCTCACGGATCACAACCCGTTAGTATGGCTAAACCGGGTGGCTGGGGACAATGCCAGGCTGCTGCGCTGGAGTCTGGCGCTGCAGCCCTTTGACTTTAATATCCAGTACCGCCCGGGTAAACAGAATGGAAACGCTGACGGGTTGTCAAGACAAACTGACCTAGAGAAATGATCCGTGAGCCTCCCCGGACATCCCCAAGCCGATCCGTGTTGGATCAGACTGTGTATGCCGGCTTGTGGGCAAGGGGGAGCAGTGTAGCGGATGGCACCGGGCTGTCCTGCAAATATATTGTACATAACTGCATTCGTGTGATCTGCTGTGTTATATGTTTTTTTAAAAGAATTGTATTCCTCTGATTGTTCGGTAGTTTCATTCCCTTAGTTCATTTGAATGAAACTACCGAACAACCAGACCTCCCCTGTGTGAAGTGTGTCCTCAATTACCCGTTGCAACATTGTTGCGAACGGGTAATTGACTAGTAAGTAGCCGTCCTTTGTTCTCGGGGGTGGCCGCCATTCGACAAACGAACACGTGGCGGCGGCCATTTTAAAACTCCCGAACAGCGGTGTTTTGCCGTCGAGTGTCTGGAACTAAAATCGGACACTCGAGTAGGCGAACACCGCTGAGACCTCCACAAGCCCGGTCCGTTCGGTTCCTAACTACCGAACGGCCCCTTGTTCGGTAGATAGAAAGAACCGAACGAGGGGATTCAGGCGAACCCTCCCTAGCCTCTATAGCTAGAGGCTTTCGTGTATTTTGTTCCCTTATGCCAGGACCGACCGCAGGGCCCATTCGCATGGAACCTCATTCGGCTGTCTCAGTTAGTGCGGTCGGTCATTTTATTCCCTCCATACATTTCCCGAACCCCTGGTCTGATCTGGGTGATTTTTGGATATGTTGTTCACCCAGATCAGGGCTATCCGGGGATGTAGGATTTAAAGAGGTACCCCTACGTTTAGGGAATTACTGTACTGGATAAGGGGATTATGAAGCTGGCTGAGGGGAGGAGATGTGTGGGAGGTTACCAGGACAGGATTGGCTACTGTATTAATGATTGTAAATCCCTCCCTTGCATGGGAGCATGCTTTAAAAGGAGACTGTGGATTAAAGCTTTCAGTTCTGCTCCTGAAACTGTGTGTCGTCCAGTTATTGGGATTGCTGTTGGGATATTGCTGTTATTTTACCTGCTAGAAACCTTGCCTATGGATTTACTATTTACTTGTTCCTGAGCCTCACTTGGATTATAAGCAGAGATAACCTGGGGAATATTGCATCTCCGCTACAGTCTGTAATACTGGTAAATGTTCTAACATAAAGCAAGCAACTTTCAATTATTACTTAAGCAAAAGATGCAACATATCATGTAAATTAATATGCCATATAGTACAAAATATCCACTTCAGTGGATTATCCAAGAGGAAAGAATTTAACTAAACTATGGTGCCTAAGACAAAGTTGTAATCTGTAACAGAGAGATAGTTAAAGAGTTCCCTATATTTTACCTCTAGAGAAAAAGAGAGGAAAATGGGGGGAGCCTCACTGTCAAAAATTGGCAGAAGAGTATACTAAGGAGGCTGCAGAGGTAGCTACACAGAGCCCTATCACATTGCTAAGAACTGCAGCTAATACCTCACAGTCATGGATAAATAAGAATTGAGGCTCCTACATACCATTAGTCTCTGTCAAAAAAGTATCGGCCCAGTAGCCTAGTAGCATAACGAAAAAAATAATTCAGAAAAAATGTATGTCAAAAAAGTTATAAATTGATTTGCATGTCAATGAGTGAAATAAGTATTTGATCCCTTATCAATCAGCAAGATTTCTGGCTCCCAGGTGTCTTTTATACAGGTAACAAGCTGAGATTAGGGGCACTTTCTTAAAGGTAGTGCTCCCAATCTTAGCTCTTTAACTTTATAAAAGATACCTGTCCAAGAGAAGCAATCAATCAGATTCTAAACTCTCCACCATGGCCAAGACCAAAGAGCTGTCTAAGGATGTCAGGGACAAGATTGTAGACCTACACAAGGCTGGAATGGGCTACAAGACCATCACCAAGCAGCTTGGTGAGAAAGTGACAACAGTTGGTGCGATTATTCATAAATGGAAAAAAACACAAAATAACTGTTAGTCTCCTTCAGTCTGGTGCTCCATGCAAAATCTCATCTTGTTAGTTTCAATGATCATGAGAATGGTGAGGAATCAACCCAGAACTACACCGGAGGATCTTGTTAATGATCTCAAGGCAGCTGGGACCAAAGTCACCAAGAAAACAATTAAAAATACAATGTGCGGTAAAGGACTGAAATCCTGCAGCACCCGCAAGGTACCCATGCTCAAGCAAGTACATGTACAGACCTCAGTAAAAGCAATAAAAGGCTGCGCACATAAAATAAAGTCCAATATAAGTAAAATAAGGAAAGTCCAATTAGTTTGTTCTTACTGGTGTCCTTGGTTGATGAGCTCTTCTATTTATTGTAGTGGTTTCACTTAATAAAAGATAAAAAGAGAAAAAGAGGGACAACCAATGGTGTAGTATGTAAAATTCGAGTCTAGAGATAAAAAAAAGGTTGGTATAAAACTCACATTTACCAGAGCTAATGTCCAGCTCTGGAGTGAAGCGCGTACAGCGGTTTAATCCCCGCTTATGGGATATAAGGCAGGTTCCTCTCCGTGAATGGTGTCCAATTCTCGGGATAAAACAAAAACAGCCAATAGTGCTCACTGTATGGCAGATAGTAATAAAAAATAAAAGAAATGTACTTACAAAGTAAGAGCAGACGCACTGCTCTTTGATGATAGCTTGGGTGGATTGATCCCCACCTTGCGGATTTCTTTGGGTACAGGAAACTTCCAGGAATTTTTAGGTTTCTTTTTAAAACCAGTTAAAAAATAATTACAATAACAATAAAAAGGCCAGGGTAAAAGAGAAAAGTATGTGTCTATAAAAAAGATAATTGGCACTAATGAATGACCAATAATACTTTAATATATATAAAAAACACAGTATTCAAATATCCATAACGCGTTTCGTCACAAAAGGACTTTTTCAAATGGAATAACATAGTTTACCTGGCACATAGATGTTATATAGAAGCATAATTACTTGAATTTTGGCGCCAAAAATTTGTTCAGCCAATCAGAATTAAAAACATATATACAGCTTTAAGATACAAAAATAACATAATCAGCACATAATTTATAATAATACAACTTGATTCTAGTATATTTGAATCTAAAACGAGGGTAGGAATGTGTAATTTTAAAAGATTTAAAATGGTCACATGACCGGCGGCACTTCCGCATTTCGGAAGTGCCGCCGCAATGGTCCATGGGAAATGTAGTTTAAGTATACGCCGCAAATAACGGCCGATTACAACTTATTTTTATATACTAGTTTTGTTTAATATAATCTCAGGGTACCATCCCCCAAAACGAGGAGGCTAGCCATCGAATTTCAAAGGATTAAACCGGTCACATGACCGGCGGCACTTCCGCGTTTCGGAAGTGCCGCTGCACTGGTCCATGGGAGATGTAGTTTGTTTATTGGCCGCAAATGACGGCCGATTAAAACTGAATTCTGCATACCTATTTGACTACTATATTTTAACACAATATGACCACAAGGTTTTGTATTATAAAACGAGAGGGCCAACCTTCAAATATAAACATAAAAAAATGATCATGTGGTATTCGGCTAAAATGGCCGAAATGCCTAATGGGAAATGTAGTTAGGGTAATAACATATGCATGAATAAATAAAACACACTTAAAAATATTAATAAATAAAGGGAAAACATAGTGAATATGATTTTTTACACAAGTTTAAAAGGAGCTGGGTAATAATTTGAATTAAAACCAAAACTTCCTTATATTGAAATGCAAATTAGAGGGGCAGATTGAATAAAATGTAATGGTAAAAATAAGAAATAAAATTAATAAAAAAGAATAATAATAAAATCATTGTTTTAAGGATACAGACATTAAATAACCTAAAATTCATAAAAAGTTCATAAAAAATTATATAGGTCAAAATCTGCATTTAGGCCATGGGGTATAAGACTCCTTAAACTACCCACCTCTGACCAAGATGATCTTGAGTTCATGGAGGAATGGAATAGCAAACTGGAATTATGTACTTTTGGCCTAATGGAGACACTAATAATTAAAAAAAGTAAAAAATTGTCTATTCTAGATATTGAAATAAATGACCTTCGAGAGAAACTTTTGCCATTTACCGAAACTAAGGCTTATAAACAAAACTCTGTACTAATCCAGAATAAAATTGAAAAAGTTGAAGTCGACCAAAAACATTTGAAAATTAAAAAATACATTAGAGACAAAACTGATTACTCTAGTAAACAAGTAAGAACCTATCACCTTAAAAAAAAGTACACTTCAGAAAATTACCCCTCCAGATCCAACCATCAAAATCATATGATTTTGATGGTTGGATCTGGAGGGGTAATTTTCTGAAGTGTACTTTTTTTTAAGGTGATAGGTTCTTACTGACTCTCATTTTCACAACAATGTACCATACCAACCACCTTCCAAATATCGTAATTATGCTACACGAAGACTTCATCACCAATCCCCATCCACAACAAGACCCCAATATATGTCCTCCCACCAAAATCACGTCCCTCACAAATCACCTTATCAAAATAAAAGGAATACATACCAACTACCCTCATATAAACAAAGAAAATTCCCTCACGCCAATTACAATTTTATACCACAATCACCCAAATATCAAAATTCCTCCAGTTTCCATTTCTCACCAAAACCACAAAGATCTAGGTACAACAATGATCACAATGAGTACTCTAATTACTCAAAATCACCCACTATCCCCAATCATACTAATAGATACCAATTATTATCAGTCGACTCTGACTTTGATAACGAGGATCATTTTTTAGAGATACGCACTCACCAACCTGCGCTAGCCCAAACACCATACCCATCACGCTCCCAAAAAAGAACTTTAAATCTAGAGGAAGACGAAGCGGAAGAAGGGAACAAAAGAGAAAGATTGGAAAGACAATAATACCCTCTACCAATTCCTGTAATGGCATTTTTAATCTTTCTCAAAAAGTTTTATCAGCTGCACAACTGTCCGTTTTAAGCAAGGGTCTCAAATTTGCCCCCACCTCCTCTTTTAATTCATTTCAAGCCTTTCTCGATGTAAATAAATTTGTTAGAAAGGCAACTTTGAAAAGATTTTTTAAAAGTAAAAATGATGAAGAACTTGCCCCATCTATTTTACCCTCTCCCTCAGAGACACCAAATAGCCTTTTTTTAAACACACATCTTAGAGAAAAATCTAAATTTTATCCATCCCATTTTAAATCAGCTCCATTGATTTTATTTGAAAAACTTGTTCTTAAAGATTTAGAAAAAATTAAATATAAAAAATATGACCCCAATAACCTCACAAATAGTGAAAGACAGGCCATCAAAGAACTCCAAAAAGATCGAGATATTGTTATCAAAGCAGCTGATAAGGGGGGAGGAGTTGTTATTCAATCAAGCAAAATGTATATAGACGAAGCCCATAGGCAATTAAAAGATCAAAATGTTTATGAACAACTTCCAACTGATCCGATCAAAAATATTCAAACCATTTTACTTAAATTTCTTAATAAAGGTCTCGATTTAAAATTTTTAAATAAGCACGAATATAACTTTTTAAACAAAGAATATCCAATCACCCCTGTCATCTACTTTCTTCCTAAAATTCATAAAAATGAAAAACACCCCCCAGGAAGACCAATTGTTTCAGGGATAGGCTCACTTTTAAGCAACCTTTCCCAATATATAGATACCCTTCTCCAGCCTTCGGTTAAACTTATGAAATCATATTTAAAAGACTCCATGTCACTTTTAAAAATTTTAAATGATTTTACCTGGAATAAGAATTTTATATTAGTCACATGTGATGTCCAGTCTCTTTACACCATTATCCCCCATGATATTGGTTGCCAAGCTATAAAAGAAATTTTAACTCAAGAAGCTAAGATTCCTGATATTCAAATTGATTTTATAATAGAAGGTATCAATATTATTTTAAATAACAATTATTTTTGGTTTTTAGATTCTTTTTATTTACAGAGAAGAGGTACAGCTATGGGGACTAGGTTTGCCCCTAGTTACGCCAATTTGTTTATGGCTGATTGGGAAAATGAAGCCATATGGGGCAATCATATATGGCGGGCAAACCTAGTCTCCTACTTTAGATATATAGATGACCTTTTTTTTATCTGGGATGGACCTGAAAAATATCTTATGGATTTTATTAATCATCTAAATACCAACAATAGGGGTATTATCCTTACACATGAATTCAGTAAACAAACAATTAATTTTTTAGACCTAAATATTTTTATTAATAACGGACAACTCCAAACAAAAACCTTTTTTTTAAAAGTATGTGTAAACATGGCTATAGACAGATCTAGTTGTCATTACAAACCGTGGCTAGAAAGTGCCCCAAAAAGTCAGTTCTTACGCCTTCGTAGAAACTGCTCAGAACTCACAGATTTTAATGAACAAGCAGAGTTTTTAAAAAATAAATTTATTGAAAAAAAATATTCAGAACAAGATCTGAATACCACAATTAATACAGTCAAACAAAAAGAACGAAAAGAACTTTTGATATATAAAAATAAAGAAAACAATGAAACTATATCACTTCCAGTTATTTTTAATTTCAACAATAAAAGTAATGATGTTAAAAAAATAATAAGAAAACATTGGCACATACTTAAACATGATGAGATACTCAATTCCATTATACCTACTCATCCAAACATTGTTTTTAGAGGAGCACCTAATTTTAAATCTATTTTAACTACAAATTTTACAAAAAAATCTCCTTCAAAAAATGTATCATTCTTTCCTCAGACGAAAGGTTTTTTTAGATGTAAACAATGCATTGTATGTAAACTGTGGACCATGTCATTTTACCAAAAATTACAAAATTTATGTCAAATCAAACCAAAAAAGTGTATGATATTTATGACTTTATAAGCTGCCATACGAAAAATGTTATTTATCTGCTCGAGTGCCCATGTGGCCTCCAATACGTGGGGATGACCACAAGGTGCTTAAAGATAAGACTGAGCGAACATTGCAGAAATATTAGAAATGGATACCTAAACCATACAGTATCCAAACATTTTATTATGCACAACAAAGATCCCCGTCTATTAAAATGCATTGGTATAAAAAAATGTTCTACCTCCTGGCGAGGTGGTGATATAAAAAAGTTACTTGGAAAAACAGAGATGGAATGGGTGTATAAACTTCAGACTCTTATACCCCATGGCCTAAATGCAGATTTTGACCTATATAATTTTTTATGAACTTTTTATGAATTTTAGGTTATTTAATGTCTGTATCCTTAAAACAATGATTTTATTATTATTCTTTTTTATTAATTTTATTTCTTATTTTTACCATTACATTTTATTCAATCTGCCCCTCTAATTTGCATTTCAATATAAGGAAGTTTTGGTTTTAATTCAAATTATTACCCAGCTCCTTTTAAACTTGTGTAAAAAATCATATTCACTATGATTTCCCTTTATTTATTAATATTTTTAAGCGTGTTTTATTTATTCATGCATATGTTATTACCCTAACTACATTTCCCATTAGGCATTTCAGCCATTTTAGCCGAATACCACATGATCATTTTTTTATGTTTATATTTGAAGGTTGGCCCTCTCGTTTTATAATACAAAACCTTGTGGTCATATTGTGTTAAAATATAGTAGTCAAATAGGTATGCAGAATTCAGTTTTAATCGGCCGTCATTTGCGGCCAATAAACAAACTACATCTCCCATGGACCAGTGCGGCGGCACTTCCGAAACGCGGAAGTGCCGCCGGTCATGTGACCGGTTTAATCCTTTGAAATTCGATGGCTAGCCTCCTCGTTTTGGGGGATGGTACCCTGAGATTATATTAAACAAAACTAGTATATAAAAATAAGTTGTAATCGGCCGTTATTTGCGGCGTATACTTAAACTACATTTCCCATGGACCATTGCGGCGGCACTTCCGAAATGCGGAAGTGCCGCCGGTCATGTGACCATTTTAAATCTTTTAAAATTACACATTCCTACCCTTGTTTTAGATTCAAATATACTAGAACCAAGTTGTATTATTATAAATTATGTGCTGATTATGTTATTTTTGTATCTTAAAGCTGTATATATGTTTTTAATTCTGATTGGCTGAACACATTTTTGGCGCCAAAATTCAAGTAATTATGCTTCTATATAACATCTATGTGCCAGGTAAACTATGTTATTCCATTTGAAAAAGTCCTTTTGTGACGTGTTATGGATATATGAATACTGTGTTTTTTATATATATTAAAGTATTATTGGTCATTCATTAGTGCCAATTATCTTTTTTATAGACACATACTTTTCTCTTTTACCCTGGCCTTTTTATTGTTATTGTAATTATTTTTTAACTGGTTTTAAAAAGAAACCTAAAAATTCCTGGAAGTTTCCTGTACCCAAAGAAATCCGCAAGGTGGGGATCAATCCACCCAAGCTATCATCAAAGAGCAGTGCGTCTGCTCTTACTTTGTAAGTACATTTCTTTTATTTTTTATTACTATCTGCCATACAGTGAGCACTATTGGCTGTTTTTGTTTTATCCCGAGAATTGGACACCATTCACGGAGAGGAACCTGCCTTATATCCCATAAGCGGGGATTAAACCGCTGTACGCGCTTCACTCCAGAGCTGGACATTAGCTCTGGTAAATGTGAGTTTTATACCAACCTTTTTTTTATCTCTAGACTCGAATTTTACATACTACACCATTGGTTGTCCCTCTTTTTCTCTTTTTATCTTTTATTAAGTGAAACCACTACAATAAATAGAAGAGCTCATCAACCAAGGACACCAGTAAGAACAAACTAATTGGACTTTCCTTATTTTACTTATATTGGACTTTATTTTATGTGCGCAGCCTTTTATTGCTTTTACTGTACTTTGTTTTAAAGGGTTTGAGGGACTCCCTTTTCAAGGTTGCTGCCTACAGTTATTTAGCGCTGTCTCATTCCTTTCCTTTTTTAACATGTACAGACCTATCTGAAGTTTGCAAATGAACATCTGAATGTTCAGAGGAGAACTGGGTGAAAGTGTTGTGGTCAGATGAGACCAAAATCTAGCTCTTTGGCATCAACTCAACTCGCCGTGTATGGAGGAGAAGAAATGCTGCCTATGACCACAAGAACCCCATCCCCACTGTCAAACATGGATGTGGAAACATTATGCTTTGGGGGTATTTTTCTGCTAAGGGGACAGGACAACTGCACTGCATCAAAGGGACGATGGATGGGGCGAAGTACAGTCAAATCTTGGGTGAGAACCTCTTTCCCTCAGCCAGGGCACTGAAGATGGGTCATGGATAGGTATTCCTGCATGACAATGACCCAAAACACACAGCCAAGGCATCAAAGGAGTGGCTCAAGAAGAAGCACAGGAGTGGCCTAAACCTCCAGAACTTAATCCCATAGAAAATCTGTGGAGGGAGCTGAAGGTTCGAATTGCTAAATGTCAGCCTCGAAACCTTAATGACTTGAAGAGGATCTGCAAAGAGGAGTGGGACAAAATCCCTCCTGAGATGTGAGCAAACCTGGTGGCCAACTACTAGAAACATCTGACCTCTGTGATTGACAACAAGGGTTTTGCCACCAAGTACTAAGTTGAAGGGGTCAAATACTTATTTCACTCATTGAAATTCAAATCAATCTATAACTTTTTTTGACATGCGTTTTTCAGGATTGTTTTTTTAATCTGTTTCTCACTGTTAAAATACACCTAGCATTACAATTATAAACTGACCATTTCTTTGTCAGTTTGCAAACATTCAAAATCAGCAAGGGGTCAAATACTTTTTACCTCACTGTATATAATCATCTAATTTTGGCAATCTCAGAATTGGCATTTTGCAAAAATGGCTGATATTGCATAGCCACCAGGCCTGGCAATATTGTAACCATTTTTACAATGCAGCACCCTAATAAGTGTGGAGACATAGAAGCAGCATTAAATCAAAAGAAATGAAGGGGAGCGGTCAAGGATAGGGGTTTAGTGTAACACCCTCATCCTGTACCTAAACCACAAAATAGGTCACCTAGACTCGAAAATTATGGGATAGCCCTAGGGCAGGGGTAGGCAACCTATGGCACTAGTGCCATGCACGGCACTCGAGGTGCCTTTGCACGGCACTCAAGGCTGCTAGAGCCAAACAGGCTCTGGCCTATCAGGAGTCCCAGTAAAACTTCAGATATCTGCTAATACGAAGAGGTGGTGAAGGACAATCCTCAATTTATGCATTGCAGCACGTAGAGGAAGTGATCTCAGAGCACTTCATTCCAGCACTTGTGAATGGGAATCCACACAGTAGTAGAGCAGCTCGCAGTTGTTGTTGCAGCTCCGGTCTTTGACCTGTACCTGACCAACATGGTCCCCACTGGAACCGAGGGAAGCCACCCACACTGCTAGATATACACAGAAATGCAGAAAGACCCTCCCCTCATACAAATAATACTGACAGCCCACACACAAACATACACGCAATCCGCACAAACGCAACACCACTAACAATCCACATACATGCACACTACACCACATGCAGCCTCTCATATGCAATACACCAAACAGCCCCCACACATACACACATTACTAAACACACAATGTGACATATCCATTCACACACACAATTCCACAAGCTGCCCCCATTCACAGCCCACATTTATATGTACCATACACGATACCACAATCTACTCATGAACATATACAATATAATAGCTCATATACGCACAAATACAACGATACAAAGCAATTACAGTATAAATAACACAAGCAGAATACAGCAGCATACACACCTCAATTTAAAAAAAAAAATAGGATCAGCACGCTACAGGACATCACAATCCTATAGCAGCACAGTGCTGCTAAAAGGTTGCCTACCCCTGCCCTAGGGAATACAGTACATAGAAGAGAACCAAAGGTGTCACTTGAATAGAAAGAGACCACAAGGTTAAATTTACAATCCACTCCAATAAGATCTTAAAGGAGAAAATAATAAATAACAATAACAGGTATGGATTGGCAGTAGGAGAACTTACGGAAGAGATAGCAATCTCCCCCTTTATGTGTTTAAGCCCTCATGGAAGTTTATACAGCACTGGTTACGACAGAGCCTAGTGTGATCATCCAGAAGCAAAAACTAAAACATAAAAGGAATAGTGAGAGATATGCTAAATGGTGAGAACAAAGCACACAGGAAAAATATATAAAAAGAAGGGTATAAACAGAGAGATAAGTTATAGGGATATAACCAATTAAATCCACCTCTCTAGGGTTACCAGAGGTCTGTGGTAAGGGTATACCTAATCTCTACACCTTCAGTCTCATGTAAACACCTTCATAGATATTCTATGCTTAAATTATATAACACTGGCTACAACAGAGCCTAGTGTAATCATCCAGAGGCAAAAGTCAAAACACAAAGGAATATTGAGAGATATGCTAAACAGTGAGAAATAAGCACAGGAAAATATATATAAAGTGAAGGGTATATATACAAGGAGATAGGTGATAGGGATATATACAAATGACTCCACCTCACTGTAAATACTAGAGGTAACTGGTAAAGGTGTCCCTAGTCTCTAGACTCTAAATCTCCTGTAAACACCTTCATGTGTGTTCTATGCTTATACTCCATCTAGGGCAATTCCCTCATGTTCTCAATCGCTGTCTAAGAACTAAAAGACAAAAAAAAAAAAAAAAAATCTTAAAATAAATAAAGTGAAAAAAGTGCGTGCATAGTGATAAGGTGCTCCATAACAGAGAGACCCGTGAAAAAAACCTGCGGCCGGGAGGGAAGGGGGGCGAGCCCCTAGCCCTGACCCAGATGGGTTTTGGTCTGATAAATGCATGCATCCCTGGGGGTCAGCGCTCGTCGGCATGTATTAGCTCTAGAATTACCACAGTTATCCAAGTAACAGATGGAGCGATCAAAGGAACCATAACTGATTTAATGATCCATTTGCAGTTTCACTGTAGTGGCCGTGGGTACTTACACATGCATGGTTTAATCTTTGAGACAAGCATATGCTACTGGCAGGATCAACCAACATTAAATCAATCTTCTCTTTATTCCATTATATAGGTAGAGACATGAAGTCATATCTGCAAAGGAATGGTAAAACTAAACTTACCGTGCATCAGAAATGTGGGAAGGAGAAAGACATTCAAGAAAATTGCCAATCTTCCCAGCAAATCCACCCCAAGGTTAGACCGTGAAATGCTCAGAGAAATTGCAAAAATTCAAGTTACATCTTACTGTACTTACTGACTGTACAGGCCTTAGCATGTTAAATGTTACAATTCATAATTAGAGTTGAGCGAACCCGAACTGAAAAGTTGGGTTCGTACCGAACATTACGTTTTTTGGACCCCGGACCAAACACGGATATATCACTGTATGTTGGGGTTGGAGTTTGGTGTTTGGCGATTTAATGGTGCGTTTTCAAAGTCTGCAGGGCAGCCAATCAACAAGCGTTTGACTCGTGTGCCCTTAAAAGCCATCACAGCCATGCCTACCAATGCTACATGGCTGTGATTGGCCAGTGCAGCATGTGACCGAGCCTCTATATATAAGCTGGAGTCGCGTAGCACCACATGCACATGAGCTCTTATTAGTGTAGGGAGAGGATGCTGCCATTGATAGGCACAGCTTAGGAAAGAATTCTGCAAACTAGTACATTAGTGGGGTACACTTCATATCTGAGAGTCAAATAAAAGCTTCAAATACCGCGGTTACATCGGAGTTTTAAAAAGTACATTTTTTTGGTGCTAAATAGTACATTAGTGGGATAGTACATTAGTGGGGTGCACTTCATATCTGAGAGTCAAATAGAATCATCAAATACTGCTGTCATATTGCATTTTTAAAACTTAAAATTTTTTGAGTGCTAAAAAAGTACATTAGTGGGGTGCACTTCATATCTGAGAGTCAAATAGAAGCGTCAAATACTGCTGTCACATTGCAGTTTTAAAATTGAAACATTTTTGGGTGCTAAACTGCTAAATAGTATTTTAGTGGAGCGATCACTTCATATATGAGAGTCAAATAGACGCGTCTAATAGTGTGCTTACAGCGCAGTGGTAAAAATTCTTATTTTCTGGGTGCTAATCTGCTAAATAATACATTTTGGGGCATGCACTTCATATCTGAGAGTCAAATCGAAGCATCTAATAGTGTGCTTACAGCGCAGTTGTAAAAGTTCTAATTGTTTTGCTGCTAATCTGCTAAATAGTACATTTGCGGCCTGCGGTGCACTTCATATGTGAGAGTCAAACAGAAGCGTCAAATAGCGCGCTTACTGCACACTTCTAAACATTCAAATTGTTTTGCTGCTAATCTGCTAAATAGTACATTTTGGGGCCTGCTCTTTATATCTGAGAGTCAAAGCGAAGCGTCTAATAGTGTACTTACAGCGCAGTTGTAAACATTCTAATTGTTTTGCTGCTAATCTGCTAAATAGTACATTTGCGGCCTGCAGTGCACTTCATATGTGTGAGTCAAATAGAAGCGTCAAATAGTGCGCTAACTGCGCAGTTGTAAACATTCTAATAGTTTTGCTGCTAATCTGCTGCTTACATTTGAGTTTTAAAAAGTAATTTTTTGTTTTGGTGCTAAATAGTATATTTGGGGTGTGCATTTCATATCTGAGAGTCAAATAGAAGCGTCTAATAGTGTGCTTACAGCGCAGTGGTAAACATTCTTATTTTCTGGGTGCTAATCTGCTAAATAGTACATTTGCGGCCTGCAGTGCACTTCATATGTGTGAGTCAAATAGAAGCGTCAAATAGTGCGCTAACTGCGCAGTTGTAAACATTCTAATAGTTTTGCTGCTAATCTGCTGCTTACATTTGAGTTTTAAAAAGTCATTTTTTTTTAAAAATTTTTTTGGTGCTAAATAGTATATTTGGGGTGTGCACTTCATATCTGAGAGTCAAATAGAAGCGTCTAATAGTGTGCTTACAGCGCAGTGGTAAACATTCTTATTTTCTGGGTGCTAATCTGCTACATAGTACATTTGCGGACTGCACTTCATATCTGAGAGTCAAATCAAAGCTTCTAATAGTGTGCTTACAGCGCAGTTGTAAACATTTTTTTCAATTTTCTGGGTGATAATCTGCTAAATAGTACATTTGCGGACTTCACTTCATATCTGAGAGTCAAATCGAAGTGTCTAATAGTGTGCTTACAGCGCAGTGGTAAAAATTCAAATTTTCTGGGTGCTAATCTGCTAAATAGTACATTTTGGGGCCTGCTCTTCATATCTGAGAGTCAAACCGAACCGTCTAATAGTGTGCGTATAGCGCAGTTGTAAAAATTCAAAATAGTTTTGCTGCTAATCTGCTAAATAGTACATTTGTGGCCTGCGGTGCACTTCATATGTGAGAGTTAAATAAAAGCATCAAATAGTGCGCTTATTGCGCACTTGTAAACATTCGAATAGTTTTGCTTCTAATATGCTAAATAGTACATTTTGGGGCCTTTTCTTTATATCTGAGAGTCAAATTGAAGTGTTTAATACTGTGCTTACAGCGCAGTAGTAAACATTCTTATTTTCTGGGTACTTATCTGCTAAATAGTACGTTTGTGGACTACACTTCATTTCTGAGAGTCAAATTGAAGCATCTAATAGTGTGCTTACAACCCAGTTGTAAAAATTCTAATTGTTTTGCTGCTAATCTGCTAAATAGTGCATTTTGGGGCCTGCTCTTCATATCTGAGAGTTAAATCGAAGCATCTAATAGTGTGCTTACAGCGCAGTTGTAAAAATTCTAATTGTTTTGCTGCTAATCTGCTAAATAGTGCATTTTGGGGCCTGCTCTTCATATCTACAAGTCATGCTACAACAAAATTAAACAAGTTTTAAAATATGTATGGGCCAACCAGTGGATGTAAAAAGTTTTTTACTGGTTACATTCATGACTACACACTAAAGTGAACAGGAATATTTTGTAGGCTACCACAACAAAAAATAAATAAAAAAAAACATAAAATACAGTGTTGGCTACCTCATCCTCCTCCTCAACCGCTGCTTCCACCTACACCGCCACGGTCACCACCTCCTCAACCTATGGGTCACTTAGTATAAACTAGGTACACATTAGCAGAGGCTTGTGAAGGCCTTTTCTCCATGCATCATGAGTTGAGCTCAGTTTGAACAATGAAAGAGAATACCCTGCACTCCAGCCCTCTCTCAAATGGATAATTCTGGTGATCCTCCTGACAGCCATGCTTTAGATTTTGATTTATGTTCTTCCAAAGCTAAAATCAAAGATTCCATCTAGTGCTATTTTATGGCTCAGCTGTATTTTTTATTTTTATGTTATTTTAAGTGATTTCCCTATCCACATTTGCTTGCAGGGCACTTGTCCTACTTTTACCCCCATTTTACTTGCTTTTGCAGCTCTTTAGCTCTTTCAAGGAGTTTTTTAGAGGGATTTTTGTGTCCAAAAGTTCGGGTTCCCATTGACTTCAATGGGGTTCGGGGTCAAGTTTGAGCCCGAACCTGGACTTTTTTTCAAAGTTCAGCTGAACTCGCCGGACCCGAACATCAAGGTGTCCGCTCAACTCTAGTGTATAAGTTTGTGTCCCTGTCCCCAACAAGGTCCATGTGGGCATACACCTTGCTTGGGGACTTGCATGAAGTCTTGGCTCATGTTTGGGGGATTGGAGAACTACATTCACTCTGGAGATTGCTATATCACAATACTCCCCTGAGTATAATCACTAGCTCTTATAAGAGCTGTTCCTGCAATGCACTCTGGACTAGGAGAGGTCTACCCACTGGAAGCTGGATCCTGGTCTTGGGTCCAGGGTGGGTGGAGGACGGCGAGACCTCAACCAAAATGCGGCGGTTCGTGTGGTCTACAGTGGTTATGGTTACAAAAGACTCTAAATGACTCTGTTATTGTTAATACCGATTGCTACTGTTACAATTCTATACGTTTAAACCGAGGAAAACACGAATGGATTACACAAACTCTTATAAAGACCCCATTCGTGATACGAACGAGAGATCCCCCAAATGCTGGGGTGTGCCGCCAATTAACCTCGTCACCCCGCAAAGTACCGAATGGTCGACCACCCGACCAGTGGAGTGTGGCGGCCATTAACCACCCAGGCGGCTGCGGTCTCCGGGGCCTGGGGGATCGACGTTCGCACACAAAGCACCGAAGGGAACCTACCGAACAACCACACGAATGGGGACCCCCTACAGTGGGTCGTGTGGTAGCAATTAGCCTGTGGTTTCTGCGGTTAACCGCAACTCAAGTACCATGCTACCAGGTGGTCCTCGTTCATGTACCGAACGAGTTCCACTACCAGACAGACAGCGGGGATTCGCATGAACTTATACCCGAGTTTAGTTCCATAAGTTGGAGGCGAGGTCCCGCTGCCCGCTAAACTGTCTGAAAACATGGCCGTCATCAGAGACTCACGATCCAAAATACTGAATGGACTATATACGGCAGAAATAGCCCATTCTGTTCGTGGGATTGGAGCGCCATTCGTATGTTTAATGTACCCGAACGCGAGCTATTAAATGAATGGTAGAATGAGCTGTTTTCCCTCTATTAATGTTAAAGTTATGGATTTTTATACAGTTTTCTGGGACATAATAAAAAGTGGTCTTTTGTGCGCTTGGAGATAATTAGATTGTATAAACATTGGCCTCATTATCTCCAAGCTGGGCGGTTTCTAATTCAAATGATACACTGTACTGTGATTGGTTACCTGTCTGTACTGTACCTGTATTCCATCAGGTCCACAGGGGGCTGTCCTTGGACCTGAGGAATCGCATAAATTGCCATGTTGTGTGCCAGTAAAGCCAGTTCGTTTTGTCCCTCAACTTGCAGCCTCGACTCATGTTGTAGGGATCCAGGATATTGATGCTTGTACCGTGTTTGGGATATTCTACACTTGCAGCTTACTACCGAAAGACCTCCGTTCGACTCTCTACAGCGGGAACCAGGACCTCCAAGCAATCAACCCCCCTGCTAGACCGGGGGCAATCGTAACAATCGTGCTTATGGTGCTCGCAAGTACTAGGAAGCAGCAATTGGCTATAGTCTTCATGTCTGTAGTTACTTTTAGGCCCTACCCCCAGTGTGCACTTTAAAAAAATAAAATATTACTTTACTTACCTTTTATCCCCACATGATATCATGCTAAAGATGTGTCCTCATAGACAAGCATTGTGGAGCATAGGCGGATCAGATGTGCAGCGCTCACCACGTTCCACAGTGATTCTCTTGTCATAGATAATCATTAATTGCAATGATTCTCTAGGCTAAGCCATGACAGCACTGCACATGCTTACCTGATGTCATTGTATGCCTGGGTATGAGAGCTGCGAAGTAAAAGTCTTCGCTCTGCTATGCACAAGGCTTGGAAGTGTGCCTTGAAAATGCACTTCCAAGTCTTCTAACTTCTAGACTATTGTAATTTATTGTCTAGGACATAGGAAACTACTGCAGGCACCATTACAACTTAAAATAGGTGAAGTACAATGTTTCTTTAAGTATCAAAACATACTGGGAAAAAATTGAATAAATAAAAAATAAATATTTGTTTTCTCTAATCTCATGCGTTATTTAAGTTGTGCTTGTCACTTGAATGGAAGATTTGTGGGTGACCTCTAGTCCCAGAGGCTAATAAGAGTCATAATGACGATACTACATTCCTGTTTCAAACAGACAAATTACCTTAAGCAGATATGGACTATATTGTGAACCAAATATTTTTGTGTATTCTTGCATATGTAATTTAAAAAGGTCAGTGCTATTAGGCATATTGCATAGTTCGGAAAACAAGGTAGGTAATTCACTAGGGGCTAAATCTGCAGCAGTACATTAATCTACAAAAAATGTGAGTCAGTTTGCTAGTCTGTAAGCAGCTTAAATTCTTACTCATTTAAGAGAATCCAGCCCACAATAGTTATATGTATGAGCCCAAAGTTTAAGATAACATAAAGATGAATTAGTCTTTTTTTTTTACATTTTATTACAAGTGTTCTTGTTTTAAACACTCTCCCTTCTATAATATTGTTATAAGGTTTAGAATACTGCGGTTACAAGTAACCAACAGCCTCTTTGTCACAATTTTCACTTGACACTTTTTCCAGTATTATATGTATGAGACAATATACTGTTAATAAAATTGTTGGTACCACAATAATCACTTTGATCTTTTATACAAATTTAATGAAATATTAACAATGTTATTTATTCATTCATTATATATTATATATACAGTTTTAATACGTCTTCTCTCTTTCTTATAACATATATGCAGTTTAAAATATTCACGAAAGCTTTAGAGACTACAATACATATGCCAGAAAACATCATTATATCTTGTGTATATGGACATTCAAGTTAAAGAACTATCCAAAGTATCCTGCTTAAACAACAGAAACTGACAATTTAAGCTTTCGAATTTGAAAGACTATGGAAAGATGACATCATCACCATCTCAGAAAGATACTGCAAAGCCATAGGAGTTCTATGCCTGTAAGTACCAATTTGGCTTACCACCTCATATCACTGGTTGAAAACTGTACTACTCTATTTTGGTTTTATATACTTCCCCTAGGATTTGATATTAACCCTTTACAGGGTGGGTCGCCTAAACGGACCCAAGGTTATCCACACCGGATCTAGGTCTTAAAGCTCCCCATTTGGGGATATACTTTTTCTCACCTCCACTATTGTTTAAAATGATCTGCACTATGTTATATTATTTACATTTTTAAACATTTGAAGATCTAGATAAGTGGATGTACCCTGTTTGTTGTATTTAAGGTAATGTGTACCTTTAAATAAGCGCTACACCTTTCATCTTCTATATTTATTTGGTGCTGTTTGGGAAAGTTTGGCTGCTACGAAGTAATATTTTTTTTCTGGAATTCCCCCCCAATTTAATCCATTACTAACAAGCGCTATTGCCTATTTTTCAATTGTTTTTCAGAAATATAGTAAGCCAACCAGTTTCAATATTAAATGGTATCAATATTGCAACAATTGTGGCAACAATTTATTAATATAGTAGCAACAGGAGATGTGTGTAGGGAACAGAGCGGGAACCAAACACCTGGGACCAAGGTGGCTAGCCCCGAGGCCAAAACAAACAAAAACTGTTCTATACTAAAATATAAATTAATGTAAACTACCCACAAAAAAACCCGAATGTAGTAAGGAATATAGCTCGTCCTATATCAATGATATGTAAAATGTCGCTGGACAACAAACAGTTGACATAGCTATTTGTCTAATGGTACTAGGTAGAACTACACATTATACTCAATCTTAGCTGTGTATAAGGATATAGTGCAAAAGTATCGTGAGCTAATCAGCTCCAATACTAAGTATACTAAAATGTTGCAATGATTGTTATACACAATATGATAACAGTTGCAAAATACTATAATCAGTCTATTTGCTGCATTTTGAAACTAAAGTGCAAAGATGTCATGAGTTAAGTGACTCACAATGTGTTAGAGTGGTTATAATGGGGGAATACGCGTATACAGGAAGAAGGGAATCTAAGATATAGACTAGCACGCCCTATTATGCCTTTGTGGGCACCCCTTAGACTTAGACTTAGACTTGCCCTATCCTGTCCTGTATAATTGGTTAATCATCCCCCCAAAAAATAGAATAGTATTTAAGCTAGTGCTATTGTGATGGCAAATGCAATCACACTGAGCAACTCAGATGACATTCAGCTATTGAATACTTAAAGGACTGTTAAATGGAAATACGAGCTGAAAATAGTTCCATAGAATCACAGCTAAGTGCCACTGGATGACTGACTGGAAACCGCAAGGTTTTCATGCAGAAAATAGTTCCAGGGCATTCGCGGCTAAGTCCCCCTGAAGTCTATTCGTGGTTTTTATCCATGCGAACAAGATGTCCACAACCTCATGGTCGAATGGCACTTCAAATGCCTTCGGGAGTTCAAGAGTTCGAAGTGCCACTTCGAAAGTTTGAATGGTTCCTGTTACCAGTCCCAACAGACGCAAATCATGTTTTCAGATAGGGTTTAACACAGGGGCCATAGTCAAAGGGCAAGAGGTTGGCAAGTATTCCCTTCCAAGAACCTGTGACAAGGTCTTGTTCATGACAGCTAGTGAGAGCAGAAATGCCCCTGACACGCGTTTCACTTATTCAGCTTATCAAAGGGGAAATCCATCCTCTTGACTACTGTTAAATTAATGGAATAAGCAAGCCGTCACTAGCCAAGTGTCCATGAGATCATGCCCGGAGACATATTCTGGTCAATCTGCACTGTTTTTTTACCTTTCCTTTATACCTTACATCATTATGTTATGCCTAGTATAAGAAATGTAACACCTAACTATTGTATGACACTTTAGCTCCCATACACTGTTTAATACATAAAAGTGACAACTAATTCCACCATTAAGTGTTATAATATAGATTTACTTACAGCTAAACAATTCCAGTGTCCAGTGGCTATACATCTAGCCATATTCTTGGATGTTTATTAGTATTAGCTATCCTAACTCACAGACATAGAAACATAGAATGTGACGTCAGATAAGAACCATTTGGCCCATCTAGTCTGCCCAATTTTCTAAATACTTTCATTAGTCCCTAGCGTTATCTTATAGTTAGGATAGCCTTATGCCTATCCCACGCATGCTTAAATTCCTATAGAAACATGCATAGAGACAATTTTTTACATATTCATATATACACTAACATCACTATTAGGAAATTCAGTCCGTACATGTTTTAATTAAGTTTATTCAATTTTTATATTTATTTTCTCTGATATCATATTACATGGTTATTTTGTCACATCCATAAATCACATCTATCACACTGTGATTTACTATATGCAGTTTATTAATGTATGTTTCTATTTCTCGTCTTCCGTGTTTTCATGATCTCCTTACCATTTATTATTAAAATCCCAACCTTTGGTGCACTGACAGCCTATTTGTACATTCAAAAATGGCTGATCCAATCAGATTGGGGACCTACTGTTCTCCCCCCCCGGCCCACACAATTGAGTGGTGGGTGAGGGCCATAAATAAAAATTGGGGGGGAACATACTGTCCTCCCACCCCACCCCCACCCCTGAGTGGTGGGTGGGGGCCCTAAATAAAAATGTAACCCCCCAGGTGACTAGGGGTCCCTAAGCCCCTGGTCACCACCCTCCCCAAAAAAGAAATAAACCCTACCTACCCCCCTTATCCTAAAAATAATGAGGGGGGGGGGCCCTTATCTAAATATCTGTAAAAAAAAATAGACTCACCATTTGATGTCTTCTTTCTTCTAAACTTTTTTTTTTAGCCCCAAAAAAGGCCAAATAAAAATCCATATTAACCAATGCACTTTTAAAAAAAAAAAATCAAATGGTAAGTCTATTTTTTTTTTTACAGGTATTTAGATATTTTATTATTATTTTTAGGATTAGGTGGGTAGGTAGAGGTTATTTGTTTGGGGGGAGGGGGGTGACTAGGGGTTTGGGGACCTCTAGTCACCCCACCCGCCGCTCAGGGGTGGGGACCGGGGGGGAGGACAGTAGGAACACATCTCTTTCCAGAATTTGGAGGTGAACTCAGTACCTCTGTCTGAGATGATTTCTTCAGGAAGTCCATGGAGTTTTACGATGTTGTCGATAAAATCCTTTGAAAGCTCAGATGATGAGGGGAATTTCTTTAACTGAATAAAATGGGACAAGAATGGTGGTATAATTTTGAGAGGAAGGGAGTTCCACCATGAAATCCATAGAGATGGATTGCCAAGGTCTTTCCGGAATAGGTAGGTTCATCAATGACCCAAATGGGTGATGATGTTCGGGTTTGGATCTCTGACAAATCAAACAAGAGTTTACATAAGATTCAATGGTTTTATCTTAAAGAGGCCACAAGTATTGTCTGGTTCAAGAGTCTTCTTAATACCAGGGTGCCCTGCTAGAGGAGAGTCATGAATCATCTTCAGTAATTTGTTCCTAAGTAATGGGGGAACGTAAATCCTGTTTTTGAAATAAGACACCATCTATTTTGGTTAATTTAAGGGCGGAAGGTAGATCACGAACAGGAGCAGTAGTAAATTTATTTTTTAGATCATCGAAGGCTGATTGAGATTTTTCATTCCAACAAAAGGTGCGTTTGTTGCTATTGAGGAGATTAAGAGGATGAGCTATGTCAGAGAAGATCTTAATAAACTTCCTGTAAGAGTTGGAGAACCCAAGAAATCATTATACATCTTTAGTGGAATTAGGGATAGGCCAGTTAAGAATGCAGTTTATTTTGGAGTCATCCATCTTTATGGAATGTGGTGAAATAACAAATCCGGGAAAAGTTAGTTCACTAACTTCAAAAATAATTTTTTCTGGTTTGGCATAGAGTCTGTGAGTCCTCAATCTAAATAACACCCAATGTACATGTTTTCTGTGATCATTAATGTTGTTAGAGTATATCAGAATGTCATCCAAGTAGATCATAATACATAAATCCAAAAGATCCATGAAGATATCATTAATGAAATTCTGGAAGGTTGCAGGGGCGTTACTGAGCCCAAAGGGCACAACTAGATATTCAAAGAGGCCGTATCGGGTACGGAATGCTGTTTTCCATTCATCGTCCTTTTTTGTAAGCCCCACGGAGGTCAAGCTTAGTGAATACAGTAGGGGTTCTTAATCTTTCGATTAACTCGGGTATCAGAGGGAAAGGATAACGATTTTTTACAGTTATTTTGTTCAATGCTCTATAATCGATAATCAGTCGTATAGTTTGATCTTTGTTCCTTACAAAGAACCTGCCAGAAGCAGCTGGCGAAGTAGAGGGTCTAATGAAACCTTTACGTAGGTTTTCGTAGAGATATTCTTTCAGAGTATTTAATTCTGTTTGAGAGAGAGGGTATACATGTACATATGGGATAGAAGCACCAGGTAGGAGGTATATTGGACAGTCGTATATTCTGTGGGGTGGAAGAGTCTCAGCCTCCGTCTTACTGAAAACATCAGAGAAGTCCGAATAGTAATCAGGTATAACCTTTTCTTTAGTGAGTTGAAGGATAGGGATATTTGGTAGACACGTCTCATTACAATACTTAGAGGTAAAAGTGAGGGAAAAAGGAGACCACTTAATTAGAGGATCATGTGTCTTTAACCAATTAATCCCTAGAATAACTGGATAGAGAGGAGACTTAATAACATCAAAAACAAGGAATTCGGTATTATTATGGTTGATAGTCATCCTTAACGGAATGGTCTCATTTTTTATGGGACCAGAGGGTATGAAGGAGCCATTAATAACTCTCACAGAGACAAAAGTGCTTTTCAAACACAAGGAATTGTATTGTTTTCTACAAATGATGAATCTAGGAACACCCTAGTAGCGCCTGAATCGATAAGTGCCTCAGTCTTAATTCTTTCTTTGTCCCACTGTAAAATGATAGATATAGGGTAATGAGTGGGCGGAATCAGAGGGAGTACGTTTGATACAGAAGTGAGAGAAACATGCTTACCACCCTTGGAGCGTTTCAGTAGTGGGCACTCTTGTATAAGATGTTCCTGTGAGGCGCAATACATAGAGAGTTTTTGATTCCTTCTTCTCATCCTTTCTTCTGGACTAAGGGGACTTCTCATAAGACCTATATCCAGGGCCGGACTGGGAAAAAAATTTGGCCCAGCCATTTTTCAATCACCTGAGAAGGGGTGGGGCCAGAGAGGGTGTGTTTTGTCATGACTAATGACAAGCTCGACCCCTATCAAAGTGAGCATGTTGGTTCAATGCGTAGAGCCCCGCTGAAGAGCTCTAGCATGAGAAAAAGGCCCTGTATTTGTTCTGTGCAGTGCAAGCAAATTTAATAACATGCTTGCGCTGTTTGTTTTTAACTTGTCTCTGGTGTCTCCATAAGAGGACAAAAGGACCAGAGGACAAAAGGGCCAGGAAAGCGAATGGTGCATATGTTTGGAGCCTGCTTGTGGGATTGCGTGTGTGTAGAGTGAGCTGATTGTGGTGTGGTATTGTGTAAATAGGTCAATTTCATTCGTGTTTGTGGTGTAATATGTGTGGCTAGGGGCTGTAGAGAGTGTGTGTATAGGGGGCATAGTGTGTATAGGGGATATAGCGAGTGTATGCATACGGGCTATAGTGTATGTGTGTGTATATATAGGTGACAAAGTGTGTGTAGGGGTTGTAGATAGTGTGTGTTTAGAGAATGTTGTGTTTGCTTACAAGGAATGTAGTGTGTACATGGGGGATCCCATGTACACACTACAAGGAATGTAGTGTGTGTAGGTGGTGCAGTGTGTGTGTGTTGTACAGTGATGGCGAACCTATGGCATGCATGCCACAGGTGGCACACCGGACCCTCTCTCTGGGCACACGGCCATAGCTCGCCATCAATGCAGAGTGGGCCCTTGCTTGCCCAAAACGGCAGGCGCCTACTCTACTTCCGTGTCGGGAGGACAGGGGGAGGGATCTGAGAAGCAGCTCTTCCGTCCTCCCGCGAGCAATCAGCGTGGAGCGTTGCCATGCATTACCATGGCAACGCTCCACACAGCATTGTGCGGACGGGAGGACGGGAGAGCTGCAGGACCTGTCCCTCTTACCACCACCAGACCACCAGGGATTAATGTGCCCCCCTCCTTCACGTAAGGTAAGCAGAAGGGAGGGGGGATACAGATTGTAATAATATATTTGCAGCACTCCCCCCACCAACACACACAGCAGGACCCCCTACACAGCACCCCATTCACACACAGCACCCCTCTCACAAACAGCACCCAGCACCCCCCCACACACACAACACCCCCTCAGACACACACACACACAGCACCCCCGCACACATACAGCACCCCCACACAACACATAGCACCCCCACACCCACGCAGCACCACACAAAGCACCCAGCACCCCCACACAGAGCACCCAGCACCCCCACACACACACACACAGCACCCCCCAAACACAGCAATTCCCCTATACACATACACAGCAACCCCCACACACAACACCCTCTCACACAGAGCACCCAGACCCCCACACACACAAACCCCCTCACACACACAGCACCCCACACACACAGCACCCTTCTCATACAGAACACTCAGCAACCCCCACACACACACACACAACACCCCCTCACACAGCACCCCCCCCACACACACAGCACAACCACACACAGCAACCCCCCACACACAGCACCCCTCTGACACAGAGCACCCAGACACCCCACACACAACACCCTCTCACACACACAAACACACACAGCACCCCTCTTGCACACAGCACCCCTCACACACACACACAGCACCCCTCATACACAGCACTCCACACACACTCTGCCCCCGTACACACAAACACATACACTGCACCCCTGCAATGCAGCATGTGTGTGTTTGTGTGTATGTATTCAGCAGTTTGTGTGTACTCGGCAGTCTGTCTGTACTCAGCATTCTGTCAGTGTGTGTGTATTCAGTAGTCTGTCTGCATGTGGATTCAGCAGTCTTTATGTATTGAGCAGTCTGTGTGTATGTTTGTGTGTGTGTGTATGCAGCGGACTGTGTGCATGTATTCAGCGGACTGTGTGTATATATTTTATGTATGTATTGCATTTGTTGGAGATACTAATAAATATAAGCCTAACTACCAAATGAAACAGTGAGATAGAAAAAAACACTCACTCAAAAGTGAATGGGATTCAATCTCACTCTAGAAGAATACCTCCTAAAGTAAACGTAACAAAGAAAATGGTAATAACCTTTATTGAACTAAAATTAAGCAAACAAAATATATATATAATTTGTATAATGCTTACCCTGGATAGAAACACCATAGAAAGTTGTCTTAGTGAAAAAGTGAGGAATTAAAAACCTGGCGATATGTTCCTTAATCTCATAGAAAATTATATGTATATATTGTACGTGCACATACGTATAGAGTCCGCTAAAATAAATAGTAGTAAGGTCTCTAAAGAGGACCAAGTTAGACTATAGGGACATCCGATATGTGGGCTAATATATAAGAGAAAAAAAAAAAGATGAAAATTAAATAAACCAAGTCAGGCAAAAACTGTAAAATCCGTAAGTGATATATATAGCTGGGATCGTAGTACCTAGCGATAGTAGAAATGCTGATAAGGTACTGGAGTTAAACTGTGGTCATTATAAATAGTGTCTCAATAGAGTATACCAAGATAGCTCACTGGTGGAAAATAAATTCACGAAGAAGCACAAACGGGTATGGAGCTATGTAGCCGACCCTGCTGTACAGACTCTCTGGGAGGCTATATGTCTCGTTTGGCAATATAAACTATAGGGGAAATCCAATAGTGATATATCCCCTAGTGTGAGACTAAAAGATACATAAAATCCACAGCGGTATATAACAGTAGTGCCTTAAATCAAAAAAAGCCCCATCCGAAATTAGTAACTTTAGAGGAAAGGAGACAATATCCTAGAAAACCCTGGGCTTACTATCTAGCCCACAGGCAGGCCATAGATACTTCAAGGCAGCTTCAAGGCAGCCTAGCAAATTCCTATAAGCTTATGTAAGCACATACTTGGAAAAAATAAATAAATAGATAAATAATGAAAGCGGACATCCGTCAAACCCAGGTAAAAAGTAGAAAAGAAATGCTTAGTTGAAGTAAATGCATCATCAAAATGCTCGACGCGCGTTTCAGCGTTTATATACGCCTTTGTCAAGAGCTGACTTAGTTAAAGTAAATGCATCGGCAAAATGCTTGACGCGCGTTTCAGCGTTTACATTCGCCTTTGTCAAGAGCTGGTAGTTATTTACTTGTTGTGGGGTTAAGCCCCGTGTTACCTCTTGTAACCTACCTTGGGGTTCTGACATTGGCTAGTCCAACATTGTCACTCCTTTCTCATATTTAAATATAAGCCTAACTTTACCTATAATTTTAATATAACTATAATATTCCTGAGTTGTGTGTAGGTAGGGCCCCAGTGCGCTGGTTTGCTCGGGGCCCATAATGTTGTTAAGGTGGCACTGGTGGGTGGGATGGAGGGTTGCGAGGGAGCACTGACTTGCGTGCTGTTCCAGCACTGCTCCCTCCATTGATGCCGGCAGGAGACATGAAATTATGTCAATCAGCCGCCGCCTGATTGACGTAATTTCCTGTTTTGCAGGCAGCAGGGAACAGCACGTAAGTCAGTGCTCCCTCGCGCCCACACCCCCTTACAGCAGCAGGAAGGAGGTAGGGAGCCAGGGAGGACTTCAAACTCCCACCCGCACCAAACAAATTAAAATTATTTATGTGCTGGTAGGGAGAGGGGGATATACTGGGGGAGGGGGGATATGCTGGGGTAGTGAGGGGAATATGCCTAGGGGAGAGAAGAGGAAAATCTGGGGGGAGAAAAGAGCAGATGCTGGGGGGAGAGAAGAGAACATGCTGTGGTGAGAGAAGAGGAGAAGCTGGGGGAGAGGAGGAGGAGGAGATGCTGGGGAGAGGATGCTGGATGAGGAGATGCTGGGGAAAGGAGGAGGAGATGGGGGAGAGGAGGAGATGCTGGGGAGAGGGAGGAGAGGAGCAGATGCTGGGGAGAAGAGAGGAAGAGGAGAATCTGGGGAAAGGTGGAGGAGATGCTGGGGAGAAAGAGAGAGGAAGGGGAGAATCTGGGGGAAAGGAGGGGGAGATGCTGGGGGGAGAAAGGGAGAGGAAGAGGAGAATCTGGGGGAGAGGAAGAGGAGAATCAGGAGGAGAAGAGGAGGAGATTCTGGGGGAGAAGGGGAGAGGAGGAGAATCTGGGGAGAGGAGAGGAGAAGGAGGTGCTGGGGAGAATGGGAGAGGAGGAGAAGATGCTGAGGAAGAGGGGGGTATGCTGTGGATAGAGAAGGGATGATGCTGGGGGAAAGAAGAGGAGAATTAGTTCGGACAACTGTACGAGTTGTTTTTCTAAACTTAAACCTCAGTATTCAGGTTTAATTGCCGTGTTGGATATAGGTTGGCATGTATTGTGGTTTGGGCACTCGGGCTCAAAAAGGTTCGCCATCACTGGCGTAGGAGATCTTGTGTGTAAAGGACCCAGAGTGTGTGTGTGTAGAGGATTCAGAGTGTATATTTTATGTTTGGACGTAATGGGTGTATGTGTGAAGGGTGCAGCATGTGTGTGAGGGGTGCAGTGTGTGTGTAAGAGGGGTGCTGTGGGTGAGGGTGTTCTTATCACATTCTATGTTTCTAATTTTATTTGCCTGTTAACTCACCGAGGGTTCATTTATATATTATATATATGTGAGTTTGTGTTGTATAAGTGTGAGAGTGTGCTGTGTGTGTGTGTGAGGGTGGTGTGTGTCGGACTGTGCTGTGTGTGTATGAGGGTGTTGTGTCTGTATCTGAGGGTGCTGTGTGTGTATGAGGGTGCTGTGTGGATGACTGTGCTGTGTGTGTATGAGGGTTCTATGTGTGTATGAGGGTGCTGTGTGTGTGGCAACACTCAGAATCCCGCGAGAGGTACCCGGCGGAGCTGCTGGCTAGAGCTCCCCAGGTCCTCTCCTGCCTCCCTCCATCCCCACCGGCTCATGAAGGCACACAGCAGGGCCCTGCATGGGCCGACAGGGGAGATCCTGTGATCAGCCCACGGCCATTGCGGCCCACCGGATATTTGCCCAGTATGCCTGATTGCCAGTCCAGGCCTGCCTATATCCATAGGTTCTATTTGAGGAGAGGTTTTCTCAGGCACTCTTGCAATAGAAAAGGTTTTTTTTCCACAATGAACTGGAGAGCGCTTTTTCAGACTTTCTATCTCTGATTCTCCTATTGATTCTGATAGAAAGTTGTATCAGGGTGTTGAGAGGAGGAGGGAGTTCAGTTCTGGATAGTTCATCCTTTACAGTTTCGGATAACCCCAGACGGAACTGATTATGCAAAGTGATATTGTTCCACTAGGTTTCAGTTGCCCATCTCTTGAATTCTGAAATATAATCTTCGATGGGTCTATTTCCTTGTTGCAGTGTTCTGATAGTGATATCAGCTATTGCTTGTTTATTAGAGTCCTCATATAGGAAGGACATGGCCTCAGAAAAGTTGTCTAATGAATCTAGTATGGGATCGTCATTTCCTAGGAAGGATTGAGCCCAGGACATAGGTTCTCCCCTTAGGAATGAAATCACAGAACAGACTTTAGATCTTTCTGTGGGATAAGATTTGGGTTTAAGGGCGATTAGCAATTTGCAGGAGTTCAGGAATTCATTTTATTTGGAACGATCCCCATAAAATATTTCTGGGTTGCAGATGGCAGGATCACTAGCGGAATGAGGAACTGCTTGAGGAGCCTGATTCTGGATGTCTCTGACATAGGATGGGATTCTTTCATTGGCAATCTGTAACTCTTGCATGCCCTGAGTAAGTACGTCCACTCTATGATTTATAGAGGTCAGCATAATACCTGGTGAACTCGTTACTAATTTCCCGTGGCATCATGCATTTTTTCCCCTGTTGGTTTGAGGAGGTACGCTATTTTTAGTTTGGCCTGTTGTTCCCTGAGTCTGGTGGCTAAGAGCTTGCTCACCTTGTTGCCTTGTGTGTAATTCGTGGCTTTCAATTTTTTTAAGGTAAAAGTTTGTGCGTTCTAGTGCGTGTTGGTTGACCTTCCTGGTGACGAACACAATCTTGTCCCTCAGCTCAGTGCTGGGTGTGAGTTGGTTTTGTGTGTTTAGGTGACAAAGCTCTTGCTGCCATTGTCGCATGACCCAACAGGTGCTGTGGGAAATATCTGATGTATTGTTGTCTTCAAAGTAGTGCTGGAGGGCCGTATCTAATTCTGTTTTGGATTGCGTGTTGTGTAATAAGGATGTGTTTCAACGCCATGGGCTACAATGTTTAAAGTAATATAGGTCTTTGAGGTCCAGGGTGAGGGGTGCATGGTCGGACCATGTGATGTCTCCTATGTCACACTTAATAATTTGGTCTAGGGAATTCCCCTGCAGGAGGAACCTGTCTATCCTAGAGTAGGAGTTGTGTACCGGCGAAAAGAAGGAGTAGGATTTTTCTGTGGTGTGTGTCAGTCTCCATGCATCATAATAGTGGTGTAGTGTAATGAGTTTTTGTATTGCTTTGCTCTGTCTTTTTAGGGTATGATACCAAGCGCTATGGGGTGAAAGGGTGTTGTCCATCTGAGGGTTCAGTACGTAATTGAAGTCCCCGCAGATGATGGTTATTCCCTGCTTGTGGCAAAATTAGCCACTTAAGACTAGCCATATTGAATGTGTGTGTATCCCTGTTTCAGCTGTGAGAACCAAGTGTATTACTGTATGTGTCCTTCAGACAAATGAGGGCGTTCGTATGCTTACAGTATGGAAAACCCAGCTTTCCTAATGTAGTTTCACGAACAGTGAGTTTCAACACTATTCGTGAAACGAATAAACTACCGAATGGTCGACCCCACACAAGAGGTCGGGTGGCGCCCATTAACCGATTGCAACATTGTTGCAATCGGTAGTTAAAGGCTTCCCTGGGTGGTCGCCGTTCGACTACCGACCACGCGGTGGTCGGCCATCTTGGATCCTTTGTTAGCCCAGTGTTTTGCCGTTGAGCGCCTGGAACTAAAACCGGCTACTCGACGGCGCGAACACCGCTGGACTTCCAGGCCGTTCGGGAGCCCCAGCCGTTCGGTAGTTTGTTCCCCTAATACCAATCGGTAGTTTTGCAATGTGTTAGAAATACTGTGTATTTCGTGCGGTGTTCGGTTAGTTAGACTGGGAGCTGAGCAGTATTCTCACGAACTGTGCGCTCAGCCTCCAGCTATCTACCGAATGTCCATTCGTGTAAATCAGGGGAATATTATTAAAGTTATACATTTTAATGTAAAATGTAAGTTCTGCTGCACGGAGGGATAATCCACTTAACGTATATTCTAGTGGGTGTATCCCTCTCGTGCAGCAGTGCATGGTGGGAGAAATGTATATGTTTGTCAGTTCCCCATGTAGTCCCCTAATGTACCACCCCTGGAATGTCAGTAGGGAAACCCCTTGCATGGGGAATCCCATAAATACAGTGTCCTGTGAATAAAACCTCATTTGACTCCCAGCCTATGTGTCATCTAGTTCTTGGGAAGGAAGGATTCTTATAACGCTACCTGGATTATTGTATGCTGTATTTATTTCCTTGGATTATTTTATGCTGTTCCTGTTACCCAGATACTGTGGATTATACTACCTCTCTGCTACACTGCTGTATTGCTAACACTTTTTGCAATAACATGTGTAAAAGTTCAGTTGGTTTGTGTTGGGGGCATACAAGTTTACAATTGTGTATAAAATGTCATTAACATGACCCACAATTATAATGCTGTCTATTTCATGCATGACTAGGAAGAAGCATAAGACTGCGCCAATCAGCACAGAGGTGCCCCTCAATTGTGTCTGAGATGTAGCGTGGAATTGGTGCGGATATGTGGTTTTCAGTATTGTCGGGTGGTCTCCTTTGCGGAAATGTGTTTCCTGCAAACATTCTATATCAGTTTGTGAGGGGCATTAAGCCCTTTAACATTAAGAGAGCAAAATCTCATGGAGGGTCGTAGTTTAGGAGATTTGGTAAGTGTATGTGCGGCATATCTTTGATGGGGTCCGCTACCCATCCCAGCATATTCTAGCTAGGCAACGGGATCCACTTGAGTTTAATAGGTGGCACTCGCGTTATGACATGTGTCACAGGTAGACGACTAGCATTGTGTTGTGTGTAGTCAACCTGTTTGCGGTCGTCTATTGCTAAGGGGCTACCCACATAGCCCAAAGAAACTAAATAACTGTAAAAAACATGACATTGTGGCATATATAGTCTCCGGTGGTCGTCTGCGTGGGGAGGAAACTGTTATGCCCCATTCTTTCAGCAGGTTAAGTCCCTCTTCTGTCGTGGAGATGGGGAGATTTTTTCCTCCGCGGTGCACCAGCAGTTTTACCGGGAATCCCCAACGGTAGGCCATGCGTTGTTCGTGGAGCTGTGCTGTGTTGTCGTGTTATTCCCTCCGTCGTTTCAGGGTTTCTGGGGAGATGTCTGCAAATATCTGGATGCCCCGGAATTTTTCTGGCAGGTCTCTGTTTGTTCTGCAGTCCCTCAGGATAACTTCCTTTGCATGGAAGTAGTGCATACGCATCAATATGTTCCTGGGGCTTTCCAGTGGCAGGAATCGCAGCCTTGCTGTTCTGTGTGCCCGATCCAGTAGCAGGACGTCTGGAGGTAAGTCCGGTGCCAGAGTCCTGAGCAGTTCCGCTAAGTATGTTGGAAGGTCAGCTACACCAACTGTCTCTGTCACTCCCCTGACCCTCAGGTTGTTACGCCTGGCTCTATTCTCCATGTCGGCGAGCTTAGTTTCATATGTGTCCATAACTGCAGCAAGGTCGTCTACTGCGTGGGTCAGAATGTTGTGAGCTTCGGCTTGATCTGCCATTTTGTCCTGCATTGCAGAAGTTCTTGTGCCCAATTTTTATGTTAGTTTCTTTTCGGAGGTCTCCTATGGACGTTTGCAGAGTGGTAAGAATTTTCTGGGACATCGTGTCCAACATGCCCTGAAGCAGCTCCTTGGTGAGCTGGGCTCAGGATGTAGCAACCCGCGGGTCTGCTCGTTGTCCTCATCCGCGCCATCTTGGCCGTGATCCAGGGGCTGGATAGTTTTTCCCTGGTGTGCTTTGGAGGCAAAGAAATTAGCTTTCTCTTGCCTCTCAGTTGTTCTCTTGCCATTTGCCTGGGACATGGTGGTGGTATCGGCTATTATGGGTCACAATTAGGTGTGTAGGGGCCTATTGTCGGCGGAGCTGCAGCTACATGCGACTGGTCTCCATGCGTGTCAGGACACGCCCCCCCACTCTATGATTTAATTAAGACATCTGTGAATTGATTTCTGCTGGTTCCATTTTATATAAGGCTTGGTTATTCTGTTATGCTAAAGGTTAGATCT
>OW240912.1:163623290-163728841 GCA_933207985.1 Pelobates cultripes
TGGATAATCACAAAATCTAAACTGCATGACAAAAACAAAAATATATATGATAAATATCTATAATATGCATTTTCATCTTAAATATGGAGTCCATATGTCATGCGATCTGGCAGTCATTTTAGATTTTTTAACTAATTTAAAATAAATATATATATATTTTAAAGCTTGTCAATGATTACAACTTACCTTAAAAAGTAGTGGCCACAGCACAATGTGAGCTTGTGTAATAATGCACTCACACAGTTCCTTGGTGTCACCAGATGTGTGACACCAGGGAACTAAATTTGGATGGCACTACAGGAGCCTGAAATCAGGACTGGCCTACTGAAAGTGGGACTGTTGGGAGCCCTGTGTTTTGTTTATGCTTGCTAGAATGACATAAAAACTTTTGGTTTTGTCTTCTGCTCCCTAAAGTGAAATGAAGTACTTTTGTGATTAATAAATCGTATAAAGAGGATGGAAAGCATAAGCAGACCTTTTTATTTGTTTGGTTTTTTTTGTAATATACATGCCGTTTTACATTCAGGCATGGTTTGGTGAATAACTGTTACAGTAGAAGTGGTGGGCAAGGTTACAATCTCTTACTGCATTGTTTTTGATATGAGATATACCCAGGGGATCTAGTTAGGATTTAGTCTATCTATATTATATACAGTGGAGTCACTTACAGCATGTAGCAGTGAGCACTGTGAGAAATCAGTCGGTTTGCATTTTCCTAAAGATACTGGAATCCATGGAATCTACTTATTCAGGATTAGAAAAAAATTACCATAATTCCATATTTTGTAATATCTTCTTTGTACAGTGTGGAATATCTTGCTTATTTTACGTTTGCAGCTCAATACAGCAATCCATCAGTTAAATGGACGGACATTTTGGTATATGATTTTTAATTAGTCTACTTATTATGTATTCTGTAAGTCCTTAAGGGTTAAAAAATAGTGGCCATTTATGCAGAAAAAAACATATTGTGATTTAAAGAAGGTCTTCAAGCACCACCCCCTCAGATGCACTGTCCTAATGAAGAAATGTCCCTGCCTCATTATCCACCCAAATGTTTTTATAATAATTGTGGGTATTGTGTTTGGAGTCTTCCTTATACACACATTACTGCATTTTTATTCTGTGGAGCTTTGTTATACTAATGCTCCCTGTATGTTACTTTATATCTGTTTATAATAAGAATAACTGGATCCTTTAATACAGTGGTGCCCAAAAGGAATATCCCCCAGATGTTTTCAAACTACAACTCCCATGATACTTTACATGCCTTAAGCATTACAAAGCATCATGGAAGCTTTAGTTTGAAAATATCTGCAGAATTTACCTTTTGGGCACCCCTGTTTTAAAAGCTTCATGAGAATAATTCTGTGTACACTGAAATATTTCCACAATTATTCATATTGGCAAGTGTTCGTTTGGGTGAATCATGAGCTCTGTGGCCTAGCTGTTAATAGTCCATAGAACCTGTATTTCTCATGTAACTGCTCCGATGCTAAAAATTGTAATCCTTGGATTCCCGTAGAAATTAGAGACTTGTTAAACACCCCCTATATTTAAATGGTTGAAAGTAAGCAACTGAGTGTAAGATGCTGGCATGTCTGTGTCATCGTGTATTTCTGATTGCTATGTGTCTAGTCTAGTCAGAGTGTATGTTTTCATCTCTAGTCTGTTCAAAGATATGAATGTAATCATGGCTTTACCAGTTTCTGTATATATCATTAGAATGCTTTTGGAAGATGAATACATAGTTTCTGGTTCTGTGTTTGCAAGTAGACGGTGTATATTGCGGACTAAGTGTTTTTCTGCCTGTGTGTTTAAACCAGTGTAACTGTATCAAATCATTGGCCACACAGAGAATAAATACTGTGTCTGCGTGTTTACTAGACTGTGGAGAAGGATTCAAATGCACTGTGTTTGTGTAAGTATATACTGATACTCTTTGCGTGTGTAGCCATCTAGAGTTATTCAGTCCCAGTGTCTACTCTCCAGCTGTTGTTGGACTGGATTACCCATAATTGTTGCCAGCTAACAGATTGTCCTTATACCTGTAATTAAATGCATGTAATTTGATCACTAGGCCACTTGATGGATAGGTATCATAGAGAGTGTGCATGTTTAAAGGATCACTATAGTGTCAGGAAAACAAAGCGGTTTTCCTGACACTATAGTGCCCTGAGGGTGCCCCCACCCTCAGGGTCCCCCTCTTGTGGCACTGAAGGGGTTAAAAACTCTTCAGCAGCTTACCTTTTTCCAGTGCTGGGCTCCCTATGCGCTGGTGTCAGCTCCCTCTGCCGACGTCAGTGGAGCTGAATATGCATGCGTGGCAAGTGCTGCGCGTGCATTCAAAGTGTCCATAGGAAAGCATTTTTCAATTAAATGCCTCCAGCGTCACAGATGCGCCTCTAGTGGCTGTCCGGAAGACAGCCACTAGAGGCTGGCTTAACCCTGCAATGTAAACATAGCAGTTTCTAAGAAACTATGTTTGCATCTGCAGGGTTAAAACCTGAGGGACCTGTCACCCAGACCACTTCATTGAGCTGAAGTAGTCTGGGTGACTAGTGTCCCTTTAATATACAGCTATGTGAAGGCCTTAGCATTATCATTGTGTCCTAGGATATCTATATGTATAAGAGTGTTGGTGTTTTCATGTATATTGGTGGACCCGTATGTTTACCAGTATTCTATTTACTGAACAATTTGTGCATGATTACACTTCTGAATATATGCTGCATTTATATGTATACTATTATAAAAGTATCTGAGAGTGTATCCATGTATTGTTAGAACACTATGGAGGAGATTTAGGGAAGTGTTGTGTAGTGAAAAATGGTGCAAAGTACTAAATATGATGCAATTACCATGGAAAAGTAGAAGCAGCAGGCTATTTCTTTCCATTTTTGACTGCCCCATTTAC
The DNA here is from genome assembly GCA_933207985.1 of Pelobates cultripes. Lineage (NCBI taxonomy): Eukaryota > Metazoa > Chordata > Amphibia > Anura > Pelobatidae > Pelobates > Pelobates cultripes. The sequence goes on from OW240912.1 coordinate 163,626,208, forward strand.
ATATCTGCACCAAACTTTTATAAATCTCCCCCTTTGTAACTATTTGTCTATATTGGTGCAGGACATCTGTCTGCTGTTACTTAATAAAATTTTAACAAGCTCAATGGCTATATCTGTATGCTGATAGGAGCTATGTTTTTGTGGACGAATCTGAAATGGCCGTGCCTTTGCCCTTTGTTAGGGATGTTTTTATAATCCTTTTATTCTGTGCACACAGAGGGTAGTTTGCTTTTGTAACTGGGCGACTAGCTATTGCTATTTCTTTCTCGCTGGGAGACTGCTGGCAATGTCAGGGTTACATTGACTACAGCTTTGGAAAGGACAATAGCTTCAGACTGAGGAAGCCAGGTCTTTGTCATCTGGTCTGTACACTGATATAAATGTCTCTCTGAGAGGTTGCTTTGTGGGACATGAATAGACTTACAGAGGAGATATCTCTTGTTCTCCTCAGCAATAAACAGGGTTGGTGAAGCCAGAACTCTGTCACTGATCTTACAAACTGATATGGCAACATAGCTAGGTGGGGGGTGGGGGCTGATAGTGGGAGACACAGATCAGTTTTTTATATTATGCTTTATCCACCCTATTTATTGACAGTCTCACTCACAGATATCATGCCAAAAAAGAACAGCAATTAAAAATAAAAAAAAAGTATGTGTGTGTGTGTGTGTGTGTGTATGTATGTGTATATATGTATATATATATATATATATATATATATATATATATATATATATATATATATATATATATATATTTTTTTTTTTTAAAAAAGGGTATGTTGAGATAAATCTGTGTTTTAACTGATTCTTCGAGTGAACAGATATTGGTTTATTAGCTAAACAGTACACTAATGTGGTATGTGTACATCCAAATTGCTGAAGGAACCAGATGACAAAGTTCAACTATGCTGAGATTAAATTCTGAATATCACTGCATGTTTTAGTTTAGTAAACAAATATGCCTCTACGGCCGAAAAGCAAATGCAGGCGATTGCTGTTTTAACACTGTGAGTGCAAGTGCACTAGTATTCAGAAAGTTCATCCCTTTGCACATAAAAAAAAAAGATTGAAAGAGAGAAATCTACTTGGAATTCCACAGGTCTCACCTAAACTCATTAGCATGATTTTAAAGGCCCACTATAGTGCCCTGAGGGTGCCCCCACCCTCAAGGACCCCCTCCCGCCCGGCTCTGGAAGGGGAAAAGGGGTAAAAACGTACCTTTTTCCAGCGCTGGGCGGGGAGCTCTCTGCCCCCTCTCCTCCTCCAATCCGCCCTGTCGGCTGAATGCGCACGCGCGGCAAGAGCTGCGCGCGCATTCAGCCGGTCGCATAGGAAAGCATTCATAATGCTTTCCTATGGACGCTTGCGTGCTCTCACTGTGATTTTCACAGTGAGAATCACGCAAGCGCCTATAGCGGCTGTCAATGAGACAGCCACTAGAGGATTTGGAGGATGGATTAACCCATTTATAAACATAGCAGTTTCTCTGAAACTGCTATGTTTATAAAACAATGGGTTAACCCTAGAAGGACCTGGCACCCAGACCACTTCATTAAGCTGAAGTGGTCTGGGTGCCTAGAGTGGTCCTTTAAGCTTGGCCAAAAGTCAGATCCCTAGATGCTGTAGAACTACAAGTACCATGATGCTTTGCCATTCAGACATCTGACAAAGCAACATGGGAGCTGTAGTTAAATAAGACCTTAGGCCATGCCTATAATATAGCAAATTTAGATAAAGATTTCAATGTTCATAAGCCTTAGAAAGGTGTATAGGGGTGGCATAGATGCATTTTGTTCATGGATACAGCATGAAAAATTGTGATTTACTTCTCTTTCCAATGTTTCTTGGTTCTGTGCAGGAAATCAAAATGTTGTTGATAGAGAGTAAATAGAATTCTTTGTAGTTGCCAGAGAAGAGAGAGGGATTGTATGTATGTCTCTTGACTGTGTGTGTGTATATATATATATATATGTGTGTGTATGTATGTATGTATATATATATTGCTATATGTGTATGAAATATGTTTATGAGAAAAGAAAACCCCATTTTCTAATAAATATAACCATTTGATAATTAGATAATATGCAGATGTATAAATCTGTGTTGTTTCCAGTGGAGCAATATGAAATGGAAGCATGACGAGAATTGGCTGGTCTAGCTTCCCCACTGAACCGTCCAGGTATTTGTACAGCTGTGCACAGACCTTGACTGGAAACTGTGCTGTGTATATGCAAGCATGTGATGGAGGCAAACTTGTCCGTTCTAAGCGGTTTGCGTGGGCTTATGCGTTCAAGTACTTTCATGGCTAGGTATACGTATTTTCAATGGAGACACTAATCATTACTTAGAGACTGGTTTCCAACCCTGTCACTACTCTTTATCTTTATCTGCTAATACAAAAAAAAGTAACACCAGACTAGCCTGTAGACTAGAGTAGAGAGGTAAACAGTGGAATCCCAATGAATCCTATTAAAACAAAAAGTTTTGTTCCAACCCTGTTGCCAAGTTCAACTAGCTAGCCACCACTTGTCCGTCACTAGTGGCCATAAAGGGTGAAGTTCACATGCTCAAGTGTGTATTTCTGTGCTTTACCAACAAGTCGCTAATGTACAAGTGAATGGTATCTGTAGTATCAGCTGCTGTTAGTCATAGGCTACAAATATTATACAGACTTGCCAACCTGGTTATAATTTGTGGCTGCTACAAACGCCCAGCTGTTGTTAATATTTACACATTACAGCACTTGCTAATAAGGTTGTAAACTAGCCCTTTGTTTCAATATGATGCAAAGGGATTTAGCTGTTATTACCTTCTTTACACCAGGACAGTGGCTGGGTTTTTGGGTTAATGGCAGACACTGATGAGTAGCGTCAGAGTTGCAAACTAGACAGAAAGCAGTAACTAAGTAAATGTTGTCGGCTTCTATAGAAAATTTAATGGGAGTTGTTACCTGAGATTTGGCAACTCGTTTTCTGTGGCAGCTGACAGTAACTCCCAGCTCCTACTGTATAATATTTGCCATCACAACCAGTCGCTACCTGCTGGCAGTAAGAGGAATTTTGTCGAGTTGTGGTTAGCCTCTAAAAAGTATCAAAAACAACAATATTGTAAACTTTCCGACAGTATTTTACCAACTTTGTCTGTCAAATTCAGTTTTAATGATACTGTAGACCATTTTCTTTTTACTGAGGACGAGAAGCACATGCACCATGCTTGTCCAATCTAATGCTTCTCATAGGAAGCCTCAGATACAATACTTTGACATGATCAGTATTTGAGCACATTCCACGATGATCATCTCATAACCAAGTCAAACTTGGTTGTTATTGTGGAAGCACGTTCTAGTGGCTGTCAGGAAGACAGCCATTAGAGGTATCGTGCAAACAAAACATTGCTGTATTTACTGAATGGCAATGTTTTATATTGCAGTATTAAAACGACATGGGCACTGCACTCAGACCATTTCATTGAGATAATGTAAACAAGGACAAATATTGCACGTGTAGTATTTGTAAATTTAATCTAGATGACATAATTGATGAGTGTGTGTGTGTGTGTGTGTGTGTGCGCGCGTATATTTTGTTTCCCCCAAACGAGAGAGAAAAAAATAGCATTTTAACATTCAGTTGAGTTTATTTTAAATAAATATATATATATATATATTTTTTTTTTTTAAACAGCCAACAACTTCACTAGAGTGCTCCTCAGATGTTTACCAATAATGTTTAATAGTCTTGCTTAGACTGCTTGGGGTTGAGGGGAAAAGGGTAGTATTTAGTAGGCCACGGTGAGATCCATTTTAATGACTTCAGATTCAAATAATCAATGTTTAGCTTACATTGCTATTATGTAATGAATACCTGCAATTACTTCCTGGCCAACTCTGTGCTTAAATCCTTGCCCTGCATATTTTTCTTTTTGCCGTCTTCAAGGAGAATTTTTACCTGAAGCTAGCATTCAGATGATCAATTTAACATTTGTGTGTGCTGAATATAATGACCATTTTTAAAATTAACTGTTGTTCAAAGAATACCTATTTAACGGCTATTGAATGTATGTTATCTATATGCCAAATCTGGAAGAAGTAATCTAGAATGTTAAGGTTTGTCTTCTGAAAGGGAGGGGGGATACGTATAAATTATGCATTTCTGTTTGGTGTGTGTTTATATTACCATTTACTGTGCTTCTTGCATGCTTGAGGTGAGCAAGATTGATTAATGCACCCATATAAGTGTATATGTATTATTTTGGTATAACAGTGAGTGATATAGGTTTTAGGACTTTGTCAAAGGTTATTAATTATAGGGAGAATTGCTAGAATTTCAATGTGAATTTAAAATTGTAGGCCGAAATAGCAACATTTGAAAAACTATACAAATCGGTTTTATGGTTAGTTTGGCCTATAATTTGAAATTCACTTTTTAATTTTTGTCACTTCATACTTTTATGAATGAATGTCTTTGTTTCAGTTAAACCCAAGGTTACACAAAATCTAAAGCTAAACAAGCTTTTGACCTTAAAGGGACACTATTTAGAGACCTTAAAGGGACACTTGGCAACAGGGTTGGAACAAGACAGATTGATATAGTTGTTCTGGTATCTACTGCCTGTCCCTGCAGGATCTTTAATGTTAACACTGCCTATTCATAGAAATGGCAGTGTTTATATTACTGCCTAGGAACATGGCCACCAGAGGTGATTCCTGTGTCAGTGCTGCACAGTGTGCAGCAGTGACGTTCCGCATCTCTACGCTCTACATTGAGGTGCTGAATGTTCCCCCATAGAGATACATTCATTGTGTTTACAACAAAAAGCCTGCAGGGGCATGAATAGCCACCAGAACAACTACATTAAGCTATCGTTGTTCTGGTGACTATAGTGTCTCTTTATGCTAACATTGTTTTGATGCCAGTAGTGTCCCTTTACATTTTATTGCTGTGGAGCCCATCAGTATTGACAACACATTGCTGTGGAACTTGGAGATACATTCATGCACTGCCACAAATTACTATGCATATTTAATGCTGCATACCTCCCAACATTTCAAGTGCACAAAGAGGGATGCTTTAATTTTAGAAGTGTGTTGAGGGTGTAGCCAGGGGCTGGAGTGTTCTAATACAAGACATTTGAGGTGACCTACTAATAAAAATTTATGCAACTAATACTAAATAAATAAATTAGAACAAGAACACTGTATCTTATGTGATTTCTAACCACATTTGTTATAGTTGAAAGACACATTACTGTGAGTAGGATGGCTTTGAAGCTCTGTTACACACTCAGACCCAAACAATGTGGTGCTCCGAGAAAAGAGGGACATAGTGATTTGGGTTTAAAATAGGGACAGCTGGGATTTTGGCCCCAAGAAGACATTTGCACTGTGAAAACAAGCTATAGTGCAGGGAAACTAGTTAACTTTTCTAGGTGAGATTTTGTAAAGTTGAAAATAATCTGGCAATCGAAAGTTTAATATATGACTGGACATTTTCCCCCCACTCACTAATGATGATTGGTAGTCTGAGCCTTCAGTACTTTTTATGCTATATTTTGTAAACAAAATTTGGAAATCATCAAAAAAGACTTGGGTACACATTTTCTCTAAATAGTATGTATATATTCACATGGGCTGTGTCGAATACTTTAAAGTAGGTATGTTATATATTTAAAGCCTATATTTTATATAGTTAATTTTATTGCTTGACGTTGATTAAATGCTTACAATAAGTAATATGTTTATAAGACATTTACTTTATCTGTATGCCAGAATTTGTGTGCAAGACATATTTACTACTTGTTTTAGAATTTAAATTACTCATCAGTTGCACTGTCTCTTTGGTGGAAGCTTATTTTTCAAGCCCAGGGTAATTTGCACCTTTTGTTTGTACTGCCACTGAGCTCTATACAGTTGCGGTGAAATAGTCTATAACATTTAAAGGCACACTATAGGGTCAGGAACACAAACATGTATTCCTTGACACCCCTTAGCCCCCTTAAAAGCAATCAAAACTCACCTTATTTCCAGTGCTGCGCCGTTTCGTCGGTTCTAGCTCCGCCCCCTCGGTGACATTAGCAGAATTGCTGATTTTTAGCTAATCCAATGCTTTCCCATGGGCTGAAATCGGCAAGGGGACTGGGCCAAACGCCATTTTGGCCAATCAGCACCTCCTCATAGAGATGCATTTAATCAGTGCATCTCTATAAGAAAAATCAAGCGTCCCCATGCAAAGCGTAGAGACGCTGAACGGCACTGCTGCCTACTATGCAGCACTGAGCCAGGAAGCACCTCCAGTGGCCATCTGAGTGGCCGCCACTTGGAGGTGTCCCTAGGGGCAATGTAAACACTGCCTTTTCTCTAAAAAGGCAGTGTTTTCATGAAAATGCCTGAAGGCAATTTGGAGTGCCTGTGAGTTTTTTCCTCTTGGATTATTGTACTGGGATTGCTGGTCCTGCTCTGGAGCACCCTTGGCCGTTGGGATTGGGTGCGGTTCTCATCACTTACTCTGCTCTACAGTGGCAGGTGGGCATACCCTCTTATGGCCATTGGATGTAACTAAAAACCTAAATTTAAAAATATATATACATAGGGATTTGGGAAAGAGCGCAGGTAACTTTTTTCTTTCATGTTTATTCAGTGGTGTCACAAGGAGGGGCGGGGGGTGTGGACCGCACCAGGCTGTGCATCAAGGGGGGGCACCACCGACACAAGCAAGGCTGGCGCGTCCATAAGGCGGCACAAGCAGCCGTCTTCGAGCGCACATCCCCAGGCGGCGCCAGATTGGAGTGACCGGCAGGAGGTGGGAACACAGCGCTCCCTTCTGCCAGGCAGTCTGTGTAGGGTGGCCGAGCGGAGCAGTGCGCACCGTGGCACAGAAAATTTTGTTTCCTGTACCCAGCCGGACTAAAAGGAAGTGCTCACTGAGAGAGTACTTCCTGTCAGTCCAGCCGGGTTCAATAAACTGAAGCTCCTGTACCATGGTCCGCTCTGCCTGGCCACGCTACCAGGAAGGTAGGAGACACACCGGGGACGAGGGGGGAAGAAACACTATGGGAGTGGGAGAGGAAAGAACACTATAGGACAGGTTATTGGGAGTGGGGGGAGGAAAGAACACTATGGGACAGGGGAGTGGGAGGAAAGAACACTATGGGACAGGAGAGTGGGGAGGAAAGAACACTGGGACAGGGGAGGGAGGGGGGAGGAAAGAACACTATGGGAGGGGGGAGGAAAGAACACTATGGGACAAGGGAGCGGGGGGAGGAAAAAACACTATGGGACATGGGGGGGAGAAAATAGCACTATGGGACAGGGGAGTGAGGGGGGAGAAAAGAACACCATGAGACAGGGGAGAGAGGGAGAAAAGAACACTATGGGACAGGGGAGGGAGGGAGGAAAGAACACTATGAGACGGGAGGAGGAAAGAACACTATGGGACGGGGGAGGGAGGGGGGGAGGAAAGAACACTATGGGACAGGGGAGGGGAGGGGGAAGGGAAAGAACACCATGGGACAGGGAGGGAGGAGGGAGGGAAGAACACTATGGGCAGGGCAGGATAGGGGAGGAAAGAACACCATGGGATGGGGGTGGAGGAAAGAAACACCATGGGACAGGAGGGAGGAAAAAACACTATGGGACAGGGGAGGGGGGGAGGAAAGAACACTATGGGACAGGGGGAGGAAAGAACACTATGGGACAGGGAAAGGGAGACAGGGAATGTAGGGGAAGAACACTATGGTTTAGGGGGGAAAGAACACTATGGGACAGTGGAGGTGGGGGGCAGGAAAGAACACTATGGTTTAGGGGGGAGAACATTATGGGACAGGGGAAGGGGAGGAGAGAGAGGAACATTAAGGGAGGGCACTAAGGTACAGGGAAGGGAAAAGGAACATGGGGGCACTTAAAGATAAGGGACAGGAACAGTAATGGGAATGGGGGTGTAGTGGATGCAGTTTTCAGAGAAACTGCTATGTTTATGAATAGAGAAACTGCTATGTTTATGAATGGGTTAAGCCTTCCCCTATTTCCTCTTGATGTGCTTGCGTGCTTCTTACTGTGATTTTCACAGTGAGAGCATGCCAGCGTCCATAGGAAAGCATTATAAATGCTTTCCTATGTGACCGGCTGAATGCGCGCGCAGCTCTTGCCGCGCGTGCGCATTCAGCTGACGGGGAGGAGAAGAGGAGGATCGGAGGAGGAGAGCTCTCCGCCCAGCGCTGGAAAAAGGTACGTTTTAACCCCTTTCCCCTTTCCAGAGCCGGACGGGAGAGGGTCCCTGAGGGTGGGGGCACCCTCAGGTCACTATAGTGCCAGGAAAACGAGTATGTTTTCCTGGCACTATAGTGGTCCTTTAAGTGTACCATAGCATCATCTGTGATAATATAATGAAATAATATATATTACATGTATATAGTGTTCAAGTAGAGATTGTAGTGTATTAGTCCAGTGATGTAGATGTAAAAAACAAATAAAATTTCAGTACTAAAAATCAAAGTACTGAAAGGGGGTTTTAAAAATTCCCAAGAGAGAAAAACTTTTGAAACCAGAATGATCAAATTGTTTAACAGCAAGAATAGAGGACTAAATATTGATTTAGGTTTTCTGTGCATGTATATATATGTATATGTGTTTATGCGTTTGCATATACATATTTATGTGTGTGTGTATGTTTAAAGTGTTCCATCTTCTGCTTGTTTTTTTCTTCCTCTCCCCTCTCACTCTGCTCTTCAGAAAGATATATTTGTGACCCTCTGCAAGAATGGTGTCTATTTTCTAACAAACCTGTGTCTTATCTGCACTCATGTTACTTTAACCCCTGTATCACAACCCCACTTTGAGTTCTATGTGTCGTCTTACTCAGATATGTAACTAAAAAAGAAAAAAGGAGAACCTAGATATAAATATGAGGCACGAATATGGGTAGAAACAAAATTGGGGGTAACCCCTAAATGGTGAATTTATATGAATACAAAAAAAGAAAAGAAAAAAACTACCATAAAGTGTCTCAACATTTTGGTAAATATGGTCACAATGAAATGAGCATAAAAAATAACTTTTAATGGATATATTAAAATGTTAAATAGAAAAGATAAAAGCAAAACAAAAAGCACAAGGCTACAAAATAATATGTCCTATAAACTAGTTGGGGTATTAAACCTCCAATAGAACCAATAGCAAGAGAAGTGTTGCTTCAAAGAAATTCTTATTGGTGTAAAGTAAAACTACTTGCTATGAACAATGTAACTAAATAGAAAAGTGGGATACTAGTATCTTCTAAACTCCTCCTGCAGAACAGGGTCGGTTGAATATAGATGAAATGCCTCTAGTGCACAAGGGGTTAAACAGCACAACAGTTGGTTGCAATGTTTAATAGAAAAGAGGCAGGGAATACCTGTAAAATAAAGAGGTATAGGAGACAGTTGCAAGATAGGTTAGATATAATGGTCAGTAGAAATATAGAGACTATAGCTAATCCTGACGCTTGCTAGCAAGAGAGGTGTAAATACAAAGCGATACTTTCATAGTAAAAAGTTATGCCACTTTCTATAAACAATGTCATTGAATTCAAGATGGGAGGGTATTAATATCCTCTGAACTTCTCCTGCAAAACAGGGTCTGCTGTATATAGATAAAGTACCTCTAATACACAAGAGGTTAAACAGTACACCAATATGGTTGCAATAGTTAATAAAGAAGAAGCAGAGAATACCTGTAAATAGGGAGGTATAGGAGGCAGTAGCAAGCTAGGATTAGATGCAATGATAAATAAATAGAGATGTAAAAAATATAGATAATCCTGTTGCTTGTAAAATAGAAAATCTAAGTGCCTTCGAGGGCACCCCTTAATAAATGCCTATACTATATAGCACAACCAGGGCTGGATTAACATATGGGCTGATGGAGCTGCAGCTCCAGGCCCAGGCCCATGGAATAGGCCCATTGATTTTAAAAAAGAAAAAAAATATATATATTTTTTTTTTACATTTTTTTTTTCACACACTACTCTTAGGGATTCCACCTGGCTTTTATTTTATTGGCACAGCCAGTATTTGAGGCTGCCTGGCTGATGCAAATATTGCAGTGATACTGGCAATACAAATGCTGGTATTTTTCTCAGTATAAACAAGAGATTACTATGCAATAACAGCACGGGCCAGTAGGGGTGGCTGTGTGTGGAGACAGGCAGGGATAGGAAGTTCCAGGATATCCCTCCCTGCCTATCTATACTCACTGATCTGCAGGGGTGCAGCTACAGAGAGTCTAGACAGCAACTCCCACCCTGCAGAGACAGCCTACAGCTTAGGGAAGTAAGGAATGGGGGGAAGGCTGCAAGGAGACATATACTGAGACATTAAGGGACACTGGGAGACATTATGGCAGACACTGAGACACTAAGGGACATTGGGAGACATTATGGCAGACACTGAGACACTAAGGGACATTGGGAGACATTATGACACAGACACTGAGACACTAAGGGACATTGGGAGACATTATGACACAGACACATGGGGACACAGTGTCCCCATGTCTCCCAGCCAGTGTCCCTGGTGTCTCAGTGCCCCCTAGTCTCCCAGTGACCCCTAGTCTCCCTGTGCCCCCAGTCTGACAGTGTATCACTGTCCCCATGTCTCCTAGTGCCTCCATGTCTCTCAGTGCCTCAAATGTCACAATGTCCCCAAGCTAGTGTCCCTAGTGTCTGTGGCCCTGGTGTCTCAGTGTCCCCATGTCTCCCAGTGCCCCCATGTCTCAATGTCCCCATGTCCCCCAGCCAGTGTCTCTAGTATCTGTGTCCCCATGTCTTCAAGTGTCCCCTATTTTCCCATTGTCCCCATGTGTCCCAGCCAGAGTCCCCTAGTCTCCCAGTGTCACTGGTGTCTCCGTGTCCCTAGGTCTCCCCGTGTCCCCAGGTCTCCCCGTCTTCCTAGTGTCCTAGTGACATGGGGACCCTGGGATACATGGGGACACAGGGAGACATAGGGCATTGAGACACCGATACATAGGATCACTGGGAGACCTGGGGACACGACACTAAGGGACACTGGGAGACATGGGGCACTGAGACACTGATACATAGGAACACTGAGACCTGGAGTAATCGACACATGGGGGCACTGAGTCATGAGGGCACTGGGAGACATGGGGGCACTGGAAGGAATCCATCTATACAGCAGATTTAAACTAAGTAGTTTTTTGGTGATTTTACAGCATTTTCTCTTATGTCACTCCTTGTGATTTACATCATGTGATGTCACCCACACATATTTAATTATGCAAATTAGTAAGGTCGGTATGTTTTTCCAAGAAAGGTGGCAACCCTAACTACTTTTCACATACTCTTACTTAAGTATGGAAACTTAACCCCTTAAGGACGGAGCCAAATGTACACATTGTGAACAAAACAAAATGTAAACAAAACCTGGCATTTGCGCTACATGTCTGTCCAACCGTAATACACCTCTTTCATAGTAAATGCACCCACCCTTATTATATATCATTTTATTCAGGGGAAACAGGGCTTTCATTTAATATCAAATATTTAGCTATGAAACATAATTTAATATGAAAAAAAATGGGAGAAAATACGATTTTTTTGATTTTTTTAGTTCTAAATTGCATTTTAAAGGTCAGTGTCATAATACTGTTTGATTTTACTGCAATAAAATACACATATTTGTATTTAGTAAAGTCTCACGTGTAAAACAGTACCCCCTATGTACAGGTTTTATGGCGTTTTGGGAAGTTACAGGGTCAAATATAGCACGCTACATTTGAAATTGAAATTCGCCAGATTGGTTATGTTGCCTTTGAGACTGTATAGTAGCCCGGGAATGAAATTTACACCCATAATGGCATACCATTTGCAATAGTAGACAACCCAAGGTATTGCAAATGGGGTATGTCCAGTCTTTTTTAGTAGCCATTTGGTCACAAACACCGGCCAAAGTTAGCGTTAGTATTTGTTTGTGTGTGAAAAATGCAAAAAACGCCAATTTTGGCCAGTGTTTGTGACTAAGTGGCTACTAAAAAGACTGGACATACCCTGTTTGCAATACCTTGGGTTGTCTACTATTGCAAATGGTATGCCATCATAGGGGTAATTTTCATTCTTGGGCTACCATAGGGTCTCAAAGACAACGTAACCAATCTGGCGAATTTTAATGTGAAAAAACTGTAACGCAAGCCTTATATTTGACGCTGTAACTTTTGAAAACACCATAAAACCTGTACATGAGGGGTATTGTTGTACTCGGGAGACTTCGCTGAACACAAATATTTGTGTTTCAAAACAGTAAAAAGTATCACAGCAATAATATCGTCCGTGTAACTGCTGTTTGTGCATGAAAAATGCAAAAAACGTCACTTTTACTGGCGATATCATCGTTGTAATACATTTTACTGTTTTGAAACACTAATATTTGTGTTCAGCGAAGTCTCCCGAGTAGAACAGTACCCCCATGTACAGGTTTTATGGTGTCTTGGAAAGTTATAGGGTTAAATATAGTGCTAGCAAATTAAATTCCCTTTACTTTCGGCATGGGTTGTCAGGCAGGTCCCGCTAATTGTAATTAATAAGATACCTAATTATGTAAAAATATTACATAAATATATATGTAGAATTAATATATGTATATATATATACGTATGTGTATATATATATGTATATATCTATATAATTTTTAAAAAATATTTTTATTTATATATAGGTATATATATAGTGATACATATGTATATATTTATGTATATAGATATATATATATATATTATTTCGTTCTACGTGTATTTTGATATATATATATATATATATATATATATATTAATTTCACAATACAGTTAGAATGAAATAACACACATCTATATATTTTTTAATTATTTATTTTTAATTATTTTTTTAATTTTATTTTAACGTATTTACATTTTTTTTATATTATATATAAATATATATAACAATAATTTTATATATATTTAACCAGTATCAGTCTACGTGTAATTTGATATATATATATATATATATATATATATATATATATATATATATAGTAATAGTAAAAATACACCTAGACAGTGTAATGTGGTGTGTATGTATATGTGTGTATATATATATATATATATATATATAGTATATTCTTAGATCAGTATGCGCGGTACTTAAGTGCTATATGATCTAAGTATATATTATTTTTTTTTTTTTACACTTTTAATTTAAGCCGACTTATTTTCAGCCAGCAGGTGACCACCTGTCACGTTGAAAGGCCCCCCTGCTGGCAATGCAGGAGGTAGTACTGGCCATGTGATTGTGGGGTCCTCGCAAGGACCTCACTCTCACATGGCCAGGGGGCTTCCAGGACGTCGGACGTGCCGCGGGGGGCTCCCTGGGAGTCCCCCCAACCGCGATCGCCGGCGTGGGATCGCCGGCGACCGGGTAAGTAGGAAAAGACCGGAGGGCGTACTATTACGCCCGGCGGCGTTTAGAGCTGCTTAGAATAGGGCGCAATAGTACGCCCTCCGGTCTCAAGGGGTTAAAAACAAGACTACAAGTCATGCTATAACAAAATTAAACAAGTTTTAAAATGTGTATGGGCCAACCAATGGCTGTAAAAACAAAGTAAAAAAAAATGACTACACACTCTAGTGAACAGGACCTTCATGTAGTGTGTTCTTTTTTTTAAAATCATACAGCATCCTTTCATGTGCTTTTCAGATGTCATATTGTTAATTACCAATTTTTGTTTAGCCTGATTTTTTTTTTTTTAATTGAAAAATAAGTGTTATTGTGATCGCTTCATATACAGAAGCATTAATATACATTTCTATATTGTGTAAAGATACAACTACAAAGTTAAAATCCAAACACCAAAACAACGTGCCAGACAATCTACCTGTGCATGGCTAGTGTGATACAATAAGTCTACATCTTAAAAATGCAATAACTCACAGTAGATGGGCAAAAAAAATTTTTGCAAATGGAACTTTGATTCAAATTTACTACATCGGTCACTTGCAATATTGTTTCACACCTACAACACTTGTTACACAGATCTACACTAGAAACTACCAGATAACAAGCTGCTATATTTAAACCAGTTATCAATAGCTAAGAGGTACTTAAACAATATTGTAATTCTGGGGTAATACCCTCACAAGTCAAACTGAGAGGTCAGTTTATAGGGAAAAGTTTTGCCTGGATACAATTCTAAAACAATTTCCATGTCCTTTGCAGACTTTAAATGCTGGAAAAACACAGGTGCCAACTGCTGTGGCTTTCTGCAGTGTGCATACCGGCAAGGAGGGCAGGGTTGAGGAGTGGGTGGAAGATGATGTGGAGGATGATGAGGTCCTAGACCCCACATGGAATCAAGGTCATGTGAGTGACGTGTGCAGTTTGGAGGAAGAGGCGCTGGTCGCACAGAGGCACCAGCACAGCATAAGAGGGAGCAGGGTGCAAAAGCGGAGCGGGCTTCCCTAGCGCTCGTTGGCATGTATTATCTTTAGTATTCCCACAGTTATCCAAGTAACAGTTGAAGCGATAAAAAGAACCATAACAGATTTAACGAGCCATTCGCAGTTTTGCAGTCCGGTGACCGGGACCCAGACACTGTCTGGGCGGCGGTCGGACAATCGGGACCCAGTATGCCTGATGTAGAAGTTAGGAGTCACAGTGTGGAATGGATTAGCAGGGTCTAGTGCAGAGTAACCGCACGCCCCCTGGTGTTGAGCACCAGCGTTTGTGCGGCCACATATCAGGACCCTGATGCAGCTTCAGTAAAAAGAGTACTGGATACCAGAGTCCATCACTAGACTGGTCCGCAACTTAGAACAGGATGTGACATTCACTGTAGCAGCTGTGCGCGCTTTTGGTGTTCTCACCCTGCTGCTGTTTGCCTGTCTGTGCTGCAGCGTAACTTTGGCCTTCCCGCTCTTTGCCTCATATGCAACGTGCCCACAAGGTGGAACTCCACCTTGTACATGCTGGAGAAACTGTTCGAGCAGCCACAGGCGATAGTGGAGTTTCAGCTGCAGCATGCACGGGTCAGTGGTCTGCACAAGACTTGCCCTGCAATTGATCAGAGTTTAAGGATTTCAGTGGACTCATTACAATTACAGGGCCTCTAAAGAGTCCTGCATTGTTATTTGTTGTCACTACTTTCCATCGTCGGGAGTGGGTCCCTGTACGGAATCGTACCCGTGGTCACCATGGTAGGTGCAGTCAATGGCATTGAAAGTTGATATGGATTGACATACGAATGCGTCGTCGCCTTCTCGTTGGGGAGCACATTGAAAAAGTGCTCTATCATGATGAGCTGGGTGATCTCCTCCAGGAACTTGGCTTGATGGGAGTTGAGCCAGATCTGGGTGGCCCTTGTGATGACATGGTGTATACCCAGATATATCAGAGCTGCTGCAGAAAGTGTGGGCCGTCTGTGCACGCTTTTGGCGTTCTCACCCTGCTGCTGCTCGACTGTCTGCGCTGCAGCGTAATTTCGGCCTTACTGCTCACCGTCTCATGAGACTGTGCAATCAGCATCAGGCGATAGTGGAGTTTCAGATGCAGCACGCATGGGTCAGTCGCTCTGCGGAACAGTTTTCTTTTTTTTATACGTCCCAATATTTTGGGGGCTACCCCAATTAAAATAAAAAAAAATATATATTTATAAAAAACAGTGTTAGCTACCTCCTCCTCCTCCACCGCCGCTTCCACCTACACCGCCACGGTCAACGTATGGGTCACTTAGAATAAACTATGTACACAAAAGCGTGTGTGTGTGTTTATGACTGTCTGTCTGTGTGTGTGTGTCTGTGTGTATGACTGCCTGTGTGTGAGTCTGTGTGACTGTCTGCCTGTGTGTGTGTGTCTGTGTGTATGAATGTCTGTGTGTGTGTCTGTGTGTTTGTGTATGACTGCCTGTGTGTGTGTCTGTGTGACTGCCTGTGTGTGTGTGTCTGTGTGTATGAATGTCTGTGTGTGTGTGTGTTTGTGTGTCACTGCCTGTGTGTGTGTCTGTGTGTATGACTGTCTGCCTGTGTGTGTGTGTGTGTATGTCTGTGTGTATGATTGTCTGTGTGTGTGTATGACTTCCTGTGTGTGTGTCTGTGTGTATGACTGCCTGTGTGTGTATGACTGTCTGCCTGTGTGTGTGTCTGTGTGTATGACTGTCTGCCTGTGTGTATGACTGCTTGTGTCTGTGTGTGTTTCTGTGTGTATGACTGTATGCCTGTGTGTGTATGTGTGTGTGTATGACTGCCAGCCTGTGTGTGTGTCTGTGTGTATGACTGTCTGTGTGACTGTCTGCGTGACTGTCTGCCTGTGTGTGTGTGTCTGTGTGCATGAATGTCTGTGTGTGTGTCTATGTATGTGTGTATGACTGCCTGTGTGTGTGTGTCTGTGTGTATGACTGTCTACCTGTGTGTGTGGGTGTCTGTGTTTATCACTGTCTGCCTGTGTGTGTGTGTGTGTGTGTGTGTGTGTGTGTGTGTATGTCTGTGTTTATCACTGTCTGCCTGTGTGTGTGTGTATGTCTGTGTGTATGACTGCCTGTGTGTATGTCTGTGTGTATGACTGCCTGTGTGTGTATGACTGCTGCCTGTGTGTGTCTGTGTGTATGACTGTCTGCCTGTGTGTGTATGTCTGTGTGTATCTCCGCTGGTAAAAGAAGGTAATCCAAGGAAAGCGCTGAAAATGAAGGCAATATCCTAAATCCCCCCAGTAACCGGATGAAACACAGATCTGGGAGTCAACTGATGATTTTATTCACAAGCGCCAGTATTTATGTGGTTCCCCATGCAAGGGGTTTCCTTACTGACTTTACAGGGGTTGTACAGTAGGGGACTACATGGGGGACTTAACATATAGAACATTTCTCCCACCATGCACTGCTGTACGAGAGGGATACTCCCACTAGAATATCCTGTTAAGTGGATTATCCCTCCGTACAGCAGAACTGGCTTTTTACATAAAATATAATACAGCAAAAGATGGAAAAAGGAGTGTGGGACGTGATACGAGGCCGTATGGTCAAAGGGTGGTGCCAGCTCCACCAGGGGCTTGTACCCTAATTAATAAATAAACTGAAGAATAATTAAAATGATCTCCAACTAGGGAGATCTAGAGATGCTGACATAGTTACATAGTTACATAGTTACATAGCTGAAAAGAGACTTGCGTCCACCAAGTTCAGCCTTCCTCACAAATGTTGTTGCTGTTGATCCAAAAGAAGGCAAACAACCTGGTCTGAAGTGCTTCCAATTTTGCCACAAACTAGGAAAAAATTCCTTCTTGACCCCAAAATAGCAGTCAGATGTCTCCTTGGATCAAGCAGCTATTACCCCACTAATTAGAAATTATATCCCTGTATGTTATGTTTTTGTAAGTATTTATCCAATTTCAGTTTAAACATCTGTATGGACTCTGACAAAACCACCTCTTTAGGCAGAGAATTCCATATCCTTATTGTTCTTACTGTAAAAAAACCTTTTCTTTGCCTAAGATGAAATCTCCTTTCTTCCAGCCTAAATGTGTGACCTCGTGTCCTATGTATAACCCTGTTTATGAATAGATTTCCAGATAAAGGTTTGTACTGGCCCTGAATATATTTGTATAAAGTTATCATATCCCTTCTCAGGCGCCGTTTTTCCAAACTAAACAGATTTAATTTTTTTAACCTTTCTTCATAACTAAAATGCTCCATTCCTTTTATCAATTTTGTAGCTCGTCTCTGGACCCTCTCCAGTGCCATGATATCCTTCTTTAGAACAGGCGCCCAAAATTGCACAGCATATTCAAGGTGTGGTCTTACCAGCGATTTATAAAGAGGCAGAATTATATTTTCATCCTGAGAATTTATGCCCCTATTTATACATGACAAAATCTTACTGGCCTTAGCAACTGCAGATTGACATTGCATATTGCTGCCTAATTTGTTGTCTATAACAATTCCCATATCCTTCTCGTGTGTGGTTATCCCTAATTCACTACCATTTAGTGTGTAAGTTGCTTGTGCATTCTTAACCCCAAAGTGCATAACTTTGCATTTCTCTATGTTAAATTTCATCTGCCATTTTAGTGCCCAGTCCCGCAATCTATCCAAATCTCTCTGCAGCAAAGCAATATCCCGCTCACATTTTATTACTTTACAAAGTTTTGTGTCATCTGCAAACACTGATACATGGCTTTCAATGCCTATTTCAAGATCATATATAAATATGTTAAATAGAAGTGGTCCCAAAACAGAACCCTGAGGGACACCACTTACCACTTTTGTCCAGCCTAAAAATTTACCATTAATTACAACTCGTTGTACTCTATCCTTAAGCCAATGTTCTACCCAAGAACAAGAATATTCATCTAGACCAATTTCTTTTAGTTTGAAGACTAATCTATTGTGAGGAACCGTATCAAATGCCTTGGCAAAGTCCAAGTAGATCACATCCACTGCAACACCCTGATCTATACTTCTACTTACTTCTTCGTAGAATGCAATTAGGTTAGTTTGACATGACCTATGCTTCATAAAACCATGCTGATTATTGCTAATAACAAAGTTCTTCCCAATGAATTCCTGAATATTATCCCTTAATAGCCCTTCAAATATTTTCCAGAAGTTAAGCTCACAGGTCTATAATTTCCAGGCAAGGATTTTGAACCCTTTTTAAATATAGGTACAACATCTGAAACAAAAGAATCTTGAAAAATTAAATACAGAGGTTTACTTATTTCCCCACTTAGCTCTTTAAGTACTCGTGGGTGAATACCGTCAGGCCCTGGAGCTTTATTTACATTCATTTTCTTTAATAGCTGTAGCACCTTGTCTCGAGTTATCCAATCACAAGTTATTTGCATGTTTTTTGCAGCAATCATTTGCATATCTCTTGCCATAGGATCCTCATTAATATATACTGAAGAAAAATAGTTATTTAAAATTTCATTTGCATTCTTTAGCTATCAATTTCTAATTTTCTAGTTTAGCCACTTTAATTGCCTTTTTGCAAGCGTTATTGGCTTCCTTATATCTTAAATAGGATGCCTTTGATTTGTCTGCTTTAAATGCCCTTTTCTTATTTTTAATCTCTTGCTTTATTTCTCTACTAAGCCACATTGGTTTTAATTTGTTTCTTTTATATTTATTACCCAATGGTACATACTGAGAAATGTACCTTTCTAATATTTGTTTGAATAGTTTACATTTATTCCCAGTGTTTTCATCACTAAGGAGTTTATGCCAGTCGATATGTTGTAGAGCTGCCCTAACCTTATTGAAATTGGCTTTTTTAAAATGATATGTTTTAGTATACCCCACTTGCTTTTGAGTTTATTTCAAAATTTACCATATTGTGATCACTATTTCCCAAATGCTCCCTTACTTGAATGTTGGTTAAAAGATCAACATTGTTTGTTATGACAAGATCCAGACAAGCATCCTTTCTAGTTGGTGCTTGTACCAGTTGTGACATAAAGGTGTCATTTAACACATTCAAAAACCTGATGCCCCTTGCTGAAGTACTAGTCCCTCTTTCCCAATTTATGTCTGGATAATTAAAATCTCCAATAATTAACGTGTTACCTCGATTTGCAGCTTTCTCAATTTGCTCTAACAGCTGTTCTTCCTCAATAATAATTACCATTAGGTGGTTTATAACATATCCCAACCAATAATTGATTTCCCTTTGTTTGCCCCAAGCAGTTTATATGGTTGACATATAAACATACCCCACCACCCTTCTTGTTTTTCCTATCCTTCCTAAATAACGTGTACCCATTTAAATTAACTGCCCAGTCATGTGTCTCATCCCACCATGTTTCTGTTATGCCTATTATATCATATTGTTTAGTGTATGCTATTGCCTCTAGTTCCCCTATTTTGTTATATAGGCTCCTTGCATTAGTAAGCATACATTTAATATTATCATGAGTCTTTTGTACTTTTTGTGAATTATCAATATTACATACCTCCTCTGTTCTGAGCTTTCCCCTCTCCCCATCTCCACCCCCTTTGTTCTGAGCTAAAGCCCATCTCCTTTCCATCATCTCCATTTTCTAGATTGCTTTGACCCTCCCCCCTACCACTAGTTTAAAATCTCCTCCAACCTTCTAGCCATCCTATCCCCTAGCACAGCAGACCCTCTTCCGTTTAAGTGCAATCCATCATGACTATACAGGTTGTACCCAAGCGCAAAATCGGCCCAGTGCTCTAAAAACCCCAAACCCTCTTTCCTGCACCAAGACTTTAGCCACGTATTGACCTCTCTAATCTCCCGCTGCCTTTCTGCTGTAGCGCGCGGCACAGGTAATATTTCTGAAAAAATTACCTTGGAGGTCCTTTTCTTTAGCTTACTTCTTAGTTCCCTGAACTCATTCTTTAGGACCTTCCATTTTCCTCTGACTTTGTCATTGGTACCAATATGGACCATGACAGCTGGGTCATCTCCAGCCCCTCCCAATAATCCCTCCACTCTGTCAGCAACATGCCGGACCCGAGCACCCGGGAGACAGCAAACTGTCCGGTTGAGTCGATCAGAGTGGCAGATTACCCTATCTACTCTCTTAATAATAGAGTCCCCTACCACCACAACCTGTCTAGACTTTCTTACCCTCTCAACCCCACCCGTACTAGAGGGGCTGTTTCCACGGCTGTTAGCAGGAACAGCTTCCTGCAGTACAGCTACTCCTGAGCTGATGCTCCCAACATCTTCACTCAAACGGGCAAATCTGTTAGGCTGCATGAGATCAGGACTAGCTAAACCTTTTCTCTTCCCTCCCCCCCTGCTTCCTCTCCCCACTGTCACCCAGCTATGTGCCTGTTCCCCATCTGTCTTATCTCCTCCCTCTCCACTACCTGTCCCCACTAAACTCTGCTCAGTGAGCAGCAGACTCCTCTCAAGATTGTCAATCTCCCTCAGTGTTACAATTTGTCTCTCCAGATCTGAGTTTCAAGAAATGCCACTCGCTCACACCCACCACAGAATCATCCAGGCATGCATACATGCGGCATGATGTGCACTGAGTTAAACTCACAATCTTGCTAACACTCATCTCCAGTTACAAAAAACACAAGTGAGCAAAAACAATATTAACCCTCTTGGTTTAAACTCCCTTGTAGTTTCAACTCCTGTTGTTTTAACTCCTACTTAAAACAGACTACTTGAAATAGCCTACTTTCAAGCAAACTCCAGTGAGCAAGCTCTGTGAGTCAGTAGTGGGTTTATATTGGCAATACAAATCCCACACAGGTGGAAATTAAGGGGCACTCCCCCTAATTAGCTCAGCAGCAGCAGCACCCACAAGCAACCATAAATAGTAAATGGACAACATTAAATAACAGTGCACAAATTGAACTAGCTAGTATAAAGGGCTAATTAAAGGGAGAGGGAGAAGGAACATTTAATATATATAAGTTCCAAAATGCCCTCAAGTGTCCTTGTTTAACAGCTAAGTAGGAAAAATAATAAACAAAAAACCTTAATTGACTCTTTTATTAAAATAGCCAAAAAACCCAGAGAACACTGTACTGAATCCCCCCCAAAATACTAATATGGCGGTAAAGATAATTCCGTTGCCTAAATTGTGCAATAGTCCAATTGTCTTATATTATCAATGGGGCTAAAAAATAAAGACAAAATGGTTAGGCTGATACCTTTCAATAAGATTATGGTAAGTAAAGATAACTGAAATAATTGGAGGTGCAGAAAAGAGATAGATATGGGTCAATCTGTAAAGCCAGATATTGTGGATATTTACATTAGGTGGTTTATAACATATCCCAACCAATAATTGATTTCCCTTTGTTTGCCCCAAGCAGATATCTACCCATAAAGCCTCCACCTTTTCCTCGTCACACTCCACATGCCTAAGATTTGACTTTTATCAGTCTTATCCAGAATGATAATAAAAGCCCCCTATCCTAAAGGTACTTAACTGCTAAACTGCTAAACAAAGAGAGATAGATATCTAGTGCAATCTATGTATCAGCCTCAAGGTAGATCCCTAAGCTCCTATAAACACCTTCATGGGTGTTCTAATCTTACACTCACTCTAAAAGGTATCGCCCACTACCTAATACTTCCAAACTCTAACTAGCTAGGCATAAATAGAAATAGTAAAACATGATCTAGGTGGTCATAACTATCAGTGCAAGTCCCTAAGTGAAAAACTAAAGTGAATAAAGAAAAAACATGCTGATCGCCCGACGTGCGTTTCGGTGTGCGAGGACACCTTCGTCAGGGGCTGAAAATTGCCATCTGAAAATACCGGGACTTTTAAATGTCTCTGAGCCAATCAGGCATGGGGGTCACTCCATGCCCGGAATTTTTCGTCATTACTGACGCTTGGGATAGCCCTCGCGTCATCAGTGACGTGCCGACCCACGTGGGCATCCGGGGAGATGTGGGTGGGCTTAGAAATTCTGACATCATTTGATTGACAGTGATGTCAGTGTCTAGCCCTTCCCCAGCCTGACTCGAAAAATTACACCGCTGCCAGGCTGCGAAAGCTATTAGAGGAATGAAAGGAAGAGGAAACATCTATTGGGAATTAAAAGGATAAGCCATTACAAATGGCAATATATACTTCATAGATGAATTAACCTCTTGTTAAACAAGTGATATTCAGCAAATTGTGCAGTTTGGATTGATACTAGTGTATATATTAAGCACTTACATTGCTGAGTAAACTAGATGGACACTTCCAATATATATTTTTTAAAAGGATGCTTATTTATATTATTTATACTAATTTTACATCCGCAGATCTCTAATGAAAATGAACTAAACCTTAGTGCCTTGAGAACTACATCATTAGCATCAAGTATTAAGTGCTGAAATTCTGAATTTCATTGAGACCAGAAATTGGTTTCTGACAATTTCCTAAAAAAATAATGCAACTTGTAATTATAGACTAATCATTAAATGTCCCCTAGTACAAAAACTATATAAGAAGCCATATTTAGTAACAGCCTATCTAATGTTTAGTGAAATAAAAGTAAAGATAAATGTGACTTTCCCAGACATTCGATTGTAACCTACATTTCTAATGTGTACTACATATGGAAAAGGAAATTGTGTACAATGTTATTACTGTTTTTGATTGTCAACATTTATATATGAGATCGTGTAAGAAAAGGAGAATAAGAAAATCCCTCATTCAGTCCTTTTGGGGACAGGGTTTGCAATCGGTAAATCCAATAGCACTACCTTTTCCTAATGTGCTGGTCCCAGTTGCCCTTTCTTTGATCCTGTTTTATAAGCTCAATGCCTTGAAATTTTAATACAGTGGGATCACCCCGGTGAACATTTTTGACATGTCTTGAGACAGGAGTCTCTATATGTCTTATTGTCTTCTCCGAGTTAATGTGTTCCAAAATTCTTCGCCTAAAAGGACAGAATGTTTTTCCCACATATAGCATCCCGCATTGGCAGGTGAGCAAATAAACCAGGCCTTTAGAGCTACAGTTAAAGAAGGATGGGGTGTCAAAATGCAGACTATTAGAACTGATAGTAAAATTCTTAGAGTCTTTTCTAATAAACTCACAGGCCTTGCATCTGCCGCATTTGTAAGTGCCTTTGAGGTTATTAGTTAGCCAATGTCAGGTGCTTTGTTTCTCTGAAAGTGGCTGTGTATGAGGGAGTCTTTAAGATTCTTCCCTCTCCTTGCTACCAAACTTGCCTGTGTTGGAATGATATCCTTCAATAGTTCATCTTGTCTCAGCAGGGGCCAGAATCTATTCATAATGGATCTAACACAATTCCAGCCTGCATCGTAGGTGGCTATGCATCTACGTTGCTTGTTATCTGATTCTTTTGATCTAGAGGGAGGTCCTTCTTCTCTTATAAGACTCTCTCTGTTAGTAAGGAGAGCTCTGTGATAGGCTCTCTTCAGACATTTATTAGGATACCCTTTAGATCTGAACATAACCCGTAAATCTCTAGCCTTAATTTTAAAATCCTCAATATCTGAGCAGTTCCGTCAAAGTCGCAAGTATTGACCAATAGGAATACCCTTTTTCTGTGGGAGTGGATGATGACTCCTCCAATTCAGTAAGCTATTTGTGGCCGTACTTTTCCTAAACAAATTTGTCTTTATAGTGCCATTGGGATTTGGAATTAGAAGAAGATCTAGAAAGGTTAAGGAAGGGATTCATATCTCAGTTAAGATTTAGTTCATTTACATTTAGTTTCTTTACAAAGTTGGAAAACTGTTCATTTGTGCCCGTCCAAACGATTATGATGTCATCTATATATCTTTTCCAATAGTAGATATATTGGATGAAATCACTGTTGGAGTCTGCAAAGATTATTTGCTCCTCCCACCATCCCATGTGCAGGTTAGCATATGATGGTGCACAAGATGTCCCCATCGCTGTCCCCTGCACCTGATGGTAGAATACTCCATCAAATTGAAAAAAGTTGTGTGTCAAGATAAACTTGAGGAGTTGTACTGTAAAATCACTGTGTTCAATTTGTGCACTGTTATTTAATGTTGTCCATTTACTATTTATGTCAGCATTTCTAGATCTCCCTAGTTGGAGATCATTTTCATTATTTTTCAGTTTTTTTACATAAAAATTGATAACTTCAATTTTATTCATGCCACTGTACCGAATGACCGTTCGGCAGATAGCTGGGGTCTGAGCGCATACTTCGGGAAAATACCGCTCAGATCCCAGCCCAATCAGCCAAACGCCGCACAAAATATACTTTAACATACATTCCTCATAAAAGTCACGAATACATAAGTGGGGAAAAAGTACTGAAAGACCGGCGCTCCCGAACGGCCTGGAAGTCCAGCGGTGTTCGTGCCCAAGTAGCCGATTTTAGTTCCAGGCACCCGACGACCAAACACCACTGGGCAAAAAGGGAATCCAAGATGGCCGCCGCCTCGTGGCCGGTAGCCGAACGACAGACACCCGGGGAATCAATTAACAACCGATAGATACATTGTTGTGATCGGTTAATGTGAGCCACACAACCCCCTGTGTGTGGGCTCCCATTTGGTACTTTGTTCGTTTCATGAACAGTGTTGAAAATCACTGTTCGTGAAACTACCATATGAATGCTAGCGGCTTTCGTGCCACTAGCATACGAATTCCCTCTTTCACATTTTAAACAAACACATCAAACCGCATATATAAACCAGTCTTTCTCGGGCAACCCTTAAAGTGAAACAAAATAGTCTGAAGTGGCTAGGTTTGCCACAATGACATTTCTGAAGTCTGCAAAACACCTGGTCCAGAGGCTCAGGATGTAATAGGGCAGTGATGGCGAACCTTTTTGAGCCCGAGTGCCCAAACCGCAATACATGCCAACATTTTTTCTCCTTAAAGTGCCAACACGGCAATTAAACCCAAATACTGAGGTTTAAGTTAAAAAAAAAAAAACTCATACTGTTGTCCGAACTAATAACTTTTGTTTTAAAAGAACACAGAGAGTTCAATGATACAAATTTTAAATAATGATATAAATAGATAAAATTAAGCTTATATTTATTAGTATCACCAACAAATGCAATACATACACACACAGACTGCTGAATACACACACACACAAGACTGCTGAATACAGAGACTGCTGAGTACACACACACACACACACACACACACAAGACTGCTGAATACAGAGACTGCTGAGTACCCACACACACAGACTGCTGAGTACACACACACACACACACAGACTGCTGAGTACACACACACAGACTGCTGAGTACACACACACAGATTGCTGAGTACACACACACACAGACTGCTGAGTACACACACACACAGACTGCTGAGTACACACACACACAGACTGCTGAGTACACACACAGACTGCTGAGTACACACACAGAGACTGCTGAGTACACACACACAGAGAGACTGCTGAGTACACACACACACAGAGACTGCTGAGTACACACACACAGAGACTGCTGAATACACACACAGACTGCTGAATACACACACAGACTGCTGAGTACACACACACAGAGAATGCTGAGTACACACACACAGAGACTGCTGAATACACACACACAGACTGCTGAATACACACACACAGACTGCTGAGTACACACACACAGACTGCCGAGTACACACACACACACACACAGACTGCTGAGTACACACACACACAGACTGCTGAGTACACACACACAGACTGCCGAGTACACACACACACACACACACAGACTGCTGAGTACACACACACACAGACTACTGAGTACACACACTGCTGAATACACACACACACACACACAGACTGCTGAGTACACACACACAGTCCGCTGAGTACACACACACAGTCCGCTGAGTACACACACACAGTCCGCTGAATACACGCAAACACACACAGACTGCTGAATACACGCACACACACACAGACACACACTGCTGAATACACACATACTGCATTGAGGTGTGTGAGTGTTGGATGTGAGGGGTGCTGTGTGTGTGTGTGGGGGGGTGCTGTGTGTGTGTGTGGGGGGGTGCTGTGTGTGTGTGGGGGAGTGCTGTGTGTGTGTGAAAGGTGCTGTGTGTGGGGAAAGTGCTGTGTGTGTGTGTGCTATATATTAATAAAGTGCTGAGGGGGTAGGTACTGTGTGTGGGGGGTAGGGGTGCCTCTGGGAGGGTAGGGTACTGTGTGTGGGGGTAGGGGGTACTGTGTGGGGGTAGGGGTAGTACTACTGGGGGGTTGGGGTACTGCTGGGAGGGTTGGGGTACTGTGTGGGGTGTAGGTGTACTGTGGGGGTGTAGGGGTACTGCTGGGAGGGTTAGGGTACTGCTGGGAGGGTAGGGGTACTGGGGTAGGAGTACTTTGGGGGTGGGGAGTACTGCTGCGGGGGGGTAGGGGTACTGTGTGTGGGGGGTAGGGGTACTGTGTGTGGGGGGTAGGGGTACTGCTGAGGGGTTAGGGGTACTGCTGGGGGGGTAGGAGTGCTGTGTCAGTATACCCCCCCCTCCCTCCTTCTTACCTTTTATGAAGTGGGGGGGGGACACAGCGATCCCTGGTGGTCCGGTGGTGGTAAGCAGTGCAGGGCAGTGCATGGTAACGCGCGGCAACGCTCCACAAAGCATCGCGCGGGAGGACAGGGGAGCTGCTTCCTGGAGCCCTCCCCCTGCCTCCCGACCCGGAAGCAGAGTAGGCGCCTGCCGTTTTGGGCAGGCAGGCGCCTACTCTGCAGTGATGGCGAACCTGTGGCCGCGTGCCCACAGAAAGGGCCCGGCGTGCCACCTGTGGCACGCGTGCCATAGGTTCGCCATCACTGTAATAGGGGATGATTTGGAGGAGATACCCCATGAAACTCAGGAACAAGAACTGCCAAGCCACAGTTCAAGTAACCATGAAGGCTGTGGTCATGAAAATACTGGTCATTCAACAAGAAAGAGAAGGGCCACAAACCGCTGGCAACCAGAAGATTAATTAAGGGACTATTTCTCACTGTGGAGAAACCCCACAGTGAGAAGGCGGAAATGGTATCCTATTAGGAATAGAATAAGCTGTCCTGTAAAAAAGATTGTAGATCTTGAAGATGATGGACAGAATGATGCAGATTAAGGACACATTTTTAAATTTATTATTGTTGAATTTTTACTACTTTGTTTTTTGTTTCTTTTGTTGAGAAAGGGAGAAGATGTGATGTATGGACTGTTGGGCTGTGTATGTGTGTGTGATTGTATGAGTGTATGCATTGTGATGTATGGGCAGTTGGGCTGTTGTTGGATGTGAATGATTCACTTCCTTTCTTTTGGTTCTTCCTGTTCCTGTTGGCAGTTGGTGGAATGTTCCAGGGTTTTGAAATGGCAGCTGCAGAAACCCTGTGTAACAAGGCAGCAATATGAAGATCCTGTTATTTATTTATTAATAAAGTGAGTACTTCGTTATACAGGAATTATTGACTGATTTGTATAAAACATTTGTCTCATAAACACTCCCACAATGACATCACACTCCCTCCTCTCTATCCTTGAGATAATTGGGAAGCAATCCAATTATCTCCAAGGACAGAGGCAAAACTCCATTAAGCACATGGCAGTAAAAAGACCGTAAAATACAATAAAATACACAAGGTTACATTTATTACATAAAATACAGACATGTAACATATCCCCAGATAGCTTAGGTCTGAGCGCACATTATTACTGAATGGCGCTCAGACCACACACATATAATTCAATTGCCATGGAACCAAAGTCTTTTATTACATGAATAGGCTCCATGGCATAGCTATCTGGGTTAAATGAGTTCATTCAGTAAATCCGTGAATGAACCGGCCGCGTGTGAACTGCAGACTGCTGCTCTGTTTGGAATGGAAATAACCTGTACAAAAAATATGGTTTGCATCTTTCTCAAAAGGGAACAAATGTTCTCATTGAACAGTTCAGAGGTTTTGCTAGGATGTATTTAAACTAGGAGTCCAAGAGAAATGGGATTATTTAAAAGTTGCACTATTGAAGGCGAAAAGACAGAGTGAGAAAGACAAAATGATCTATTTACAGATGAAAATGAAGGAAAGGGACCTCAGTTAAGAAAAAGGATAAACTAGTCATTTATTACACGTGAGTTTACAGAGGAAGAGGTTCTATTTCATTTGTCAAAAGTAAAGACAAATAAGTCAATGGGACCTGATGGAATACACCCAAAGCTATTAAAAGAGCTTAGTGGTGTACTAGCAAAACCATTAACAGATTTATTTAACCAATCATTGTTAACAGGAGTAGTCCCAGAAGATTGGAAGTTAGCGAATGTTGTGCCTATTTACAAGAAAGGTAATAGGGAGGAGTCGGACAACTATAGGCCAGTAAGCCTTACTTCAGTAGGGGGGAAAGTGATGATAACCATGTTAAAAGATAGGATTGTTGAACATCTAAAAACACACGGATTTCAAGATCAGAGACAACATGGGTTTACTTCAGGGAGATCATGCCAAACTAATCTTATTGATTTTTTTGATTGGGTAATTAAAATTATAGATCAGGGTGGTGCAGTAGACATTGCTTACCTAGGTTTCAGTAAGGTTTTTGACACTGTTGCAGATAGAAGGCTTATCAATAAACGGCAATCTTTAAATTTGGATTCCAATATTGTTGAATGGGTAAGGCAGTGGCTGAGTGACAGGCAACAGAGGGTTGTAGTTAATGGAATATATTCGAAGCTTGGACTTGTCACCAGTGGGGTACCTCAGGGATTTATACTTGGACCCATTCTCTTTAATATTTTTATTAGTGATATTGCAGAAGGTCTTGATGGTAAGGTATGTCTTTTAGCTGATGATACTAAGATATGTAACAGGGTTGATGTTCTAGGAGGGATAAGTCAAATGGCAAATGATTTAGGTAAACTAGAAAAATGGTCAGAATTGTGGCAACTGACATTTAATGTGGATAAGTGCAAGAAAATTAATCTTGGACGTAAAAACCCAAGGGCAGAGTACAAAATATTTGATAGAGTCCTAACCTCAACATCCGAGGACAGGGATTTAGGGGTGATTATTTCTGATGACTGAAAGGTAGGCAGACAATGTAATAGAGCAGCAGGAAATGCTAGCAGAATGCTTGGTTGTATCGGGAGAGGTAATAGCAGTAGAAAGAGGGAAGTGCTCATGCCATTGTACAGAACACTGGTGAGACCTCACTTGGAGTATTGTACACAGTACTGGAGACCGTATCTTCAGAAGGATATTGAGAAGGATATTAGAGAAGGTTCAGAGAAGGGATACTAAACTGGTTCATGGATTGCGGGATAAAACTTACCAGGAAAGGTTAAAGGATCTTAACATGTATAGCTTGGAGGAAAGACGAGACAGGGGGGATATGATAGAAACATTTAAATACATAAAGGGAATCAACACAGTAAAGGAGGAGACTATATTTAAAAGAAGAAAAGCTACCACAACAAGAGGACATAGTCTTAAATTAGAGGGACAAAGGTTTAAAAATAATATCAGGAAGTATTACTTTACTGAGAGGGTAGTGGATGCATGGAATAGCCTTCCAGCTGACGTGGTAGAGGTTAACACAGTAAAGGAGTTTAAGCATGCGTGGGATAGACATAAGGCTATCCTAACTATAAGATAAGGCCAGGGACTAATGAAAGTATTTAGAAAATTGGGCAGACTAGATGGGCCGAATGTTTCTTATCTGCTGTCGCATTCTATGTTTCTATCCAGTCTTCAGTATGTGTAGCCGCGGCCAGCCGGTATAGTCAACTAAGCTGCGGTTAACCGCAGCTACTGGGTAGTCAATTGGTGGCACTCGCAGGCTTCTGGGCGGCCAATTAACGGCGCCTGCCAGTTAACCGTGGCTTCTGGGAGGCCAATAGACGGCTGTTTGAATCTACCGAACGCCCTCGCAGAAATACATGAATAAACCTTTCTGCATAGGAAGTAAAAAAAAAAGTATTTAAATGCCGGTCCATAGTCAAAAGGCAGCAGGCAGGCAACCAGGCTCCTCCAATGCACAGTGGCGAGATTGGTCTCTGTCAGGATTACTAGTTGATCCAGTACGTAGAATTGTGTCACACAGATAACTAATAGGTAATGTATTACCAGGCCTTAGAATGGCCGGACTTAACGTACCAAAGGGTAGTCAGAATACTTTCCAAAGTCAAGGGATACAGAAAGAGACACAACGATAAGGGAAAGCCTTAAAGTCAGGGATACCAGAATACAGGGAAGTCAAAATCAAAGCCAAAGTAAAAAACCAGAAGAAACTTGAATCAGGAACGCGCTCTCGGACAACCACTAGGGAGACCACGACAGGGCACTGAGCAGGATGAGAACTGGGCCTAAATACCCCTCCTCTAGATCTGATAGGCTGTAACCGGCCTTTGACCCCAAAGGCAGTTACCAGGATCCCATTTGCATAATTGCTGTTCAGCATTAACCCTTCTGTGGATTTGGTTGCTGCTCGGCACAACTTTTCCTGTGTGGACAGTAAATGCCATTAACCACATTTTTATAAGTGGATGAATACGTGACAGTCTCGTCACAATTTGTGTTTGTGTAGTGGATGCAGTGTGTGTGTGTTTATGTAGTGGATGTAGTGTGTGTCTGTGTTGTGGATGCAGTGTGTGTTTGTGTAGTGGATGCAATGTGTGTATTTGTGTAGTCAATGCAGTGTGTATATTTGTGTAGTGGATGCAATGTGTGTGTTTTTTACTGAATGCAGTGTGTGTACACATATACAAACACTAACACATGTAGATACACAGATACTGACAACATACATATACCGACACATACTGACACATATACTAACAGAGATACTGACACACAGACTCATATATTGACACACTAACACACACACATACACTGACAGACACACAGGCACACTGACACAAATACTGACACACACACTGACAGACATACTGACACACACACTCAGGGAAGGGTGCGCCCAGAAGGGCTGGAGGGGCACAGGCAGCCACATAGGGGCTGAGGTGACACAAGCAGACACAAAGATAGTGAATGGACACAAGCAGACACAAAGAGGCTGAGGGGACACAAGCAGACACAAGCCTTTGTCACATTTGTTTTATCTGTTGATTTACAAGAAGGCAAAAATAATCAGTTTGAAGCTCTTTCAATTTTGCAACAAACTAGGAAAAATTTTCTTCTTGACCCCAGAATGGCAGTCAAATGTCTCCTTGGATCAAGAAGCTATTACCTCAATAATTAAAAATAATATCCATGTATATTGTGTTTTTGCAAATATTATATATTTGTTTAAACATCTGTACAGACTCTGATAAAACCATCTCTTCAGGCAGAGAATTCCCCATTCGTATTGTTCTTACTGTAAAAAAAAACCCTTTCCTTTGCCTCAGATTAAATCCTTTCTTCCAGTCTAAATGCTTGACCTCATGTCCTATGTATAGTCCTGTTTATGAACAGATTTCCAGACAATGGTTTGTATTGGCCCCAACTATATTTGTATAATGCTATCATATCCCTCTGAGGTGCTGTTTTTCCAAACTAAATATATTTGCATTTTTTTTTAACCTTTCTTCATAACTAAAATACTCCATTCCTATGATTAATTTTGAAGCCCGCCTCTGCACTTTTTCTAGTGCCGTATTATTCTTCTTTAGAACAGGTACCAAAAATTGCATAGCATATTCAAGGTGTGGTCTTACCAGTGATTTATAAAGATGCAAAATTATATTCTCATCCCGAGAACTATAAATGTCCCTGTTTATACATGACAGTAGCTTTCTAGCCTTTGACTCTGACAACCTCAACATTGCTTTTACTGTGAATGTAGAGAATACAAAATGCTGAAAAATTATCTTTATATTGTCCAGGCAGAATTGCACGTAAAGACATAAGCTGTATTTTAAAAATGTCTGTGGGGTCTCCTGCTTATGATATCACCTCTAGTTTCATATGCAAATTAACTACTTTTCTATGGCAAATGTGTAATTTGCATATCAAACCACAAAGTTATGTCATAAGCAGGAGGCATTGCAGATATTTTAAAAAAATACTTTCTCATTTTATGCCTTTGCTTGCAATTTTTTTCACACAATAAATCACATTTTTTTTTATTTTCTACATTTACAGTATCAGCAATGTTAGGTAGACAGATACCTTTAAATACCCCTCTTCCACAATTCACATCTGCCTGATAATATGTCAATATCTAATAAAAAACAAAGAAAAAAACAAACAAAAAAATAACATATTTTTTGGGTGAGCAAAGCAAATAGTTTAAAACATAATTTACCAATTGATTAAACATATTTAAAACTAAATTGGGCAGACTAAATGGGTTGAATGGTTTCTGTCTGCTAACAAATTCTATTTCCATAATACTTGTATTCTATAATACTTGTAATACAATATTCATCACCATACAGGATTACTCACTCTTCTTTTGTTTATTTATACTATTGAAATGGCAGATTTAGAATATATTACACTTAGGACAATATCCACTGTGTGAGGTGAGTTATAGTTGAGTTCAAATGGCCAGTATTAGTGGGGTTTAGTTAGCCCTGTACAATGCATAATTAAAACAGGACAACTGAAGATGAGTTGTATACTTTATTCACTATGCATTATGGGGGGATAACTGAGCTCTTATTGCAGGTGATACACCCTGAGTTTGATCATTCATAATGCATAATGCATGCGAATAGGCTGTTGTATAAGGGACATACCATCCAAGCTTAAACACATTCTTGCTCCTGTATATCTCCAGAGCAATGCAGCTTCTTTGCAAAGGCCTGCCAAAATCTTAATAGGGATTTATTGTCTCTGAACAGGGCAAACATAATCTGCATACACTTTTAACTCCCACAAAAAGATAGAGAAAACAGTCAGGGATATACTTACCCACCAGATAATTTTCTTCAGCTAAAATTGAGACATTGAGATACATTAGCTATATATTCTAAAACAAGTTCCATTTTAAGTGACCGACTTATATGAACTCTTTGATAGTACTCACATTTGCAAATAATAGAAGTTGTAAATATTGCACAGACCTTAATTAATTCACTTACAGAATGATGCATCCTACTCTTGCTTGTAACTGTAGAATGTAAACTGTCCAGGGGTCTGCATCACTATAGACACATAAGACATCTTCAGCTGGCAAAGACATTTACATGAATTAGATAAATATTCTAAAACCCAAATTCCATTCCAGAGCGTCCACTGATATGAACTCTTTGTAAGATTAACAAATAAAAGTCCCAAAGTGTGTATCACTGGGCTGGGTAGTCATGATTTTATAGCAAGGCACTGAGGCTCATATTGTTTTACCTTTCATTTCATTTCCTTTACTGTGTTGATTCTCTTTTTCTTGGTTGACTATTTTTCTACTTTACCTAAATCATTTGTCATTTGGCTTATCCCTCCTGGAACATCAACCCTGTTACATATCTTAGTATCATCAGCAATATCTTACCATAAAGACCTTCTGCAATATCACTGGTAACAAAACCATGCCCCACTGGTAACAACCATGCAAAACCATGCTTTGAATATACTCAATTGACTACAACCCTCTGTTGCCTGTCACTCAGCCACTGCCTTACCCATTCAACAATACTGGAATCCAAACTTAAAGATTGCCGTCTATTGATAAGCCTTCTATGTGCAACAGTGTCAAAAGCCTAACTGAAATCTAGGTAAGCAATGTCTACTGCACCACCCTGAGCTATTATTTTAGTTACCCAATCAAAAAAATCAATAAGATTAGAAGTAAACCCATGTGATCTCTGATCTTGAAATCCATGTTATTTTAGATGTTCAAAAAACCTATCCTTTAACAAGGTTTCTATTACTTTCCCCACTACCGAAGTAAGGCTTACTGACCTATAGCTGCCCGACTCCTCCCTACTACCTTTCTTGTTAATGGGCACAACATTTGCTAACATCCAATCTTCTGGGACTACTCCTGTTAACAATGATTGGTTAAATAAATCTGTTAATGGTTTTGCTAAGCTCTTTTAATAACTTTGGGCGTATTCCATCAGGCCCCATTGACTTATTTGTCTTTACTTTTGACAGTTACAAATAGAACCTCTTCCTCCTCTGTAAATTCACATGTAACAAATTATTAATTTGTCCTTTTTCCTAACTGAGGTCCCTTTCCTTTATTTTCATCTGTAAATACTGAACAAAAATATTAATGGAGGCCGTCCGCTAGACCTTTATCCTCTTTGACATCCCTTCCTTCTTTTGTTTTTAATCTAACTAATCCTTGTTTTACTTTCTTTTTCTTATTTATGTATCTAACAAAATGTTGTCCCCCTTTTTTATCCTTCTTTGTGTTATTTGGAAGCTCTTATAACTTGCCTAGCCTCTCTCTGCCTAAACTTATAGATCTGTCTATCTTCCACACTCTTTTTTTTTTTTTTACAATTACTAAATGCTAACTTTTAGTTTTTTACTACTTTGGCCACATTTGCAGAGTACCACAGTGATTTCTTAATATTTTTTATTCTACTGACAAGCCTATTGCAATTTTCTGTTGCCTTCAGTAGTGCAATTTTTAAATAAAAGTTATATGGTTTCTTGGGTACCAGGGTGTTCAGATCATCTTTGTGGTTTTATTCTCCCTTTATTGCTTATAGCCTTTGTTCTT
Organism: Pelobates cultripes; assembly: GCA_933207985.1. Lineage (NCBI taxonomy): Eukaryota > Metazoa > Chordata > Amphibia > Anura > Pelobatidae > Pelobates > Pelobates cultripes. The sequence goes on from OW240912.1 coordinate 163,661,265, forward strand.
CCATGTCCTTTACTATTGTTTTCTTGATCCCCCCTTTTTTTCTGCAGCCTTTTCCAAGTTTTCTGTTTCGCCCTTGTCTGCCTGTGGTTTGTTTTGGTTGTCATGTGTCTGTGCAACCTTTTAAGTATGCTTGTGCCTTTTCCTTGTGGTCCTGGGTGTTCTTGTACATTTTCTCTGGAAGTAATTCAGCCAGCATTTTCCAAGATCAGCGTGGTTCCAGTTGAGGATCCCCTGCTTGTGTTTCAAGCCTCTTTCCTGTGGTCTGTATTTCCTTGTCTGGGCTGTGGTGAGCTGCCTTTCTCTAATTTTTTCTAATTTTCCCTTGGTTTCTTTTGCAGATTGTTTTTCTCATTACTCTGAGTGGGGACTAGTGTGGGTGAGTAACCCTTTTTTTTTCTTATAACAAACCCGGGGTAGGCTTAAAGGGACACTCCAGGCACCCAGACCACTTCTGTCCATTGGAGTGGTCTGGGAGCCAACTCCCACTACCCTTAACCCTGTTTTCATAAACTGCAATTATTACGTTGCAGGGTTAAGAACTTCTCTAGTGGCTGTCTATCAGACAGCCACTAGAGGGAATTCCGTGTTCTTAGAAAACGAAAAGTGTGTTATACGACACTGGACATCCTCACGCTATTCCCATAGGAAAGCATTGAAAGCATTGAATAATGCTTTCCTATGGGGAGGTCTAATGTGCATGTGCAGCCATTGCCGTGTATTCGCATTAGGTCTCCCCCGCCGGCTGATGTTGGCGGGGGAGGAGAGAAGGCGGAGACTGACAAGCTCCGAGGGACATCAGCTCTGGACTCCGGTAAATCACTGAATGGGGTTTTAACCCTTTCAGCAACTTGGGTTGGGGGGTGGGAGGGTGAGAGGCCCTACAGGGTTCTGCAGTGCCAGGAAAACAAATAGGTTTTCCTGGCACTGGAGAATCCCTTTAATTGTAGCAGATGTGGTAGGGTGTGTGCTATTTGAGTATGCTCATTAGGTCAAACCACGATGGAGCAGTATGTGTGAAAGCATGATTGTGTGCAGAACAAGCTAGCTTGAGTGTATAGGTTCTTTGCATGTACATGTCTGCGGAGTTCCTTGTAGTTCTGGATATGTTGGAGCACCATGTGTGTGCGTTACTCCGATATACATGGTACATTATGTGGCATCCTATCTGTTACCCCAAACCATGGGGGTGGCGGGGGGGAGGGATTTTAGCTAAGATAGATACAATAATTTTATCGGTCGTAGGGGTTCCATCTGCCCCTGTTGTGAGAGTGGGGTCCCCACGTAAGTAGTAGCAATGATTAAACACTATGTTCCAAATTATTATGTAAATTCTATTTAAGTGCCACAAAGATTAAATATTTAGTTTTTCAGTTTAACTCATGGATGGCATTGTGTCTCAGGGCTCTTTTGATCACTGGAAACAATCTCGAACACCTGTGATAATTAGATTGCCAGGTGAGACCAATTTAAGGAAAAACTACTAAAGGAGGGTTTTCCACATTATTAAGCAGAGCACCATTTTCATGCAATATGGGGAAGAAAAAGCATCTCTCTGCTGCCGAAAAGAGTGAAATAGTTCAATGCCTTGGACGAGGTATGAAAACATTAGATAGTTCACGAAAACTTAAGCGTGATCATCACACTATTAAGAGATTTGTGGCTGATTCAGAGCACAGACGGGTTTGTGCAGATAAAGGCACATTGAGGAAGAGTTCTGCCAGACCCATGCATCGGATCAAGAGAGCAGCTGCTAAAATACCATTACATAGCAGCAAACAGATATTTGAAGCTGCTGGTGCCTCTGGAGTCCCACGGACATCAAGGTGTAGAGTCCTCCAGAGTCTTGCAACTGTGCATAAACCTTCTATTCGCCCACCACTAACCAATGCTCACAAGCAGAAACGGCTGCATTGGGCAGAAAAATACATGAAGACTAATTTTCAAACAGTCCTGTTCACTGATGAGTGCCGTGCAACCCTGGATGGTCCAGATGGATGGAGTAGTGGGTGGTTGATGGATGGACACCCTGTTGCAACAAGGCAAGACGTGGTGGAGTCATGTTTTGGGCCGGAATCATGGGAAGAGAGCTGGTCGGCCCCTTTAGGGTTCCTGAAGGTGTAAAGATGACCTCTGCAAAGCATGTGGAGTTTCTCACTGACCACTTTCTTCCCTGGTACAGAAGGAAGAACTATGCTTCCCGTAATAAAATCATCTTCATGCATGACAATGCACCATCTCATGCTGCAAAGAATACCTCTGCATCAATAGCTGCTATGGGGATAAAAGGAGAGAAAGTCATGGTGTGGCCTCCACCCCCCCCCTGACCTCAATCCTATTGAGAACCTTTGGAGCATCCTCAAGCAAAAGATCTATGAGAGTGGGAGGCAGTTTACATCCAAACAGCAGATCTGGGAGGCTATTCTGACATCTTGCAAACAAATTCAAGCATAAACTTTCCAAAAACTCACAAGTTCAATGGATGCAAGACTTGTGAAGCTGCTATCAAATAAGTGGTCCTATGTTAAAATGTAACGTAACCTGTTAAAATGTTGTTATAAGTTTGATTGAAATAGCTTTTGATTTCAGTAAATTGCAGCAAACACAACAAATTACAATTTTCAGTTCTTTACAACCTATAAAGTGTTTTGAAACTTACTGTGAGTAATAATTTCGAACATTGCATTGTAAGTTTTTTTTGTTTAAAAAAAATACTGTTATCATTTGGAGGTTTGTTCAGTAAAAATTGAATCATACTCTATAGTTGATAACATGAGAATTATCCTGACTGTTATTTACATCAATTATTTAGGTAAATGAGAAAAATATAATTTGCATAATAATTTGGAACAGGGTGTATATAAGAGAATTAAAAAAAAGAAAACATGAATAAAAATAAAGAAGTAAACAAAAAAAATAACCATACAACATAAAAGGTCTTAGTCACCAATTTGCCAGCTATAACTGTGTTGCAGGTAGTATATTTTTAAGCTCAGTCCTTAGGCATTTTCAGATGTTTGGAGTCTGTGGACCTCGTGTTGGCAGATCAGGAGTGGAGTCATCATCTGGGTCCCAGTTCTCCAGGCGACCTGTAGGTGTAGAGGGGATTTGCGAGGATTGTATTCCTATTGCGTTTAGAAAAGCGGATGCTCCAGACACAGATGGGAGGTTGTGAGCCGTTATGATGGACAAGCAGTGAGCCAGTGTTCCCCCATCTGTAGGGTATTCCAGCTTTACGTAGTGATGCTGTCACTGGTCCAAATGTCTTACGCCTAAGCAATCGGGCTCTAGTAAGATCCTGGAAGAATAAGAGCTGGAAGCCTTCAAAAACCAGCAGCATTTTACCTTTCATGGCTGTCATTATTTGAACTTTGTCGTTTACTGTTACACAGCGCAAAATGACATCTCGGGGTGTGCTGGGCGAAATACAGACTGAACCTGTCACTCGATAGATCCCATCCAGGATGATTTTCTTGGCGGTTGCCTGAGCTAGTATTGTTGAGAGTAGATGCCGTATGTAGTGTGGCAATTCCTCAGTCAAGACTGGGGTGGGGAACCACGGATTTTGATGTGTATCCTACGTTGTATATCCTCTAGGGACATTATTTGGGCAGCTAATAAGTTGTTGGACAGAGTCCTTAAGAGTGGATACCATATCTTGGACATTGGTAATGTCTTCCTCTGCCAGTTTGACCAGCGCAACGTGCGCTGCTAACAGCTTTTGTATGTTAACCAGGAGTGCTTTTAGTTCCCCTTTAGTGGTGGGGGCTAAGTTGTCTTGGGATTCTGGCGGCAGTGAGTGTTCCGCCAGAGGGGCCGTTGTGGTAGTGTGCTCACCTCTGTCCAGTTCTGAGGTCAGGCTGCCGTTGGGCAGGTGTGAGGTGGAGCCGACTGTGGGATTTTGTGTGTGGCGGCCCATGGTAAGTGTACCAGTGTCCGAATTGGGTGGGAAGTGCTTTCACGGAGAAAGGCCTCGAGGCCCAGGAGTGGCGTTGCATGGTAGGCTGCAGATTTGCGCCTCTGCCTGGGCTGCTTGGGTGCCTAGAAGAAAGGCAATCAGTGCGGTATGCTTTTGGGTGCTTATTTGAGGTTAGATGGGGCCTGGTGAGCGTTATTTTCTGCAGATTGTATCTGGGTTCAGGAGAAGAAGCTGAGATGGCATCTGATCAGGATGGCTGCCAGGCTCCGCCCCTGAGTAACCTTTTTTAATCTTTTAAAAGAGTTAGTAGTTTATTCTTGATCTTTATTGTGAGATTGTTTTCTCCTTTTGGCATTCAGTGGGTTTGTTTTAGTTAACCCTTACCTTGGATTTAATATTAACTCCTAGATGTTTGGTCTTATGTCCATTATCGCTGTGTGTTCCCATTCTCTGTAGAAGATGACGAACACCATCCCCTGGATGAGGTCTCCTCAGCATCGGGTTCCCCTCCTCTACTGATGGCCCAGCTGGCCGTTCCAAGGAGGATCAGTCACTTGTAGGTGATTGGTGCCATTATAGCTTCCATGGGTTCAGTGCCTTTGGCCTTGTCACAATCTATTTCACAGACCCAGTTTCTGTCACATCCGGTGGACGTGGCTGGCACTACACTAAATGGGGTGCTCCAGGGTAAACAATATCTAAACACACTTCTCCTCAGGCCTCCAGAATCATTATTATTGGTAGTTTCCAAGCCTTCCTTGGGAGCATGCACAAATCACACAGTGGCAAAAGTAACTTCGCCATTGGTTTTTAGAGGGGCCTGTTTGCCAGCCTCCTACCTTGTGATTATGGCCCCTGTGTTAAACCATGGTTAAAAATACTGTTTGTGCCTTTATTTTACTATGTATGGCTACACTTCTAACTCCCAAAGCAATTTGAAGCGGCACTTCGAATTCCCGAACAACCGCACGAACCAGAGACCACCTTGGAGCTTGTTAACACCTATTAACAACTTGGAACACCGCAGTGTTCTAATTGTTTGTCTGGGTGGCCGCAATAACTATGGACAACCACGAGGTGGTGGCCATCTTGTTTGCATGAATGCAGGCAGAGGTGTTTTGGCATGAATTTCATGGAACTAAAATCGGATACAGAAACTCCCAAACACTGCTGGACTTCCATCATCGCCTGCAACTTAGAAGGGCACTGTTAGGTGTATTCGTCTGGATGCAGGGAACAAGCTCCATGGTAAAAGTATTGACTCTGTTCGGTAGTTTGTTCATTTTCAAACTACCAAACTAGACTGACCGCAAGCCCTGATTCTCTGGAACTGTTTTGGACATGGGACCATGCCTGTGGTCGGTCAAAATGTGACTTCCATAACATTCTAGAACCCCTGAACTGAGTGATTTTTGGATATGTTGGTCACCTAGATCAGGGCTACCAGGGAACATTTGATATTATGTGTTTTGGGGGTACTTTTGGGGTTTTGTAAAATATGTGTTTTTTATGCCTGGAGATAATTGAGTTATTACAGTATCTGACTCAATTATCTCCCAGACATAGGGGAGGGATTGCATGCTATGTGTGGGAGTGTCCTCCATTGGAATACTGTTCTTATTGGTCTGTGAATATTGTAACTCAGTTCCCCACAAGGTCCATGTGGGAGTACCCCTTGCATGGGGATTGTCATAAAAAGCCAAGTGTGGCACCATTAAAATAAGTTCCTCTTCACCCTCAAAATAGAGCCTTTTCTCATGTGTGGACAGGACAGCTATATTCACTCTGGGGATTGCTATATCACAATACTATCCTGGGTATAATCACTAGCTCTTATAAGAGTTGTTCCTGCTACGCTCTCTGGAGTAGGAGAGATTCACCCACTGGAAGCTGGATCCTGGTCTTGGATCCAGGTTGGGTGTAGGACGGCAAGACCCCAACCAAGCTGCAGCAGTTTGGAGTCTACGCTGCTGATGGTGTCTAGTGCAGTGATTGGAGCCCTCGATGAGCACTAGGATTGGCGGAGGCACTCGGTCGGGGTGCCAGGTGGTCCATCACACACACCCTTTTTGATCCAATGGGAGACACCCTTTTTAATTCAGATTACCTTCATCATCCTGGATCATGTAACCTGTTACCTGGAAACCTGGGTGTGATGCCCCATCAGTTAGGCATCCCCGAACAAACTCCTATACTGAGTGTGATATCTTCATGGTTGACTCTAAAATGATCCAGTTTTGGGCAGAAATGGAACCTCCATAAAGGACTTGATTCGGCACATAAATCATAACAGGACAAAAACCTAGACTTTATTGTCCGCTGGCGAATTTTTTTGACCTGGCGGAGGAAGCCAGGATGGAGAACTACATGGAGTTCAATGTGCAATATGCATTGCGGGCAATGTGAATGACTTCCTTTTTATGAAAAGGGCTCAAGGCTATTCTGTTCAAAATTAAAAGAAGGCTGGGATGCCTGAGTTTGTTATTCGGGTACTGTTTATGAAGAACCTGGGAAGGTTTGCAGTAGCTTTCAATGCCCTGGATAAAGTCCAATCCTCCATGCACAGGGTTTTACAAGAGTGGGCAGATCCAGAGGCCATCTGACCAGCCAAAGTTATTCCAGAGGCCGTGGTTCAGGTTGAGGCTCCGTTACCCTGACAGTAACAGAGAGTCAGGCTACATTTGCCTGTATTTTACATGCGATAATCTATACTATTATACTCTGCCTCATGCCACATACTACGATACTCTATATTATTATACTCTACAACATATTACATACTGCAATGCTCTATACTCTGCAACATACTGCATAATGTGATACTCTATACTACTATATTCTGTGCGTCAGTGTCCGTATCTGTAGGTCAGTGTGGGTATCTTTGTCTGTATGTGTGTCAGTGTATGCATTTGTGTGTCAATGTGTGTGTCAGTGTTAGTGTCTATATCTGTGTCAGTGTCTGTATCTGCATGTGTTTGTCACTATATTTGTGTGTCAGTGTCTGTGGCGAAAGCTGCCTTGCCACTGGACATTGGAGAGGCCTGGCTGCCCGCCTCCTACCTGCTGACTATGGCCCCTTGTGAATTTGTATTTTTGAATGCAATATTTGGGCATATGGTATTTTATATTGCTGCTACTGGCCCTTTAAGGGCCATCCGTGGACATATTATGACTGTTAGGAACAATGCCCTTTAAGACTGTGTAGCAGATTGCATTCAGGCTGTATTTAATATTATGTGTTCGGTAATAGGTGTTAGTGAAACTACCGAACAACCAGACCACCCTGGAGTAAGTGTGCCTCCAATTACAATCTATGTAATGTGTTCTTTCTCCTCTGGGTCGCCGCCATTCGGGAAATGAACACGTGGCGGCGGCCATCTTAAACTCCCGAACAGCGTATTTGTGTTAGTGTATGTATATATGTGTATGTGCATCTACATGTGTGTCAGGGTGTGTATCTGTGTGTCAGGATATGTATCCCTAAATGTGTCAAGGTACATATCTGTGTGTCAATGTGTATGTCTTTATGTGTGTCCGTTTATCTGCATGTTTGTCAGTATATGTGTCTGTGTGTCAGAATGTGTATCTGTGTGTTAGTGTGTCTGTGTGTCAGGGTATGTATCTGTATGTCAGGGTATGTATCTTTGTGTCAGGGTATGTATATCTGTGTCAGGGTATGTATCCTTAAGTGTGTCAGTGTATGTATCTATGTGTGTGTCTGCATGTGTGTCTGGGTATGTATCTGTATCTGTGTGTCAGGGTATGTATCTACATGTATGTCAGTGCCTATATATGTGTCAGTGTCTGTATCTGCATGTGTGTCACTGTATCTGTGAGTCAGTGTCGTATTTGTATGTCAGTGTGGGTATTTTTGTCAGTATGTGTATGCATTTGTGTTTCATTGTGTGTGTCAGTGTCTGTATCTATGTATCTGCATGTGTGCCAGTGGATTTATCTTTGTTTCATAAATGTATCTTAGTGACGTAGTGATGTATATGTGGCGGACCACATTTTTCAAAACATTAAAATTATACATCCAATTCCCATAAAACATATACTTTCTGAAAAGGCATAATTAGGGGACCAACATATTAAAAAATCATTTGAATCGGTTCAGTGGTTCGGGAGATAGATGGAAGTCCCATTTCTGCTCAGCCGCACACAAGGCTCCTGCCTAAAATAGTTCCATGCATTCAGCTGGTGCGGTTGGTTCCTTTTTGTATGTTTAAAAACACTGAACAAACATTCCCATCAGTGTTCGTGCTTTTGATGGTCGTGTACCACCTCGATCATGCAAATCTAAGTGGTCCTGGAAGTCTCAGCGGTGTCTGGGAGTTTGAGTGTTCAAAAATAGTTACAGACACTCGACGACTAAATCCCGCTGGACGCGTTCGACAAAACAAGATGGCCAACGCCTCGTATTCGTGCATATGAATCGACGGCCACCCAGTGAACCACTTAGAATGTTGAAGTTGCGGTTTGGCCCAAAGTCAATTAGTGGCAAACGACTGGTCTGGGTGGTCTCCCGTTCGACAGTTTATTCGGTTATATGAACAAGTTAACAGGGTTGTTCATTTTGCAATTTGTATGAATAGAGTGAAAGGGTTGCAAGTTCAATTGCTACAGGGTTACAAGTCAGAGGGCCAGGCAATAACAGAGTATCTATTACACGGACCTTCGGAACTTCGGAACGTCTGGACTTCGGATGTTCTCTTGCAGCCACTTAGTAGATAACTCCCTAATTCTCTCAGTATTTACTAATAGTAAGTATAGATTATTTAGTATTAGTAAATTCTGCCCTAATTCGCTATACCGCGTGTAGGGGCATGTCTCGTAAACAGTGAGAAGCCTGTGGCTGTTAAAAATGTGACTCATAACTCTCTGATTGGTTGCTTTCAATCAACCAGAGTGCTATTATGAGTCAAATTACACAGCGTGGGTAAATTCCAAAGAACTTTCCCACGTTGTGTAAAATGACAGAGCACTCTGATTGGTTGGATTTCAAGCTAACCAATCAGAGTGCTGTGACAGATAAATGTAGCGACTTACCTGTCAGTCTCTTCATTTACCTGTCAGAGCACTCTAATTGGATGGCTTAAATGAACCAATCAGAGTGCTCTGTGCCTAATTACAGGGCGGAGCAAGGTTTTATAAGCCTATCTCTGCCCTGCAGAGCTCAGTCTGCGCGGTGCCCTCCATTGGGGAAGATGGATTATTTTTTCAGCGTCAGGTTTTTTTTTTTTTTCGTCTGATTTTTTTGCAATCTGTTTTTTTTTTTTTTTAAGTGCAACAGTTATTATGTTTTTTTATTTGGCCTTCATTGGGGCTGAAAAAAGAAGATTTTAGAAAATCAAATGGTAAGTTTTATTTGTTTTTTCACAGGTACTTAGTTGTTGGTACTTAGCTATTTTTAGGGTGAGGGGGCTAGGTAGGGGTTTATTAATTTTGTTGGGGAGGGGAGTGACTAGGGGTATGGGGACCCCTAGGGGAGAGGTAACATTTTTATTTAGGGCCCCTGCCCGCCACTCAGGGATGGGGGCCGGGGGGAGGACAATAGGTCCCCCTCCTTATTGGTATTTAGGGCCCACACCTGCCACTCAGGGGTGGGGGCAGGACAATAGGTCCCCCCTTATTGGAATTTAGGGCCCACACCTGCTGCTCAGGGGTGGGGGGAGGACAATAGGTCCCCCACTTATTGGTATTTAGGGCTCCCACCCACCACTCAGGGGTGGGGGCTGAGGGGGGGACAATAGGGCCCCCACCCACCATCGAGGGGTTATTTAGGGCCCCCACCCACCACCGAGGGGTTGGGCCAAGGGTGAGGACAATAGGTCACAACCTTTATTCTAATTTAGGGCCCCCACCTGCCGCTCATGGGTGGGGGCCACGGGGGAGGACAATAGGTCCCCCCCCACTTATTCTAATTTAGAGCCCCCACCCGCCGTTTAGTGGTGTGGGCCCAGGGGAGGACAATAGGTTCCCCCCATATTGGTATTTAGGGCCCCCACCCACCGCTCTGGAGTTGGGGGCAAGGTGGAGGACAATAGGTCCCCCCCTTATTTTACTTTAGGGCCCCCACCTACCGCTCAGGGGTGGTGGCTGGGGGGGGGACAAAAGGTCCCCCCTTATTTCCCTTTAGGGCCCCTACCCGCTGCTTATTGGTACTAATACTAAGTAATTTTTACTTAGTATTAGTGAATTTGGCTGAAAGACCAATTTAGGTCTTTCAGCCTTTTGGTAGATAGCTCCCTAATACCGATGGAATTAGGGAGTTATTTACTTACTCATTCCCCTCCATTGACTGGCTAAGTAACTTACATTTTATATGAATGTGTTACTTGATTGTTGTAAGTGTTGCAAATGCTTACAGCTGAATCCTGGCAATGTTTGTATACTTTTTATTTAAACTGTTATACAGTGTAACATTATTTATTCTTCCACTGGGTATATTAGTACTTCGGCAATACTGTGCTTCTGCACTTCTGCACTTCGGCGCTTCGGCAATTCGCCAATTCGGACATGTCCGAATTACCCGAAATTCACCCTAATTGACATTTGGAACAAAACTAATAACACATGTCTAATATGTATTATTTTATCAGCAGATTCTAGAGTTAACCCTGTTTTAACTACTAACTTTGCTTGCATTAGATAGTAATATTATTAAAAAATGTATCAGGTACATGTAGTCATTACTTAAATCTATTTACAAGTTAATTTGTTAATGGGGTACTCTAAGCACCAGAAGTACCCCTCCCCCCCTTGTATGTTGCATAAGAGTATATAATCGTCATCCTTAGTTTAATTTTCTGTCAACCCACTCACTGCATTTCTGTGAACATAATTGATATTGATAATGAGGAAGCATAAATTCTACATTAGCAAGGTGGCTGAAAAGGGGGACATTTTTGGTTCACTGAAAACACCTACAGAGTTATTTACTACTATGAGAATTTAAAGTAAATGCAAAGAGAATTTCAAACTTAAGTCCAGAGCAGCCAAATTGAAAGCATCTCTATTAGCTGAGTTTCTTCCAGTTGGGATATTTTGACCTTATATTTGACATTCACGTTGAATTCACATTGAATTATCTCTTTAGTGAATAATGTGGCGAAAGTGACCTCGCCACTGGTTTTTGGAGGGGCCTGTTTGCCAGCCTCCTGCCCTGCGACTTTGGCCCTGGGATGTATTGCCCTTTAAGGAACTGATTTGGGCATACTGTATTATTATTTATTAGAACCATCTGGGGACATACTGTGGAGTTACTGGGTGGCCACCCTTTCATGTATCAGAGGCACATGGTGAGAACAATGGATGAACCAGGGACACGTTTAACAGAAATTATTTTACATATAGTCTGTATATGTTCTGTGGAATCTGCATTAAACCGTATCTTCCAAACTACTGAATGGATCTGGATGAATTTTGGATATGTTGTTCACCCAGGTCCCCCGGTTCCGGATATATTTTTGAGGTTATTGCATGTGTGTCACGGTAGTTTACCCCTACACGCAAGATTTAGTCCAACAATCGACAGATAGAGCAGATACTACTTACCGGACCTTAGAATGGCCGGACTCGCCGTATAGCAGAGAATAGACAGAGTCAAGAACAAGCCGAGGTCAAGGGAACAAAGAGACTGCGAGAACAAAAACTAGACAAGGTCTGGTACACAGAGTCGGTAAGCCGGCAAACAAGACAAAACAGGGATAGAGAGATAAACGGAGTCAGATACAAAGCCAAGGTCAAGCACGAAAATCACAACTGAACACAACAAGCGCTAAAGGGAACTGAAACAGAAACCATGATAGGGCAGGGAGTTAAGGGAGAGGTAAGTATAAATACCCTAAACTTTACTTTGATTGGCCCCTGTCATATCCACGCCCCCAAAATGTGAGTGTCTGGGGAATGTGGGATGACAGGGGCCAATGGGAGACCATTGCATTTTTTGGCTCTCACTGCCCCTTTAAGAGCGTGCCCGAGACGCGCGGCACGCTCTTAAAGCTAGACGGGACACGTGACCGCATCTCGCGGTCCGTGCCCGCATTCATTTGAGAGCCACGTGCAGCGGGAAGAGAGAACTTTGGCCGGCCCCGGGTAAGGTAAGTACCTCTCCTCCTCCGATCCTCCTCCGTTCCTCCCCGTCGGCTGAATGCGCACGCGCAGCAAGAGCTGCGCGCGCATTCAGCCGGTCACATAGGAAAGCATTATCAATGCTTTCCTATGGACGCTGGCGTGCTCTCACTGTGAAAATCACAGTAAGAAGCACGCAAGCGCCTCTAGCGGTTGTCAATGAGACAGCCGCTAGAGGAAAAAACTGCTATGTTTATGAAAGAATGGGTTAAGCCTAGCTGGACCAGGCACCCAGACCACTTCATTAAGCTGAAGTTGTCTGGGTGCCTAGAGTGGTCCTTTAAGTGCTAAAACAATAGCAAGAAGTTCTCGATTGCCTATGTCATAGTTCTTTTTGGCTTTGGACATCTGTTTGGAAAAGAAGCCACAAGGATGTAATGGCTTATCAGGTGATTCTCTTTGAGATAAGACAACACCTACCCCAATATCCGAAGCATCAACTTCAAGAATATAAGGCAAAGAAGGGACAGGATGCTGTGAAATAGGAGCAGAGGCAAACGCAGTTTTAAGAAATTCAAAGGTCTCAAGCACCTCTGGGGACCAGACACGAGTATTGCCATCCTTTTTATTCATGCGTGTTATAGGCGCTACAATAGAAGAAAATCCTTTAATAAAGCGTCTATAATAGTTAGAAAACCCAAGAAAACGCTGAATGGCTTTCAGACCCTGAGGTAAAGGCCATTCACTGACAGCAGAAAGCTTCTGGGGATCCATATGAAAACCTTTAGCAGAAATTATATAACCTAAAAACTGTACTTCGGATTGGTCAAATAAACATTTTTCTAGTTTACAATAAAGACCATTAACAAGAAGGGTTTTCAAAACTGTTTTAACATGCATGTGATGAGTATGTAAATATGTTGAATATATTAATATGTCGTCCAAGTACACTATCACAAATGAGTGAATTAACTCTTGTAAAACGTCATTAATAAATTCTTGAAACACTGCTGGGGCGTTACAAAAACCGAATGGCATCACAGTATGCTCGTAATGACCACTCCTAGTATTGAATGCAGTTTTCCACTCATGGCCCTTTTTTATACGTATGAGATTGTATGCACCTCTAAGGTCCAATTTAGTAAACACAGTAGCTTGTTTAAGCCTGTCGAATAATTCCGTGATTAATGGTATAGGGTAAGCATTTTTTTAGTGATTTTATTTAGACCCCTATAATCAATACAAGGTCTTAAATCGCCCTCCTTCTTCGACACAAAGAAGAACACTGCCCCTGCCGGAGAAGAGGATCTCCTTATAAATCCCTTTTGTAGAGATTCTTTAATATATTCCTCCATGACAAGATTTTCTTGAGGAGACAAAGGATACACCCTGCCTTTGGGAAGTATAGTGCCAGCCAATATATCAATAGCACAATCGTAGGGTCTATGAGGCGGTAATTTTTCAGCCTCCCTTTTATCGAAGACAGACTTAAGACACATGTACTGAGGAGGTATAACAGTAGACAAAGGAGGAGTAGTAGGAACATTAATAGAATTCAAAGGGGTGATTTTAATGATACAAGACTCTTGTCAGGTTTCACTCCAAGATACTATTTGTCCTGACTCCCAGTCAAAAATGGGATTGTGAGAACGTAACCATGGGTACCCTAACACAATGTGAGAGGAAGGAGAGGTGATGACCTGAAACTGAATGGTTTCTGAGTGTACCATGTCACATATTCATCCGCTTATAGAAATGTGGTTAATGACATTTACTGTCCACACAGGAAAAGTTGTGCCGAGCAGCAACCTAATCCACAGAAGGGTTAATGCTGAGCAGTAATTGTGCAAATGAAACCTGGTGTCATGTATTCATCCGCTTAGAGAAAAGTGATTAATTACATTTACTGTCCACACAGGAAAAGTTGTGCCGAGCAGCAACCTAATCCACAGAAGGGTTAATGCTGAGCAGCAATTATGCAAATGAAACCTGGTAACTGACTTTGGGGTCAAAGGCCTGTTACAGCCTATCAGAACTAAAGGAGGGGTATTTAGGCCAAGTTCTCAGCCTGCTCAGTGCCCTGTCGTGGTTTCCCTTGTGGTTGTTTGAGAGCGTGTTCCTGTTTATAGTTTTCTACCTAGTTTTTGACTTTGGCTTTGTTTATTGACTTCTCTATATTCTGGTATCCTGACTCCTGGCTTTCCTCATCGCTGTGTCCCTTTCTGTGTTCCCTGACCTCGGCTACTATTTTTGACTATTCTTTGTATGTTAAATCCGGCCATTCTAAGGACCGGTAATACGTTACTTATTTGTCATCCATGCTGTACAGTTCTACGTGCTGGATCAAACAGTAATCCTGACAAACATTCCTGTATACATATGCAACGGTTCCGTTTCATGTGTGATAACTGGGGAGCATAATGGTCTACCATCTATGGCCTCAACTGCCATGGGTGTCTTCTTCTCTCTAAGGGGTATTTTGTTTTTTCCTAACAAATCTAGAGTCTATGAAATTCTCAGCTGCCTCGGAATCAAACATGGCTAGTATGTTTCTTGCTATGCAATTATTCTCCAGATGCAGAGAAACAGGGAGAAGTAGTTGATTAAGAGGCAATTTTGGGAACAAAAACTAGGCAAGGTCTGGTACACAGAGTCAGTAAGCCGGCAAACAAGACAAAACAGGGATAGAGAGATAAACGGAGTCAGATACAAAGCCAAGGTCAAGCACGAAAATCACAACTGAACACAACAAGCGCTAAAGGGAACTGAAACAGAAACCACGATAGGGCAGGGAGTTAAGGGAGAGGTAAGTATAAATACCCTAAACTTTACTTTGATTGGCCCCTGTCATATCCACGCCCCCAAAATGTGAGTGTCTGGGGAATGTGGGATGACAGGGGCCAATGCGAGACCATTGCATTTTTTGGCTCTCACTGCCCCTTTAAGAGCGTGCCTGAGACGCACGGCACGCTCTTAAAGCTAGGCGGGACACGTACCGCATCTCGCGGTCCGTGCCCGCCTTCATTCGAGAGCCGCGCGTGGCGGGAAGAGAGGACCTCGGCCGGCCCCCGGGTAAGGTAAGAACCGCTACACTGTGATATGTTTTATAATACTGTATTTTCCTGCCTGTGATAATTATGTTATTGTGTTGAGATAATTGTATGACAGGCAGAGGGGAGGATTTCTGATGTAATGAATGGGAGTGTTAGCTATGTTGTAATGTGTTGATTGGTTGTTCTTCAAAACCCTGAGGACAGTACTAGTGCCTCAGCAAAGGGAATTAGGTTTTTAAACTTGTTAAATGACACCTTACGTCACAACTTGTACAAGCACCAACTAGAATGGATGCTTGTCTGGACCTGGTTTTAACAAACAACGTTGATCTTTTGACCAACATTCAAGTAGGTGAGCACTTGGGAAATAGTGATCACAATATAGTGTCCTTTGAAATAAACTCGAAAAAACAAAAGCACATGGGGAATACTAAAACATATAATTTTAAAAAGGCCAACTTCAATAAGTTAAGGGAAGCTTTACAATATATTGACTGGCATAAACTCTTTAGTGAAAAGAACACTGAGGATAAATGGATCATCTTTCAACAAATATTACAAAGGTACATTTCTCAGTATGTACCGTTGGGAAATAAATATAAAAGAAACAAATTAAAACCAATGTGGCTTAGTAGAGAAGTAAAACAAGAGATTACAACTAAGAAAAGGGCATTTAAAGCATTTAAATCAGACAAATCAGATGCATCTTATAAAAGATATAAGGATGCAAATAATGCGTGCAAAAAGCAATTAGACTTGCTAAACTTCAAAATGAAATAATGATAGCTGAAGAGAGCAAAACCAACCCCAAAGCATTTTTTAAGTACATAAATTCTAAAAAAAACACAAAATGAAAGTGTAGGTACACTAAAAACTGAAACGGGGGTGTTAGTTAATGAAGACCAGGAAAAGGCAGGAATTTTAAATAACTATTTCTCCTCCGTATATATTAAGGAAGAACCCATGGCAATAGATGTGCAAATGATTGCTACTAAAAACTTGCAGAATAATTGTAATTGGTTAACTCAAGGCAAGGTGCTGCAGCAACTAAAGAAAGTTAATATAAACAAAGCTCCAGGGCCTGACGGTATCCATCCACGTGTACTTAAGGAACTAAGTGCAGAAATAAGTGAACCACTGTTTTTAATCTTTCAAGATTCTTTTCTTTCAGGAAGTGTTCCTGAGGATTGGAGGAAGGCAGATGTGGTTCCTATATTCAAAAAGGGTTCAAAATCCTTGCCTGGAAATTATAGACCTGTAAGCTTAACTTCTGTGGCTGGTAAAATATTTGAAAGGTTATTAAGGGATAATATTCAAGAATTCCTTGAGAAGAACATGGTTATCAGCAAAAATCAGCATGGTTTTATGAAGCACAGGTCATGTCAAACTAACTTGATTGCGTTCTACGAAGAAGTAAGTAGAAGTATAGATCAGGGTGTTGCCGTGGATGTGATCTATTTGGATTTTGCCAAGGCATTTGATACAGTTCCACACAATAGATTAGTGTTCAAACTCAAGGAAATCGGTCTAGATGAAAATGCTTGTTCTTGGGTAGAACATTGGCTTAAAAACAGAGTACAAAGACTTGTCATTAATGGTAAATTTTCAAGCTGGACAGAGGTGGCAAGTGGTGTCCCTCAGGGGTCTGTTCTGGGACCCCTAATATTTAACATGTTTATAAATGATCTCGAAGACCGCATTGAAAGTCATATTTCAGTGTTTGCAGATGACACCAAACTTTGTAAAACAATACAATGTGAGCAAGATATTACTTTGCTGTAGAGGGATTTAGATAGACTGGGGGACTGGGCACTCAAATGGCAGATGAAATTTAATGTTGAAAAATGCAAAGTTATGCACTTCGGCGTAAAGAATACACAAGCAACGTATACCCTAAATGGAAGCGAATTAGGGATAACACATGAAAAGGAGGTGGGAATTGTTATAGACAACAAACTATGCAACAATGTGCAGTGTCAATCAGCAGTGGCCAAGGCCAGTAAGGTATTGTCATGCATGAAAAAGGGCATTCATTCTCGGGACAAGAATATCATTTTGCCTCTTTATAAATCACTGGTAAGACCACATATTGAATATGCTGTGCAATTTTGGGCACCTGTTCTAAAGAAGGATATTATGGCACTAGAAAAAGTGCAGAGGCAGGCTACAAAATTAATAAAAGGAATGGAACATATCAGCTATGAAGAAAGGTTAACACATTTAAACCTATTTAGTTTAGAAAAACGTCACCTGAGAGGGGATATGATAACATTATACAAATATATTCGGGGCCAATACAAACCATTGTGTGGAAATCTATTCACAAACCGGACTTTACATAAGACACGAGGCCATGCGTTTAGACTGGAAGAAAGAAGATTTCGTCTAAGGCAAAGGGAAGGTTTTTTTACTGTAAGAACAATCAGGATGTGGAATTCTCTGCCTGAAGAAGTGGTTTTTATCAGAGTCCATACAGATGTTCAAACAGCTACTAGATGCATACTTGCAAAAACAGAATATTCAAGGATATAATCTTTCAATGTAGGGTAATAACTGCTTGATCCAAGGATAAATCTGACTGCCATTCTAGGGTCAAGAAGGAATTTTTTTCCTAGCTTGTTGCAAAATTGTGCTTCAAACTGGGTTTTTTTGCCTTATTTTGGATCAACAGCAAAAAACAAATGTGAGGTAGGCTGAACTTGATGGACGCAAGTCTCTTTTCAGCTATGTAACTATGTAACTATGTTTGTAGAATGTGTGAGTTCCAGGGACCCGAAGGTGCCGTCCTTCCTCCGCAGCGCCAGTGTGAGTTCCAGGGAGCCGAAGGTGCCGTCCTTCCTCCCCAGCGGCAGTGTGAGTTCCAGGGAGCCGAAGGTGCCGTCCTTCCTCCCCAGCGGCAGTGTGAGGTCCAGGGAGCCGAAGGTGTCGTCCTTCCTCCCCAGCGGCAGTGTGAGTTCCAGGGAGCCGAAGGTGTCGTCCTTCCTCCCCAGCAGCAGTGTGAGCTCCAGGGGGCCTTCCCCCCCAGCAGCAGTGTGTTCTACAGGGAGCAGAGACAGTTGGCCTCTCTCTCCCCAGCAGCAGGACAATGTTACGGGAGCAGCAGCCTGTGTTTCAGGGAGAGGAGCACAGAACCCTGTCTCCCCAGCGGCAGCTTACCCTACCAAGGGGAGACACCAATCTGCCAGACGGTGCAGATGGGACCGTGGTCTCTGTGCCTGACCCACAGGGATGCTGGACAGCCTGTCCAGATCCCCAGCTACCATCGCAGGAGTACCAGCAGGAGGGGGTAAGTGATATCTCCCCTCCCCAGCCAAGTCCCCACCAGGCTACCCCAGCTGAAGTGCTGACATTGGAGCAGAGCGCAGTGCGCCTCTGTCCCCCAAGTACCCGTTTGTTGTGGGAGGGCTCTTCTTGTACTTTGCTGTTGTGGGTGGGTTGTCAGACTAACTCAGGCACCGACTGACAGAAGGTTAGGTACCTGGTTAGTCTACCCCCCAAAGGGGAGATATGTGGCAAAAGTGACATCGCCACTGGTTTTTGAAGGGGCCTTTTTGCCAGCCTCCTGCCCTGCGACTATGGCCTTGCGATGTATTGCCCTTTAAGGAACTGATTTGGGCATACTGTATTTTAATATGCTGCTGCTGGCCCTTTAAGAACCATCTGGGGACATACTGTGGCGTTACTGGGTGACCACCATTTCATGTATCAGAGGCACATGGTGAGAACAATGGATGGTGGCCATTTTAACTCACAGACACTGTTTTGACTTTTCTACACGGGGCCATCTCACCGGTATTTGTTGCACAAAGACATTGTTCATTAGTTTTAAACTACAGAACAGGGGACACATTTAAAAGTAATTATTTTTCATTAAACCGTATCTTCCAAACTACTGAATGGATCTGGGTGAATTTTGGATATGTGGTTCACCCAGATCCCCCGGTTCCGAGGATATATTTATGAGGTTATTGCATGTTTTGGGGTCCCTGTGATATGTTTTATGATACTGTATTTTCCTGCCTGTGATAATTATGTTAGTCTATTGTGTTGAGATAATTGTATGACAGGCAGAGGGGAGGATTTCTGATGTAATGAATGGGAGTGTTAGCTGTGTTGTAATGTGTTGATTGTTGTTCTTCAAAACCCTGTGGGCAGTACTATGTTTGTAGAATGTGAATAAAAGAGGCTGTATGTGCCAGTACAGTCAGTTCTTCTTCACCCTCAATCTAGAGTCCTGTCTCTTATTGGGGGAAATGCTATATCACTACAAGGGATTGCTATGCTCTGCATGCTCCCTTGGATAATCAATTCTAAGCTCTTTTAAGAGCTTGTTCCTGTCTTGCTCTCTGAAGGAGTTTACGGTGGTTATGGTGTCAGCTGGAGTGTTTAGAGCCCTCAGGAAGCGCTAGGAGCATCTTTCAAAGAAGGTACCCAGTCGGGGTGCCAGGTGATCCGTTACAAATAACTAAGATTTAGAGCTGAGCGACCCCGAACTGAAAAGTTCGGGTTCGTACCGAACATTAAGTTGTCTGGACCCCGGACCCGAACACGGACATATCACTGTATGTTCAGGTTGGAGTTCGGAGATTTAATGACGCGTTTTGAAAGGCAGCAGGGCAGCCAATCAACAAGCGTTTGACTCGTGTGCTCATAGAAGCCATCACAGCCATGCCTACTAATGGCATGGCTGTGATTGGCCAGTGCATCAAGTGACCCAGCCTCTATAGAAGTTGGTCACTTAGTATTAGTAAATTTTGCCCCTACTCGCAGTCTATTAAACAGCCTGTGGCTGCTCACTGTTAAAAAAAAAAATTCCCCCCTCCTGAGCCCCCACCCACCATGCGGTGGGGCTTTTAAACTAAAGGGGGGACTTATTGCCCCCCTGACCCCCACCCCTGAGTGGTGGGTGTGGGCCCTAAATAACAACAGGGGGGGGCCTATTGTCCTCCCCCCCGGCCCCCACCCATGAGCGGTGTGTGGGGACCATAAATAAAAATTGTGGGGGGACCTAATGCCCTCCCCTCTGGTCACCACCCCTGAGCAGTGGGTGGGGGCCATACATAAAAATTGGGGGGGAGGAACCTAATGTCCTACCCCCCGGCCCCCATCCCGGCGCAGCGGGTGGGGGCCCTAAATAACAATAAGGGGGGGACATAATGTCCTCCCCCTAGCCCCCACCCCTGAGCGGTGGGTGGGGACCATAAATGACTAGATGACTAGGGGTCCCCAAATCCCTAGTCACCCACCTCCCCCCAAAAAAATTACCCCTACCTACCCCCCTCATCCTAAAAATAATGAGGTGGGATCCTTGTCTAAATACCTGTAAAAAAAGAAATAGACTTACCATTTGATGTCTTCTTTCTTCTAAAATCTTTTTTCAGCCCCAAAAAAGGCCAAATAAAAATCCAGAATAACCGACGCACTTTAAAAAAAAAAAAAAAAAATCTTTCTTCACCCATGGAGGGCTCCGCGCAGACTGAGCTCTGCAGAGCAGGGAAAGGCTTATAAAGCTTGAAATCCAGCCAATCAGCGTGCTCTGTGTTATTTTACAAAGCATGGGAAAGCTCTTTAGAATTTCCCCACACTGTGTAAAATGACACAGAGCACTCTGATTGGTTACTTAATCCACCAATCAGAGTGCTCTGTGTCATTTTACAAAGCGTGGGAATACACATTCACATTCTTATTTTGGACCCCCACTCGTCGTACCGGGGTTGGGTTTTTTTTTTGTGGGTTTTTTTTTCAGTGAGCAGCCAGTGGCTGCTCACTGTTTACTAGACACACCCCTACTCGCGGTATAGCGAGTAGGAGCTTAATTTACTAATTCTAAGTAATCTTTACTTAGTATTACTTAATGTGGCTGAAAGACCAATTTAGGTGACCAGTTTAGGTCTTTCAGTCTTTTGGTAGATAGCTCCCTAATACCGTGGGAATTAGGGAGTTATCTACTAAGTGGCTGCTTATTTTATGTTATTTTTAAGTGATTTCCCTATCCACATTTGTTTGCAGGGCACTTGTCCTACGCTGACCCCCTACGCTGGGGTTCGGGTTCAGGGTCAAGTTCGAGCCCGAACCCGGACTTTTTTCGAACCCGCCGGACCCGAACATCCAGGTGTCCGCTCAACTCTATTTAGATTGTTTTTTTGTCAAACTGCTTCAATAAACCCTATTCACCATAACCACTATGCTGTTGTTCTTAGAATGGTGTACTTGTGCTTGATGCTTAGAATATCTCTTTTAACTAAATCTGAAAAAACGAAAACCTGGTAACTGTTGTTTATAATAGACTATTAAAGTACTTAAAACCAGTGCACTCCTGTTGTTTAACACTAACAGTTATTGTATGCAACATTTCACAAATCCTCCTTTTCACAGGCAGAACAGGATAACTGTTTGAGACAAAACAATTTTCTAGTGTTTTCTTTGTGATGTTTGTATATTTTAAGAAAAGTAAGACATTTCTTAGTATTACCTTTCGGAATCTGTATTTGTAACACAAGATAATTTCAATGACATCACTTTAGGCTAAATTCATTCTTGTGTAATGTGTTTTGCTCTGGTATTTTTTGTTTGGTCACAAAGTCAGCCTTTATATTCTCATTCATCAAATGTCTTCACTTAGTTTCATTTCATGTTGGAAGTAACACGTGAAACTGACAAACTGAAAAGAAGGTAAGGTTATTATAAGTGCCCAAATTCTTATAATTTATTTTTGGATTATGATAAAAATCACTATATGGCTAAAACTGATAGATTAAGGATAACTAAACCATTTAAACTTTTCATGGATGGAACATTGCAACCAATTTAGAAAAAGACAAACTCATATTAATGCAAAATTTTAAGGAATTTAAAATATAATATTTCCTTAATATTAAAACTTTGTGGAATATGTGTTTTTCATAATCATTGTAACATTATAATCCATTATTATGACATTTATTTGTGGAGTTTTTCTTGGAAAAGGCTATTTAAGATTTAAGATATATACATTTGTATTATTTGAAGATGTACTCTTAAAAGGTACCAATATAAGGATTAATCTTTATTTTTAAGAGAAAAATAGATTATAAAATCACAATTAATTTTTGTATTTTGTTTTACTTGTTGATACCATGACACAATTATGTATTAAAGTACTTGATGTTATATACTGTTTTATTTTACAGGAATATTTTACAAGCTGTAATTGTTTTGTTGCACTTACTAAAGCACTACACCAAATTGGAAACAATGGACTGGATTCTCTTAGCAGAGAATGGGTTAACTCTGCTTAGTAAATGGCAATTCCTCCATTAAAGTCTATGGAAATAATGCTGTTAAACAAGCAAGGCAACCCCTTACTTTGATAAGATAATCCAGATGCTTTTATTAATTTAACTACTACTATATTAAGAAATAACTCTAGGCTATTCTCCTTTTTGCTACATATTTCAATGTACAAATATTTTTCCCCAGCATTAATTTCAAAATAACAGCCTTTCTGCAATCTTGAAATATCTACTAAATAATCCATTTGCTATAAAGTTTTTTCTTTAAAAAAAAGATAAGATTTATTCTTAACATGGCATTCATGGCATGTGGGCTTTAGAAAAATAACATAAGTCTCAAAATACAACCACATGGGCTTTACATGATTTTCTTTGCCCAGATCTCCTCCATGTTAAGAATGATTGGGTCATTGAATGTGCATTCTGACAAATTTATTATCCTGCAAGACTGTCATTGCACAAACAATACTATTTGCATCAGATCTGCAAACTACCACAAACAGCTAAATATTAAGTATTTTAGCATAATATATTACACTGTTGTTCTACTATAATCCCTGATTGCCATTGTAACTGTACAGTTATGAAGAACTGTGGGATTGCTAACTTCTAACAAAAGACATAGGGTTACATACACATTATGGAGTTGGAATAATGGAAAGATACAAGGGGGGGGGGTGGAAACAAGCAAGCAAGGGAATAGGAAAGAGGATGAGTTACGAGTAAGGGTGTGATAGAGGGAGAGAAACTAGTTGTGGTTTGTATAAAGGAAATGACAATAAGGAGGTGTGGTAGAGAAAAAGTTGGAAGAAGCATGGAGAGAGACAATTGGTGGCAGAGATAAAGATATGGTATTCATTGCAAGAACAGGAATATAAAAAGAAAAAGAATGAGACATAATAACACACACATTCCTAATATTATTTATGCTTAGAGATGCACCTCTGTGTCACATACTGCTCAAATACATACATACTTAAATGCATTCATGCACAAGGGTAGACTGACACCTATTTAGGCCCCATGCAAAATTAGGTCACTTGAATGCCAGTATACAGTATTAAGTAAAAACCATCCTGTAAGATCAAAATGGAAAATGTTCCTATATTTAAAAGTGCATATAAAGTATGTACAGTTACACCAAGCATCTGTATTAGACAGCTTTAGCTTCCTTCAAATAATTCCATTAGTGGTCAAAACCCAATCTACCCCATTTCTTGCAGTTAGAATGCTACAAAAGTTGCTGTAGCGTATGGCCACCATTTACAGTTCAGATTGACTGAAAAATAAAAACAATAACAATTACATGTATTAGTATATTTAATCAAATAAAAACTATTAAATTGTCCCTGAAATAAGTGTTTATAGCATACTTTCATAGCAATTCAATGTAAGTAAGACTGTCTGATGTAGAACACCAAGCTAAAAAAACAATAGCATAACTAATACTAGAAATTAACAATATAAAATAAAAATTGGACTTGAAGTCAGAATTAAGCGAGATAATTATGTAACTATGAAAGTAAATAATTCTCTTTAGGAATTGACCTAATATCAGAAAAAATAATACATTCATGAAATCTATAAAAAAGTTTTCAAATAAATATTGGTAGTACAGTTAAGTTTAGGCATTTTATGTGTTTTTAATTGTGAATACACAATAGTATTTTTTCCTCAGTTACCAGAGCCACGTAAAGCTTAGTCTAAGCAGAAGTTCATTTTGGGATGTGCAAACACAGGGAGTGCAGAATTATTAGGCAAGTTGTATTTTTGAGGATTAATTTTATTATTGAACAACAACCATGTTCTCAATGAACCCAAAAAACTCATTAATATCAAAGCTGAATATTTTTGGAAGTAGTTTTTAGTTTGTTTTTAGTTATAGCTATGTTAGGGGGATATCTGTGTGTGCAGGTGACTATTACTGTGCATAATTATTAGGCAACTTAACAAAAAACAAATATATACCCATTTCAATTATTTATTATTACCAGTGAAACCAATATAATATCTCAACATTCACAAATATACATTTCTGACATTCAGAAACAAAACAAAAACAAATCAGTGACCAATATAGCCACCTTTCTTTGCAAGGACACTCAAAAGCCTGCCATCCATGGATTCTGTCAGTGTTTTGATCTGTTCACCATCAACATTGCGTGCAGCAGCAACCACAGCCTCCCAGACACTGTTCAGAGAGGTGTACTGTTTTCCCTCCTTGTAAATCTCACATTTGATGATGGACCACAGGTTCTCAATGGGGTTCAGATCAGGTGAACAAGGAGGCCATGTCATTAGATTTTCTTCTTTTATACCCTTTCTTGCCAGCCACGCTGTGGAGTACTTGGACGCGTGTGATGGAGCATTGTCCTGCATGAAAATCATGTTTTTCTTGAAGGATGCAGACTTCTTCCTGTACCACTGCTTGAAGAAGGTGTCTTCCAGGAACTGGCAGTAGGACTGGGAGTTGAGCTTGACTCCATCCTCAACCCGAAAAGGCCCCACAAGCTCATCTTTGATGATACCAGCCCAAACCAGTACTCCACCTCCACCTTGCTGGTGTCTGAGTCGGACTGGAGCTCTCTGCCCTTTACCAATCCAGCCACAGGCCCATCCATCTGGCCCATCAAGACTCACTCTCATTTCAACAGTCCATAACACCTTAGAAAAATCAGTCTTGAGATATTTCTTGGCCCAGTCTTGACATTTCAGCTTGTGTGTCTTGTTCAGTGGTGGTCGTCTTTCAGCCTTTCTTACCTTGGCCATATCTCTGAGTATTGCACACCTTGTGCTTTTGGGCACTCCAGTGATGTTGCAGCTCTGAAATATGGCCAAACTGGTGGCAAGTGGCATCGTGGCAGCTGCACGCTTGACTTTTCTCAGTTCATGGGCAGTTATTTTTCGCCTTGGTTTTTCCACACGCTTCTTGCGACCCTGTTGACTATTTTGAATGAAACGCTTGATTGTTCGATGATCACGCTTCAGAAGCTTTGCAATTTTAAGAGTGCTGCATCCCTCTGCAAGATATCTCACTATTTTTTGACTTTTCTGAGCCTGTCAAGTCCTTCTTTTGACCCATTTTGCCAAAGGAAAGGAAGTTGCCTAATAATTATGCACACCTGATATAGGGTGTTGAGGTCATTAGACCACACCCCTTCTCATTACAGAGATGCACATCACCTAATATGCTTAATTGGTAGTAGGCTTTCGAGCTTATACAGCTTGGAGTAAGACAACATGCATAAAGAGGATGATGTGGTCAAAATACTCATTTGCCTAATAATTCTGCACTCCCTGCATATAAAAAAAATTTTTTTGAGCAGTCTGAATTTCGTCCACATGGTGTTTCGGTTCAGGTCATTTTCATCCATGCAATCATTTATGAAAAAATGATTTTATAAAACAAAAATTACATGGAAATTGGGATGTGTACTGAAAAATAAACAGTATTTATATATTTAGCATAATTCCTGGATTGTTGGTGGGCCATGAGGACTGGCCATGACATTGCATTTTATTTTAATTGTGTTTATCCCATTAATTTAGCATTACATATATTCACAATGCTCTTACAACAGATTACTAAAATACACTTTATATTTAGCGCCATATAATGTGTCTCCCATGTTGGAATTAGTGGAGGACCTACCAATATTGGGGTCTTGTGAAATAGTAGTGAGCGTGACATGATATGGCCATATATTGGAACATATTTGTTTGCTGAGATACGTGATTTTAAGCAGCCTTATAAAATTTTAAAATGTATTTTTACGTGTGCAATGTTCCTTAATCTATATTATGTATACATTTTGCTCTCTACTGCAGCACTATTCTAGCAAAATGCATGTTTCAGATGTGCCCTCAATTTCCTTTTTGTCTTTACTAGGTAAACTAAAACTAGACACAATTCTGGTTCACTTTCATCTAGAGTAATGCCACATATGAGGCCTTGTTCCTTGTTTTTTTAATTAATTTTATGGGTTACACACTTTTGGCTCTATCTGTAGCCTTTTCTAGTCAGTGAATTGAGGCTCTGGACCAACACTTGTCTGTGTTGTGTCTGAACTATTACTACATCTACGACATGTTCATGTACATGAATACATGTAGTACATCATGCTAATTTTTTTTTTAAAATAAGCTTGTTGTCTTTATCAGTATTACAACAGTGTGGTTGTCTAAACTAAACATATGTATTTGGGTGTTTTCTTTCAAACGTAATCCTCACTACACTTGAAGATTCATTTTGGACTGAACTGCAATTCAGTTGAATTTGGGAAGATTGGCCTAAATTATGATTTCTGATCCACCATGCACCACACAATGACTTGTGCAACCAAGAACATACTTGGCACTATTACTGGCACCAGAAAAAAGAGGTGTAGAATGCAAGAGACCGTTTAAATTTTTTTGTGTGGGACACAGAAGCAGCTTAGTTTACCATGATGGACAAGAGGTTTTCACAGTCATTTATTCATTTATGGATAGAGAACAGCCAGTAAATATTGATTTTATTCACAGATCAAGTGACAAGTGATCAACAGAGGTTAAAACAATAAGTAATACAATAATCTATATTTCCAAGCAGGGTTCCTCCAGACACTTTTTTACAGCAGCTGTGAAGGTAGACAGGACAGAAGTGATACTGTATGTTTTACCCTTGCTGTGCCTGTCTGCGAGTGGGAGACAGCCAGAGTCATTTAGACTCAAAAGTAGTATATACTATAATTATATTACTTCTGTATCTAGCTAGGTAGCCAGTTACTGCCATGGGTACTTGAACAACTTTGAGTGGGATATAGGAGATTGCCATTGTATCATTTATTGATCCTAGTGTGATTTTACATTTAAGTTACTGTTGATATATCTGTAACGGATCACCTGGCACCCCGACTGGGTACCTCCGTTGAAGGATGCTCCTAGCGCTTCCTGAGGACTCCAAGCACTGCAGCAGACGCCACAATCACCGAACCAGAGAAGCGTATACCTTCTCTCAAGCATTTGAATGCTGTAGACAGTTGAATAGGAACCATACGAATAGGTTTACTCTCCTAGCAGTCAAACTGGAACAGCATACAATAAATCCTTCCCCCAATAATGAGACGACACTTCACTTTGAGGGTTAAAACAGGAACTCTCTGTACTGTCACATACAGTCTCTTTTATTCCCAATCCACAAACATAGTACAGCACACAGGGCGTTACAAAACAGCCAATCAATCCATACAATACACCCAGACACTCCCACACAAAATCCTCCCTTCTGGCTGTGATATGATTACTGAACACAATGGGTAATCTAATTATCACAGCCAGAGAAATACAGTTTCATAAAACACATCACAGGGACCCCAAAACATGCAATAACCCCATAAAAGTATATCATTGGAACTGGAGGATCTGGGTGAACCACATATCCAAAATTCACCCAGATCCGTTCAGTACTTTGGAAAATACAGTTTAATGCAGATTCTGCAGAACATATACAGGCTAAATAAAAAACAATTACTGTATAATGTGTCCCCTGCTGTATAGTCCAAAACCACCGCACGATGTCTCTGTGCAACAAATACTGGCAAGATGGCACCGTGTTGAAAAGTCCACCCAGTGTCTGTGAGTTAAAATGGCCACCATCCATTGTTCTCACCATGTGCTTCTGATACAGGAAATGGTGGCCACCCAGTAACTCCACAGTATGTCCCCAGATGGTTCTTAAAGGGCCAGCAGCAGCACAACACAAATCCATTATGCCCAAATCATGTCTTTAAAGGGCAATACATCCCAGGGGCCATAGTCACATGGCAAGAGGCGGGCAAGCAGCCCCCTCCAAGGACACGTGGCGGGGCCGGTTTCGCCACAATATCTATCTAGTTATCAGTATAGCTATTGTCTGTCAGTGGCACTCAAAACAATTGTGTGCGGAAGGTAGGATTTTACCATTGTGTCATTGATTATAGTATTTTTTTGTAAACTGTAGAACAATTTTTTTTTTTTTCCAGAGAGTGTGTTGTTCAATAAAAAGAAAAACAAAGTTCATCTTGCCTACTTATACCACATAGGCCTCATACAAACTTCATGCCTTTTTGTATAGCCTGTTTCATTAATCTTAGTGTGAGACTTTTTAGTTATTGTTAATACAGTATTCTACTGATAGCCACCGCCTTTTAACATTTGGAATTACCAATTTACAGTTTGGAAGGTTTTTTGGGGGTTAAGTGTTTGGAGAAACACTTCCTTTTTCTGAATCTGTTCAAATCAGTGTGTGATGTGCAAGTGATTATACACTGTGCAGTGTTTCTTATAGTCATTGTATAACACAATACCCTTGAAGTAATAATTCCACTAATCACCCACATATTTTGCAACACATACACCTTTTATTGCTGAATAAACGCATGTTAATTTACACACAATCATTCATATCCCAAACTTAAAAACAAACCCACCATCATAAATTTCATATACTAATCCCAAAATACAATTATGGAGAGTAGGGTAATGTGTTCCCAAATCCACCATCAGCAGTTGTGCAATGGTTTCTTTTTTTCTTATCTTTTTCAGGCTGTAACAACAGAAGTAATTTACAGAAGTAAATAGCAATCTAAAAAAGCAGAAACTGCATCACCTGTCATTCAAAGCAGGTCGTATATCTATTAGAATGTGAGTGCGGTCTTCAATACGTGGGCCAAACAAAACGCATATTAAAAATTAGATTAGAAGAGAACACACTTACAATATAAAAAGAAAGTTTGAGAATCATACCCAATCAAAACACTTTATGGAAGTACATAATGGTGACCCAAAACACTGAAATTTGGTGGGATCCAACTAGTACACATACCCTGGAGAGGAGGGGACTTGAGCAAAAGATTAACTAGACAAGAAATGTTTTGGATCCACAGTTTAAAAACACTTGTCCCATTTGGACTTAATGCAGAGTTAGAACTGCTTTTTTAGATTGCTATTTACTTCTGCTTTTTATTTTTATTATACAGCTTCCACTCACTTTCCCTTAAAATGTCTCCTTTCCACACTGTACATTATTAACCACTAGGGGAAATTATGCGATATTTATTAAGGGGTGTTTAAGATCAACCGTTTTAAGTATACACGTTTTCAGTGTCCCTTTATAATTCATTGTTTTTTGGGGGCATCATGCTAATAGGATGTCAAATCACTATATCATTATTTTTACCCCTGTGCTGTTAATCTTAATTTTTTACATCATTAGCTCTTGATTATGTTTTAATATTGGGTCCAATTTTCACTTTATTTTATTCCTAATATTTTTATTCTATTCTATTTAAAATATCATCCTCCTTTTCTTTCTTTCTTTATTCATGTTCTCACATGTAATTCTTTGTACTGTAGTATATTATACCAGTTTATAAGTCATCCTTGAATAGTTCGCAGTAATCCTCTTTCTTTAAAATAGAACTGCTGTCAGAATCCTTGATGTTGATTTCTCGTGCCCACAAGGATTCAATGTGCTATTATGTATATAGTTGTTTCTTTTCTATTAAGAATGTATCCCTTTTCGATCTTATATCAATGTTGCCGTTGTAACTGTAACGAATTACAAGCCACTGCACTATCTGGGAGGTTGCTGGTTGTTTTTAAGAACTTAACACATCTCCTCCTCTATATTAATTAAATTCAAGATATCTCTTTCGGATAAAACGTCTTGTTTATACTTAATTTTCATTTGCTATTAGTTAATAGGCTGACAGCACTAAGCATTTCTGTCCCTGTTCGCTAAAATTACAGTCTGAATAATTAGTTTTTAGAAGAATATAGAGGCTTGTATGCATTATATATAAACCTATACAAAGATTATTTTATCATTCATCAGTTATATTTTTTATTTAACCATGTCTCCAAATTGCTTTAGGTAAATTTTAGTGAAAAAAAAAAAGTGAAGCCACAATTCCATTTTCATTGATCTCT
This sequence comes from Pelobates cultripes, assembly GCA_933207985.1. Lineage (NCBI taxonomy): Eukaryota > Metazoa > Chordata > Amphibia > Anura > Pelobatidae > Pelobates > Pelobates cultripes. The sequence goes on from OW240912.1 coordinate 163,691,528, forward strand.
CTATGTCTTATATTATCATTAATTATATATATATTCCATGTATTATATACTGATTTTAAGATGCTGTTTATCAATGGGTTAAGCCTTCCCCTATTTGCTCTAGTGGCTGTCTCACTGACAGCCACTAGAGGCGCTTGCGTGCTTCTCACTGTGATTTTCACAGTGAGAGCCCGCCAGCGTCCATAGGAAAGCATTATGAATGCTTTCCTATGTGACCAGCTGAATGCGCGCGCAGCTCTTGCCGCGCGTGCGCATTCAGCCGACGGGGAGGAGAAGAGGAGGATCGGAGGAGGAGAGCTCCCCGCCCAGCGCTGGAAAAAGGTAAAGTTTTAACCCCTTTCCCCCTTCCAGAGCCGGGCGGGAGGGGGACCCTGAGGGTGGGGGCACCATAGTGCCAGGAAAATGAGTATGTTTTCCTGGCACTATAGTGGTCCTTTAAGAAATCCTGACAGGCAGTCCAACTTCACAGGGTATGTATACAATGACAGAAGGACTCCTCACTATCTTGCAAAAAGCCCGCTAAGTATGGGTGAAACAGGTTGATGCTGAGGACCAAGCTTCCATTTATCTACATTCAATCCGGTACCTGCAGTATATTTCTAGCGGTTTGAGGTAACAGCGTTTTATTTCAACTTCTGCGGCTAAAAGAAAGGACTTTATAAGGTTCCAGCTGTTCCAACAGAAGGGTAATACTGGTTCATCAACTCACTGCTCAACTGCATGTACTGGACTTAATAGTGGTTATTAACATTTTTTATACCACTTTTGTTGTTTTAAATATTAATATATTTTTTTTTTTCACAAGGATTTTTTGTTTTAGTTTACTTGATGAATAAATTGTTTGAATTTTAATTTGTTTGAAGTAATTTCCAGAAAGACATTGCTACAATTTTAAACTGTGGACTATATACATCATTTTACTTGTGACCGTAATATATTTTCCTATCCAGTTAGTGCATATTCACCACTGTGGAGGTGAATTAAGACTAGATTTACAATGTCATATTGTTATATATTTTTCCTTTTTACTAATGGTAAAACTACATGAAGTGCTGACACTTTGTAAATTGTTTGTGTTTGAAGGTTTATAGGAATCACCTTTCATGTGTATAGCAGCTTTTACTCCATTAGTTTTAATTTGTTTCTTAAGATTTTACATTGCGCTTTTTTGATTGTATTTTATATTTTCTCCACCTTATTAAAGTCCATTTAATAAGTCCATCTCTATCTGCTTTAGAATATCCACATCAAATGGAGATAGTTGTGACATCGACTGCACCTGCTACCACTGTCAATAGTAACTCACCATTGTCAGTTTTACCATTACCAACACCACCAACTAAATCAAAAGTACCACCATCATTAACATTTCCATTAGCAAAAATCTTGTCTACAGGTTATCGTATGCATCTATAGCAAAAGCAAGGCATAAAGTTGAGGGTACTGTATTGCACCAACTAAGGAAAATGTGGAATCACTTTTAGTGCCTCCAACAAGGCTAACCTGCAAAGTGCAAACTGTGTGGCATGAATGTGAGTGGGGGGTGAATGAAGGTTTAACTTACTAGTACTGGTATGAAACATCGACAAGCCTGTGTTACTGAGGAAAAAAGTAAAATAAGAAATGACTAGAGCAGACAGCAGTTTCACTTGTGCTACACAGTTCTCACAACCGACCACGAGAGCTACCTTGTCTTCTAGTACCACCTCTATGCTTGTTTTTTCCTGAGGATGTTGGTAAAATCTGATATGGTTTTATTGTTTTCCACAGTGTATTTTTTTCCATTTCTTGTTAGGGACATATTATTTGTTTTACAGTATGCTTTGAGCCATTGCTTGTGCTTTGAAAATTGCAGTCACCATCCTTCAGTATGTGGCTGTAGTTTACTGCACAAGTGAACCTTGACTGCATTGTGCATTGTGTGTGACAGTAAGGGTGTCAGAGGCAACAAAAAGCATAAACTGAAAATGATGAGTCAGTTTGCAAAGCCATTTTTTCTATTTCTTTAACTGTGTGCTGTGCAAGTGTTGTGTATATTCTACAGTCCACAATACTATTTCAGTAGTAGTAAACCCACCAAGCAGCAACCCATGTTTCCACACAAACATAAGATCCCCTATAATAACAGTCATTACAAGAAACAGAGCATCAACAGCAGCAGCACCTATTGCAATACCATCACCCTTAGGGTGATGTTGAGATTCGTGGCAGTTTTCGACAGAGGCAGGTTGGACAGGGACAGTTAGACACCTTATTCCAGGGAGGAGACCACTAGTCAGCTCTTAATTATATTTTATTGGATTTAATTCAAGAGCCATGGCAAAACAGCAGGCTAACAAAATCACTTGCCTAATTTCCCATACGCATGGACTGTTCCTACTGGTTAGCATGCCTTGCTATCCTCGACAGCACACTGTTGGCAGCTCACAGTGCCTGGGTATGGTGTTGGTAGAGGAGGAGGTCCAAACTTACTGCAAATCAATCTTGTGCATTGCATAAGAATTGATGAGCATTTTGACCGTAATGAGGGTAAACAGAGCTTCCCAAACAGTCCATGGCAGGATGACATGGTGGAACTCAATTTAGACATGGTGAAAAAGAATTTTGCAACAGAACAGGTCAATCCATAGTGTATATTCCTGCATCCCTCAACTGGTGTTAACACTCCACTGGCACATAAGGATTGGACAGTAATAGGGCAATAAGTGTTAGGTCTTGTTACGGTACACCCCGGTATAAGAGGGATTAATACCGCTGAAGATGTTCCTTTTCCGAATAGACAAACAGCTAACAAAAGCTCCAATTAATCGAACAGGAACCATATGAAATCATTCACGAACCAAACAGCCGAACGAGTAAACCATACAAATCCAATACCCCCAAGTACGAGACCAAGCTCCGTATTGAGGGTTAATCTGGGCTACAGTCCGGTATTTATGCGGTATTTCACCAGGTGGACACTCTCCTAGGGGACCTGGTGGAAAACTGGGACAAATATGATACACTCCCCTTTTCTTGTACAGAACTCTCCTCTCTATCCTGGAGATAATTGGGAAGTAACTCAATTATCTCCCAGGATAGAGGCAAAACTCCATTTTACACGTGGTGGAGAAAATACATAAAATTATATATAACAATTACAATAAATGAAGAAAATATATGGGTTCAACATATCCTCAGATAGCTTGGATGTGAGCGCACATTATTACCGAATGGCGCTCAGGTCCCATACACATAGTCCAATCGCCATGGAGCCAAAGTTGTGCACATAGTCTTTCTGTATACGAATAGGCTCCATGGGATAGTTGTGACAGATCCATCTGTCTAAGTACTATTTGCTGGTTCATGTATTTTATAAATTCATGGATTTACCTGCCCATATGTCCCTGTTCGTTTATTTCCAGTTATACCGAATGAAACTACCGAACAGACGGCCACCCAGCAGAGGAGTGTGCTGCTGGTTAACCTATTGGCCTCAATTAGAGCGTTGTGGTTAACCACAGACACCTCTTCATGCGAACCGTATGCAGGGTGGTCGTCGTACGTATGCCATATTAAACACGCGAATGAACAGCGATGTTCAGTGCCCAAACTATGGAAATAGAAACTGGCACTTTTTCTACCGAACACCGCTGAAACTACCGACTGCCCTTCTTATTAACGGGCATGCGAACGTCGGTCCGTTCGGGACTTTTATTATACGAATGGACTTAACCCATATAGTCGTCCCATGGAGCAAATCGTATACCGAAAGAACAATGTGAAAGACGTTGACTCCATGATGATTGAACTGTGTGCATTGGGTCTGAGCGCTATTGGGTAGTAATGTACGCTCAGACCTGGAACTAAATGCATTCGGTAGTTTTACAGTTATGGATTTTTATGTGTTTTTTTATAACATGTAAAATGGCGGTTTGAATCTATCCCTGGAGATAATTGGATTTCTTCCCAATTATCTCCAGGATAGAGAGGAGGGATTTACTTGTACAAAGGGGAGTGTTTAAAGCCGAGCCACTGTGATTGGCTACTGTACATTATGTGTCCCAGTCTTCCATCTGGTCCCCTAGGGAAGTGACCACCAGGTGGGAGACCTGCATAAACACCGGGCAGGTAGCCCTCATTAAAGGAGATTCCTGTTTTACCCTCAAGAAGGAGCTTGGTCTTGGTTTGGGGGGATTGCTACTTGGAAGTATTATTTCGCCTGTTCTAGGAGAAAAGGAGTTCGGCTGATTCTTTGTCCGGGAGTTTGGTGGTCTACAGCAACAGTGCCTGTGTCTCTAAAGGGGAAAGATCAACTAAACGGCGGTTTTATTCATTTAAGCTGGGAGTGTCTCAACAACTGGTGGCAAGTAGTGATGTCCCGAACGGTTCACTGGCGAATAGTTCCTGGCGAACATCGCTTGTTCGCGTTCGCCATGGATGGCGAACATATGCGCTGTTCGGTCCACTCCCTATTCGTCATCATTGAGTAAACTTTGACCCTGTACCTCACAGTAAGCAGACACATTCCAGTCAATCAGCAGCAGACCCTCCCTCCCAGTCCCTCCCACCTCCTGGAAAGCATCCATTTTACATTCATTGTGAAGCTGCATTCTTAGTGAGAGGAGGGACAGTGTAGCTGCTGCTGACTTGATAGGGAAATTGATAGCTAGGCTAGTGTATTCAGTGTCCACTACAGTCCTGAAAGACTCATCTGATCTCTCTGACCTCACTACCCCCCACACCCTCAGCCTCACTACACCCCACACCACCCCCAGCCTCACTACCCCCCACACCACCCCCAGCCTCACTACCTCCCACACCACCCTCAGCCTCACCACCCTCATCTGCACTACCCCGCACACCATCCTCAGCCTCACTACCCCCCACACCCTCAGCCTCACTAGCCTCCACACCCTCAGCCTCACTACCCCACAAACCCTCAGCATCCACCCCCACACCACCCTCACCACCCTCATCCACCCCCACCACCCTCGGCCTCACTACCTCAGCCTCACTACCCCCCACACCACCCAGTCAGCATCACCACCCTCAGCTTCACTCACCCCCCACCACCCCAGCCTCACCACCCCCAGCCTCCCTCACCCCACCACCCCCAGCCTCACCACCCCAGCCTCACTACCCCACACACCACCCTCAGCCCCACCACCCCACCACCCTCAGCATCACCACCCCCACCTCTCAGCCTCCACTACCCACCATCCCCTCAGCCTCCTACCCCCACACCCAGATCCCACCCCCACCACCCTCAGCCTCACTGCCCCCCACCTCAGCCTCACTACCCCCACCACCTTCAGCCTCCCACCACCACCCTCAGCCTCATCCCCCACCACCCTCAGCATCACCACCCCCACCCTCACACCCCTCCACCCCCACCACCCTCAGCATCCCCCACCATCCACAACCTCACACCCCCCCTCCACCCTCCGGACTCACTGCCCCCACACCCTCAGCCTCCACTACCCGCCCTCCCTAACAGCCCCACCCTCAGCCTCCACTGCCCCCCCACCCTCAGCCTCACTACCCCCCACCACCCTCAGCATCACTGCCAAGCCACCCTCAGCATCACCACCCCAGCCACCCTCAGCCTCACTACCCCAGCCACCTTCGGACTCACTGCCCCCCACCACCCTCGGACTCACTACCCCCACACCACCCTCAGCATCACCACCCCCCCCGCACCCTCAGCATCACTACCCCCCCACCCTCAGCCTCACTACCCCCCACACCATCAGCCTCATTACCCCCAACCACCCTCCGCCTCACTACCCCCCACACCACCCTCAGCATCACCACCCCCAGCCTCACTACCCCCCACACCACCCTCAGCATCACCACCCCCCACAGCACCCTCAGCTTCAACACCCCCAGCCTCAGCATCACCACCCCCCAGGTGGTGGGGTGGGAAGGCTGAGGGTGGTGAGGCTGGTGGGGGGAGACTTAGGGTGGTGAGGCTGGTGGGGGGGTGGGAAGGCTGAGGGTGGTGAGGCTGAGGGTGGTGAGGCTGGTGGGGGGGTGGGAAGGCTGAGGGTGGTGAGGCTGGTGGGGGTGTGGGGAGGCTGGTGTGGGGAGGCTGGTGGGGGGAGGCTGAGGGTGGTGAGGCTGATGGGGGGGTGGGGAGGCTGGTGGAGGTAGGCTGAGGATGGTGAGGCTGGTGGGGGGGGAGTCTGAGGGTGGTGAGGCTGGTGGGTGGGTGGGGAGGCTGGTGGGGGGAGGCTGAGGGTGGTGAGGGAGCCTACCTTCTCTTCCCTTGTGGTCCAGTGGCCACTTCTTCCGGTCTGCAGCTCCGCAGAGCTGCAGACCGTGTAATATCGCAAGACCATCAGAGCGTTGCTGTGGTAAACCGCAGCAACGCTCTGATTGGCCAATTCTTGCGAGACACATGGTCTGCAGCTCTGCTCACTGCGGAGCTGCAGACCTGTGTCTGCGATGGTGGCCAGGCAGCCAGGAGGGGCTTCGCACCTGGCGGCATACCGGGCAAGCCACCAGGCCCCCTCCTGGGACCTGACACAGTCTGCCATAAGGCAGTTTAGGCGGCCGCGAGGCCCCAGCCAGCGCGAGGCCTTAGGCGGCTGCCTAAACCGCCTAATTAGAGAGCCGCCTCTGTTTGCGGTTGTTTGCGGTGCGTTAAACGGGGAGTTTGGTCTGTCACTGTGAAGCGGGCGTAACCCTTACACTACCTGATCGATACATCATACCTGATGTTTTAAAGCACGTTATTCCAAACAATTTAGGAATGTTAGGTGATTTATGCCCTTTATGGATTAAAACCAGACTCTGCATCAACTATGTAATTTTCCATGGGATTTTTGCCATGGATCCCCCTTTGGCATGCCACAGTCCAGGTGTTAGTCCCCTTGAAACAACTTTTCCATCACTACTCAAGGAAATCGGTCTAGATGAAAATGCTTGTTCTTGGGTAGAACATTAGCTTAAAAACAGAGTACAAAGAGTTGTCATTAATGGTAAATTTTCAAGCTGGACAGAGGTCGCAAGTGGTGTCCCTCAGGGGTCTGTTCTGGGACCCCTTCTATTTAACATGTTTATAAATGATCTTGAAGACCGCATTGAAAGTCATGTTTCAGTGTTTGCAGATGACACCAAACTTTGTAAAACAATACAATGTGAGTAAGATATTACTTTGCTGCAGAGGGATTTAGATAGACTGGGGGACTGGGCACTCAAATGGCAGATGAAATTTAATGTTGAAAAATGCAAAGTTATGCACTTCGGCGTAAAGAATACACAAGCAACGTATACCCTTAATGGAAGCGAATTAGGGATAACAACACACGAAAAGGACTTGGGAATTGTTATAGACAACAAACTATGCAACAATGTGCAATGTCAATCAGCAGTGGCCAAGGCCAGTAAGGTATTGTAATGCATGAAAAAGGGCATTCATTCTCGGGACAAGAATATAATTTTGCCTCTTTATAAATCACTGGTAAGACCCCATATTGAATATGCTGTGCAATTTTGGGCACCTGTTCTAAAGAAGGATATTATGGCACTAGAAAAAGTGCAGAGGCGGGCTACAAAACTAATAAAAGGAATGGGACATATCGGCTATGAAGAAAGGTTAACAAATGTAAACCTATTTAGTTTAGAAAAACGTCGCCTGAGAGGGGATATGATAACTTTATACAAATATATTCGGGGCCAATAGAAACCATTGTGTGGAAATCTATTCACAAACCGGACTTTACATAGGACACGAGGCCATGCATTTAGACTGGAAGAAAGAAGATTTCGTCTAAGGCAAAGGAAAGGTTTTTTTTACTGTAACAACAATCAGGATGTGGAATTCTCTGCCTTAAGAAGTGGTTTTATCAGAGTCCATACAGATGTTCAAATGGCTACTAGATGCACACTTGCAAGAACAGAATATTCAAGGATATAATCTTTCAATGTAGGGTAATAACTGCGTGATCCAAGGATAAATCTGACTGCCATTCTGGGGTCAAGAAGGAATTTTTTTCCTAGCTTGTTGCAAAATTGTGCTTCAAACAGTTTTTTTTGGCTTCTTTTGGATCAACAGCAAAAAACAAATGTGAGGTAGGCTGAACTTGATGGACGCAAGTCTCTTTTCAGCTATGTAACTATGTAACTATGTAACTATTGTGGCCAGAAAGAGTCCCTGTGGGTTTTAAAATTTGACTGCCTATTGAAGTCTATGGCGGGTCGCCCGGTTCGCCCGGTTCACAAACATTTGCGGAAGTTCCCACTCGCCGTTCGCGAACCGAAAATTTTATGTTCGCGACATCACTAGTAGCAAGTGACAGGATGATCCTCATCGCCCAGAGAGACAACTACACATACAGAATACCGTATGAAAGGCTGAAAAGAGCTACCCTTAAAGACCTGCTAGAACAAAGAGGCCGACACGCCAGTAACCTCAGGAAGATTATTGCCATACTGACCGAAATGGATGGAGTACCAGGGGCTGAAGGAACCAATGGGCCCAGCACAGCCGACAGAACCCCTGAAGAGGCACGCTTTGACCAGGCGGTTAGAATCAGGCTGGCACATTATGGTCCCAACCCAACTACAGAGATCATCGACCGGGTCATAGTAGGTGTGGAGGCCAACCTACTCTGCCAAAGCGGCGCTGCAGCAGCTCAAGTCCCAGCAACCTCGGTGGAAAAGAGAAAGGTGCAGTTTGCAGCGTTTAAACCCTTCATTGAGAAAGAAAGAGAGATTGATGGGTACCTTGCTGATTTTGAGAGGCAATGTGCCCTACACAAGGTACCCGCCGAAGACTGGGTCACTATATTGTCCGGAAAGTTATACGGCCGGGCCAGTGAGTCTTTTCGGGCCATTCCTGACAAGGAGAACAGGGATTATGTGGCCGTAAAAGAAGCTCTGCTCTCCAGGTATGCCGTTACACTGGAGGCACACCGGAGGCGGTTCTGAGACACTTCCAAACAAGCCGGGGATTCATACGTTGAATGGGCATGTAGGGTACACCGCACAGCAGCTCACTGGATGGCAGGGTGCCAAGCCGTATCCAGGGAAGAGGTGCTACAGATGTTCCTGCTGGAACACTGCTTTGAAAAGTTATCCCCAGGAGTCAGGGAGTGGGTCCGAGACCGTAAACCCTCCACCCTGTGTGACGAGACCAATCTCGCCACTGTGCAATGGAGGAGCCTGGTTGCCTGCCTGCTGCCTTTTGACTATAGACCGGCATTTAAATACTTTATTTTCCTATGCAGAAAGGTCTATTCATGTATTTCTGCCCTGGCATTCGGTAGATTCTCGGATTTACTGAATTAACTAATTTAACCCAGATAGCTATGCCATGGAGCCTATTCATGTAATAAAAGACTTTGGCTCCATGGCGATTGAACTGTATGTGTGTGGACTGAGCGCCATTCACTATTAATGTGCGCTCAGACCTAAGCAATCCGGGGATATGTTGCATGTCTGTATTTTATGTAATAAATGTAACCTTGTGTATTTTATTGTATTTTACTGTCTTTTTACTGCCATGTGCTTAATGGAGTTTTGCCTCTGTCCTTGGAGAAAATTGGATTACTTCCCAATTATCTCCAGGATAGAAGACTCCGTGGAACTAGTTTTGGGCAGAAAAGCCATGCTTCATTTGGTCACAAAGGACTATGATCTATCTTTCGAACCACTGGACCAATTTGTATGATTTTGACATATGTTTGTGTTTGGAGTATGCTGATTCTGAAAATGTGAATGTGATGCATACTTTTTAAGTTATGAATAATGTGAAAAAATTTTCTTTGCCTGTGATAATTACATTAACCATTGTGTATGGTAAATGTATCACAGGAGGATTTTTTGTGGGTGTGTCTGAGTGTATTGCACGTGTTAATTGGTTGTTTTCCAAAACCCTGTGGGTGGTACTAATGTGTAAGAATGTATATATAAGAACAATAAACCCACAGCTCTGTCTGTTCCTGCTTGACCCTCAAAACAGAGCCTTGTCTCATTCTTGGGGGGGATTTATTGTATGCTGTTCCAATTCGACTGCTAGGAGTGTAAACCTTTCGTATGGTTTTTCCTATTCGACTGTTTACAGCATTCGTATGTTTGAGGCATTTGTATGCTTCTCCAGTTCAGTGGATTGGTGTCTACAGTAGCTGTGCCTGTGTCTCTGGAAAGGGATCTACTAAATGGCGGTTTAACCCTTGTATGCCTGAGGGTGCCGTAACACCCTGCATGAAGCAGCCCGTCTGGCAGACGAGTATACGAATGCCCGCAAACTGGACAATGCTACCACTAAGACTCCTGCCAGAGTGGAGTACTGACGCAGCAGCTACCGTCTACCAAACCATGACCTACCGCACGCCAGAACCCCCTTCAGTTACTAACTATACGCAGCCACCCCGGTTCACGGGACTACTCCAAGCCCATCCGGTGTTTTGGATGCAAGCAACTAGGACACAAAAGGCCGGAGTGTCCGCTGAATACAGCTAACCAAGCCGAGTCCTGGAGGAGACCCACCAGCAGAAACCAGCGCAACCCTTAGCCAGCTGCCCACTGCGTAGAGGAGGAGGAATGTTGGGGCATCCTGCACGATGCAGACCCCATCCAAGCCGTCCACCGGGACAATAGACAACAGCACCGGCAACTAGTTAAAGTGAACGGGAAGGAGGTCAGTGGTCTGCGCGATACCGGTGCCACCATGACCTTGCTCCAAAAGCACTTGGTGCCTGAAAACCAGCACACCGGAGACACTGTGGCTGTGAGAGCAGCCGCTTGCCCCTTGCCCCTTGCCCGGGTACATTTGGATTGGGGAGTGGGCGCTAGGCATGTGAATGTGGGGATCATGAGGGATTTGCCAGCTGACATCCTCCTTGCAAATGATTTGGCTCCCCTTGTTTCGGCATATGCCCGATGGGTCCCGCTGAGGTTAAAGCTGTGACGACCCGTGCCCAGGCCCGTGCCGCCGAGACTGGCCCATCTGCTGCTGAGACCCAGGTAAGACTCTCTACCCCGACTTATAGCCTAGATCAGGCCCCCTTTGGCTGGGATACCCCAGAGATGTACGGGAGGGTAACCTGGGAGGATCTGACCCTTGAGAAGTATAGGGCTAGGGCAAATGCGGGAGAAGAGGGAGTAGATGGGGAGCGTTACGAGTGGGTGGGGGATAGGCTGTATCGGGTTCCTAAACCTTCCCAGAAAAAGAATACCCCTCCGCAGAATCGCAGCTGGTGGTGCCTGTGAAATGCCGGCAAGAGTTTCTGCAAATTGGGCATGATGTACTGTTAGCCGGACATCTAGGCTCCCGCCGCACAGTTCATAGGATCACCCAAAATTTCTTCTGGCCCAATTTTAAACGAGATGTGCGGGTATATTGTAGTACTTGTGACACAAGTCAACGGGTAGGTAAGCGGGGTCACTGTAGATCGCAATGTCATCCAGGTATGCACAAACAAAATCCTGGAAGCCATCGAGGAGCCTATCCACCATACGCTGGAAGGAAGCAGGGGCATTTTTCATCCCAAATGGCATGACCTTATTCTGGTACAGGCCAAACGGGGTGACGAATAGTGATGCACCGAACGGTTCGCTGGCGAACAGTTCCCGGTGAACATAGCGGGTTCGCGTCCGCCGCGGATGGCGAACACATGCGCAGTTCGATCCGCCCCCTATTCGTCATCATTGAGTAACCTTTGACCCTGTACCTCACAGTCAGCAGACACATTCCAGCCAATTAGCAGCACACCCTCCCTAGCAGACCCTCCCACCTACTGGACAGCATCCATTTTAGATTCATTCTCAAGCTACATGCTTAGTGAGAGGAGGGAAAGTGTAGCTGCTGTTGATTAGATAGGGAAATGCATAGCTAGGTTAGGGTATACAGTGTCCACTACAGTCCTGAATGACTCATCTGATCTCTGCTGTAAGGACAGCACCCCAAAAAGCCCTTTTTAGGGCTAGAACATCAGTCTGCTTTTTTTTTCTGTGTAATGTAATTGCAGTTAGTTGTCTGCCACTGCTGCCAGCTTCTGTGTCAGGCTCACAGTGGATACTGTGCCCAGTGCCACCACTCACTCACTGGTGTCACAATAGTTTGCATTTAAAAACAAAAAACTTTTTTCACTGTTATAGATTGAATAGCAGTCAGTGTCCTTAAAGCGGGTGTGTCAGGCTCACAGTGGATATTGTGCCCAGTGCCACCACTCACTCACTGGTGTCACAATAGCTTGCATTTAAAAACAAAAAACTTTTTTCACTGTTATAGATTGAATAGCAGTCAGTGTCCTTAAAGCGGGTGTGTCAGGCTCACAGTGGATACTGTGCCCAGTGCCACCACCCACTCACTGGTGTCACAAAAGCTTGCATTTAAAAACAAAAAACTTTTCTCACTGTTATAGATTGAATAGCAGTTAGTTTTCTCAAAGCGGGTGTGTCAGGCTCACAGTGGATACTGTGCCCAGTGCCACCACTCACTCACTGGTACCCGGACAAAATTTATTTTCACAAAAGGCAATCCTCAACCTGTACTCGATTGTGCAAAAGGAAATAATGGCATGTCTGGCACACAGTGTTGGGGCAAGGGTCCATCTGACCACTGATACCTGGTCTGCAAAGCATGGTCAGGCAGGTATATCACCTACACTGCGCATTGGGCAAACCTGCTGACGGCTGCCAAGCATGGAATGCGTGGCTCTGCAGAGGAGTTGGTGACACCGCCACGACTTGCAGGCAGGCCTGCTGCCACCTCCTCTACTCCTCCTACTCCATCCTCTTCCATAACCTCCTCGGCTGAGTCCTCTTCTGCTGCTGCGTCTTGCTCCACAACAACGGATAGGGGACGTAACAGGGATTAAACTGATAAAAATAGTACTAAACACACCACTCCTATCTGGTGGCACATTAGATTGCACGAGCAGTGCCCCAAATTTGTTGTGATCTGTGAGTAAGGTAAACGGTTGTCCATACAAGTAAGGTTGCAGCTTTTTGAGGGCCCACACCACCGCCATGCACTCCTTTTCAATGGCAGTGTATCTACTTCCCTGGGCAAAAGTTTCTGGCTTAGATAAGCCCCGGGTTGCTCGCCGCCATCTGCTCCGACTTGGCTCAGTACTGCTCCCAATCCAAACATAGAAGCGTCTGTATGGACGAGAAAGTGTTTAGTTGGATCAGGAGAAGAAAGTACAGGTGATTTAATGAGCGCCGTCTTGAGCTGTTGGAAGGCCTGTTCACACTCTGGGGCCCATACTACTATCTTGGGGAGGTTTTTACGCGTTCCTATATGGCACTTACTGGGCTTTAGGGTCAGTCCGGCCTCCCTAATCCGGTCTAGTACGGCTCCTATGTGGGTCAGGTGTTAGGGCCAGGAGCAGCTAAAAATGGCTATATCATCCAAGTAGGCGCAGGCATACTCCAGAAACCCATCCAGTAGCCGATCTACCATCCTCTGAAAGTTAGCCGGGGCATTCTTCATCCCGAATGGCATGGCCTTAAACTGATACAGGCCAAACGAGGTGACAAATGCTGACTTGTGGATGGCGTCCTCGGCTAATGGAATTTGCCAGTACCCCTTGCACAGATCTATTGTGGTGAGGTACTGGCCTCTGGCCATTTTGTCTAGGAGCTCGTCTATCCGGGGCATAGGGTAGGCGTCTGAGGTTGTTTTATCGTTTAGCCTCCGGTAGTCTACACAGAAACGGGTCGTGCCGTCCCGTTTCGGTACTAGTACTACCGGGGAGGCCCAGGGGCTGTCAGAGTGTTCTATCACCCCTAACTGCATCATTTCCTCAATTTCTTTCTGAATATTTTCTTTAACTGCTTCGGGTATGCGATAGGCGGTTTGGCGAAGGGGGGTCTGGTCTAGGGTTTCAACTTTGTGAGTGGTTAACGGACTGTACCCAGGTAGGTTGGAAAACGTGGCCCCCTTGTCCTGGATTAGTCTTTGGACCTGGGTTCGCTCCTGGGGGTCTAACCGTTCTCCTAACTGTACTTCTCCCAGGTCTCCGCTCTGGCCCTCTAGGTCTAGGAGATCTGGGAGTGGCAAATTATCATAATCTTCAGTGGCAGGTGCACAGATCGCGGTTACCTCTTCGTGGTATGGCTTGAGCATGTTCACATGGAGCATGCGCTTGCCTCCCGTGCCTGTGACCGCACCAATCACAAAGGTGGTATCACAAACCTGCTCTACCACCTTGTATGGGCCCTGCCAGGAAGCCTGCAGCTTGTCCTTGTGGACAGTGTCAATCCATATCTGCCAAGTGAACCTATGTAGGAGGAACAGTCCCTATTCTGCTCTGTGTCAGTGTGTATCAGGGACCCTTAGGACAGGTGTCAATCCATATCTGCCAAGTGTAGGTGGAACAGTCCCTATTCTGCTCTGTGTGAGGAGGAGGAACGGGAAATGAGTAGCTCGGTATCCAACCTTGTGCAAATGGGGTCTTTCATGCTGTCGTGCCTGTTGAGGGACCCTCGTATAAAAAGGCTGAAGGAGAATGACCTCTGCTGGGTGTCCACGCTACTAGACCCCCGGTATAAGCAGACAGTGGCGGAAATTTTACCGAATTACAAGTCGGAAAGGATGCAGCATTTGCAAAATAAATTAAAAAGTATGCTTTACACAGCGTATAAGGGTGATGTCACAGCACAACGGGAATCTAACAGGGGAAGAGGTGAAAGTCATCCTCCTCCTCCCACGACCACGCCATATCTGCCAAGTGACCCTATGTAGGGGTAACAGTCCCTATTCTGCTCGGTGTCAGTGTGTATCAGGGGCATTGAGGACAGGTGTCAATCCATATCTGCCAAGTGACCCTATGTAGGAGGAACAGTCCCTATTCTGCTCTGTGTCAGTGTGTATTAGGGATCCTTAGGACAGGTGTCAATCCATATCTGCCAAGTGACCCTATGTAGGGGGAACAGTCTCTATTCTGCTCTGTGTCAGTGTGTATCATGGTCTCTGAGGACAGGTGTCAATCTATATCTGCCAAGTGACCCTATGTAGGGGGAACAGTCTCTATTCTGCTCTGTGTCAGTGTGTATCATGGTCTCTGAGGACAGGTATCAATCCATATCTGCCAAGTGACCCTATGTAGGAGGAACAGTCTCTATTCTGCTCTGTGTCAGTGTGTATCAGGGGCTCTGAGGACAGGTGTCAATCCATATCTGCCAAGTGACCCTATGTAGGGGGAACAGTCTCTATTCTGCTCTGTGTCAGTGTGTATCAGGGGCTCTGAGGACAGGTGTCAATCCATATCTGCCAAGTGACCCTATGTAGGGGGAACAGTCTCTATTCTGCTCTGTGTCAGTGTTTATCATGGTCTCTGAGGACAGGTGTCAATCCATATCTGCCAAGTGACCCTATGTAGGGGGAACAGTCTCTATTCTGCTCTTTGTCAGTGTGTATCAGGGATCCTTAGGATAGGTGTCAATCCATATCTGCCAAGTGACCCTATGTAGGGGGAACAGTCCCTATTCTGCTCTGTGTCCGTGTGCATCAGGGGCTCTGAGGACAGGTGTCAATCCATATGTCAAGGTGTCAATATGTCATATGTCAGGTGTCAATCCATATTCATTGTGATTTAGGAATGTTAGGTGATTTCTGCCCTTTATGGATTAAAACCAGACTCTGCATCAAATGTGTAATTTTTCATGGGAGTTCCCCCTCCCCTCCGGCATGCCACAGTGCAGGTGTTAGTCCCCTTGAAACAACTTTTCCATCACTATTGTGGCCAGAAAGAGTCCCTGTGTGTTTTAAAATTCGCCTGCCCATTGAAGTCTATGGCGGTTCGCCCGGTTCGCCGGTTCGCAAACATTTGCGGAAGTTCGCGTTCGCTGTTCGCGATCCGAAAATTTTGTGTTCGCGACATCACTAGTGACGAATGCCAATTTGGGGATAGAATCTTCGGCCAGGGAAATTTGCCAATAGCCCTTACATAGGTCTATGGTAGTGAGATAGCGTTCGCGTTCGCTGTTCGCAATCCGAAAATTTTGTGTTCGCGACATCACTAGTGACGAATGCCAATTTGGGGATAGAATCTTCGGCCAGGGAAATTTGCCAATAGCCCTTACATAGGTCTATGGTAGTGAGATAGCGTCCCCTGGCTATGCGATCTAATAATTTGTCTACCAGGGGCATCGGGTAGGCATCAGTGGAGGTCTCATTGAGTCACTTGTAGTTCACACAGAACTGGGTGGTCCCATCTTTCTTAGCCACCAGGACTACACTGTCTGAGTGTTCAATGACCTCTAGCTGGGTCATCTCCTGTATCTCCCTCCGCATTCCTTCCTTCTCAGACTGCTTCAGGGATACGTTAGGGGGACTGTCGGACAGGTGCCTGTCCTGGGGTCTCTACCTTGTGTACAGCTAGAGTTGTGTAACCGTGCTCCTGGGAGAACGTCACCTGCTTCTCCCACAGAAACTGCTTCGCCTATACCTTCTCTGTGGTACTCAACCGGTCCCCTAGCTGTACAAGACTAGTAAGGTCAGTCTGGGGATCCTTCTCTAGTAGGTCTGGGAGGGGTAGGGTCTCAGATTTGTCAGCAGCAGTGTGTGCACTGCAGTGACATTCTCCTATCTCTCCTGATACTCCTTCAGCATTTTCACATGAAAGGATCGCTGAATTCTCTCATCGGCACAGCTGGATATAAGATAGGTAGTATCACACACCTGAGCTACTACTTTATACGGGCCCTGCAAAGATGCTTGCATCTTGTTTGTCATCACGGGCTTGAGCACTAAGACCTTTTGCCCAACCTGAAAGACCCGCTGCCGGGCACCCTGATCGTTCCACCTCTTCTGTCTTCCCTGGGCCGCCTGGAGGTTCTCTCTTAGCATCAGAGACAGTTGTTCTGTGCGGTCCCTGAGTTACAGAACATATGGTACTATGGGGGTCCCTTCCTGCTCTGTCTCTCCCTCCCAGTGTCCTTTAATGAGATCTAGGGGTCCGCGGACCCTTCTCCCGTAGAGCAACTCGAAGGGAGAGAACCCAGTAGATTCCTGGGGCACCTCTCTGTATGCAAATATAACAGATGAGGCAGGAATCGCTCCAGGTATCTGCAGGCAGTTGCTTGAGGGTGCCATTAAAGCGCTCGCAGAGACCGTTAGTCTGTGGGTGGTAGGGTGAACTAAGCAATGGTTTAATATTGCACACCTTCCACAACTGCTGGGTGAGCACAGCGGTAAACTGAGTCCCCTGGTCGGAGAGAATCATCTTAGGGAATCCAACTCTCGTAAAAATGTTAACCAAGGCACTAGCTACTGTCTCTGCCTCAATATTGGACAGAACTATTGGGTAACGAGTAGTATAGTCCACCATGGTCAGAATATACTTCTTCCCAGATGAGCTAGCCCTGGCCAGTGGACTCACAATGTCAACAGCTATACGGGAATAGGGCTCACCAATAATAGGCATGGACATGAGTCTGGCTTTAGGGTGGTCCCCCCGCTTACCTACCCCGTTGACATGTGTCACACGTACTACAATACTGTCGCACATTAAATTTGGACCAGAAGAAATTTTGGGTTATCCTGTGGCAAACATAGCCACTTGGACACTATAGAGAGACTGTGCCTTTAAGGGTTGCCTGTATGGTTGTGGGATATGGGCTTAACTATATAGAATGTATGCTGGTTATAAGTAACATGTATTTGCTAGATGGGCTATCTGCCGAATGCAGATAGCTGTATGTATTGTATTTTCTTTTGTTTCACGAACGGCACTTTTGTGGGCCGTTCGTGAACCGAAATTACCCCCATGTAGTAGCCCACACACTTAGAGGCGTGTGGCACTTGTTAACCGATTGCAACAATGTTGCAATCGGTAATTAGAGGCTCTCCGAGGTGGCCGCTGTTCGACTACCGACCATGCGGCGGTCGGCCATCTTGGATCCTTTGTTCCCTCAGCGGTGTTTGGTCGTCGAGCGCATGGTACTAAAAACGGCTACTCGACGGCACGAACACCGCTGAGCTTCCAGGCCGTTCGGGAGTTCCGGGCCGTTCGGTACTTTGTTCCCTGAAAGGCAATCGGTCATTTAAACGTGTATTTTGATGAATGTGTTTTTCGTGCAGCGTTCGGTTATTTTAGCTGGGATCTGAGCGGTAATCTCACGAATGATGCGCTCAGACCCCAGCTATCTACCGAACGTCCATTCGTGCAAATAGACCGTATATTACCACAGTTATGCATTTTAATATAAATTGTCGGTTCTGCTGCACAGAGGGATAATCCACTTAACAGTACATTCCTGTGGGAGGATCCCTCTCGTGCAGCAGTGCCTGATGGGAGAAATGTCTTGTACAATAGTCCCCTCTGGGAATGCCCCTGGGAGAGGACTCAGGAAACCCCTTGCATGGGGAATTGTATTAATTCGTGGAGCTGGAAATAAAGACCTCAGTTGACTCTCAGAACTGTGTTTCGTCCGGTTACTGGGAGGTTTGGGATATTGCCTTGCTTTTTCCAGCGCTTGACTGTGGATTACTTCCTGAACCAGCGGAATTTGTGGATTTGATATTGGCGTTCCGCTACATATCCTATGGGCTGTGCGACGGGACCCTAGATGTCCTGCTAATGGTACATCGTGCCCAATTTGTAGAATGTCCTGATGGTATTTCGCAGGCACCACCAGCTGTCGATTCTGAGAAGGGGCATTAGTTTTCTGGGAAGGTTTAGGAATTCTATACAACCTATCCCCCACCCACTCATAACATTCCCCATCTACCCCCTCCGCAAGGTACCCATCAATTTCTCCTTCTGCTTCGATAAAGTTTGGGACCATAATGCGCCAGCCTGATTTTGACCGCCCGATCAAAACTTGCTTCTTTGGGGGTTCAGTCTGTTATGCTAAGTACATTGGCTCTTTCGGTTCCTTCAGCTCTATCCATCTCGACTAGCTTTGTGATGATGTCCCTCTTTTTGCGGTTACTGGCCTGTCGGCCTCAACTTTCCAGCAGATCTTTCAGGGTGGAGCATTTCAAACTTTCATCCTGTATTTCCATTGGTCTAGGTTCCTGTCTAGCTGACCTTCTGGGCTGTGAGAACCATCCTGTCGCTTGCCACCAGTTGTTACGGTACACCCCAGTATAAGAGGGGTTAATACCTCTGAAGATGTTCCCTTTCCGAATAGACAAGCAGCTAACGAAAGCTCCAATTAGCCGAACAGGAACCATACGAAATCCTTCACTAACCAAACAGCCTAACAAGAAAACCATACAAATCTAATACCCCCAAGTACGAGACCAAGCTCCGTATTGAGGGTTAAGCAGAGATCTGTTTAATCTGGGCTACCTGCCCAGTATTTATGTGGTAGTCCACCAGGTGCACACTCCCCTAGGGGACCTGGTGAAAAACTGGGACAAATATGAAATAGTAGCTAATAGAAATACTTTCGCTATAAACACTCCCCTTTTGTTGTACAGAAAACTCCTCTCTATCCTGGAGATAATTGGGAAGTAACTCAATTATCTCCCAGGATAGAGGCAAAACTCAATTTTACACGTGGTGGAGAAAATACATAAAATTGTATTACAATAACTGAAGAAAATATATGGGTTCAACATATGCTCAGATAGCTTGGATCTGAGCACACATTATTACCGAATGGCGCTCAGATCCCATACACATAGTCCAATCGCCATGGAGTCAAAGTTGTGCACATAGTCTTTCGGTATACAAATAGGCTCCATGGGATAGCTATCTGAGGTAAGTCCATTCGTGAATTAAAACTACCGAACAGGATGACATTCGTATACAGAATCTAGAGAGGAGGTCGACGGCTTCAGCGGTGTTCATGTAATTCAGTGTCCGTTTTTAGTTCCATAAGATTATCAACGAACACCACTGGGCATTAGTACCTCCAAGATGGCCACCGCCTCGTGTTCGGAATACGAACAATGACCACCCAGCCTACCCTTATCAATTAGAACGTGTCTGCGGTTAACCACAATGTTCTATTGAGGCCAAGAGGTTAACCAGCAGCACACTTCCTTGCTGGGTGGCCGGTCGCTCGGCAGTTCATTCGGTAGTTGGGGAAATAAACGAACGGGGTGTACGGACAGGCAATTAACCGAACAAACAGACAAACCAAGTAGGAATAAAAGTATTTAAAAGACAGATGGGTCTGTCACAGGTCTTATTTATTGATGCAACAGAAAACTTTGAGCCAAAGTAATGCTAGTTTGTGACTGGTCATCCCCTTGTTCACACACCCAAAAAAAAAGTAAATGAAAAGTAAAGTTAAATTAATCCTCCTGCTGCTCTTCCTCTTTTCAAATATAGTGGTTTGCCCAGCTTGAGTAGTGGTGACTGCTTCCTTCACAGACACATTTGAAAGTAGCTGATAGGGCACTGTTTTTTCCCATGTTGATGGAATGTTACTGATGCTACAGAATAGATGTGTAGGAAAGCTTTGTTGTTGTCAGGGTGGAAGGGATAAGTAGGTGGTCAGTTGCCCACTTACTTTTTCTTTTCATTTTGGGATGAATCCTCTTTTCCAATGTAATATGTCTCCTGCTCCCCATTTAGCACAAGGAAAACGATTATAATCATCATAACTTCTGTCATTTTTTTTAAATCCAGATATATAATAATTTATGTTTGTCAACTCAGAGTTGGCATTGCAAGAATGTCTGATATTGTATAAGCATTAGAGGAGACAATATTATCCCAGCTATAAGTGTGTGTTATCCCAGCTATAAGTATCTTGTTTCCTGCATTTTTGGCTGCCCAAATTCCAAGTTTTTTTGTGAAAAGTAGTTCTAAAGAAACACATTTCCCCACTGTGCACGAGTCTAATTCTTGCTACATAGGCCTGTATAGGCAACTCTGTAGAATCAACTCTGTAATCTTTACCATAGTTCTCTCTCAAAACATGAACAATACCTTTCATATGTTCTTCATGAACCTCTGGGATAGATATCACTACTGTGGCCCGTAAAGCAGCTCTGTCACCCGTTCATGAAAGAGTATTTCATGAAGATAGAATCTTAAATCTTCAATGAAATTCCAGGAAATTGAAGAGAAGCAGTGTGAGAAAGATGGTGTGGCACCCACAAGGGAATGGTTCAGGAATGGTCTCTCCCCTCCTGCAGTTTATATACTCATGCACCCAGTGGCGTACACACAATCCATGGGGCCCTGGTGCGAAACTGCCCCACGATCCGTGCTCCCCTCTCTCCCCCGATCCATGCCCCCCATCCTCCCTTACACATACATACATACAGACACACACACACATCCCTCGACAGACACACACATATATACACACAGACACATACATACAGAGACACAGGCACACACACACACATAGACACAGACACACACACATACACACCCAGAGAAACACACATACATAGACACACACACATACATAGACACAGACACATACATACGGGGCCCCATGGATTGTGTGTACGCCACTGCATACAGAGACACACGTACATACAGAGACACACACACATACAGAGACACAGACACACACAGAGACACATACATACAGAGACACACATACACATAGAGACACACATACAGAGATACAGACACATACAGAGACACAGACACACACACACATACATACTGTGACGGAACGCTGGCACTCCGACTGAGTACCTCCGCCAATCGATGCTCCTAGCGCTTGCCGAGGACTCCAAGCACTCCAACCGACACCATCAGCACTGCAGACCCCACGTCCAGCGATGCAACTGCGCTGGGGTCTCTGCTGTCTCCACCCACCCTGGACCCAAGGCCAGGATCCAGCTTCCAGTGGATGAACCTCTCTTTCCCCAGAGAGCAGGAACAGGAACAAGCTCTTAGCAGAACTTAGTGATCATACCCTGGGGAGTATAGTGATTATAGCAATCCCCAGAGTGTATTTCTCCAATCCCCAAACATGAGCCAAGGCTTAATGCTGGAACAAGACTGATTTACTGGCACACAGAACTCACAATTTATGCAACACAAAACTCCTCCTCTGGGCCAGGCTAGATAATTGAGTTTCTACAATACACAAAGCTCAATTATCTGCTGGCCAGAAATAATACAGTTTCATAAAACACACAGGGACCCCAAAACATGCAATAACCCCATAAAAAGTATATCCTTGGAACCGGGGGATCTGGGTGAACCACATATCCAAAATTCACCCAGATCCGTTCAGTACTTTGGAAAATACAGTTTAATGCAGATTCTGCAGAACATATACAGGCTAAATGAAAAACAATCACTGTATAATGTGTCCCCTGCTGTATAGTCCAAAACCACTGCACGATGTCTCTGTGCACCAAATACTGGCGAGATGGCACCGTGTTGAAAAGTCCAAACAGTGTCTGTGAGTTAAAATGGCCGCCATCCATTGTTCTCACCATGTGCTTCTGATACAGAAAATGGTGGCCACCCAGTAACTCCACAGTATGTCCCCAGATGGTTCTTAAAAGGGCTAGCAGCAGCACAACACAAATCCATTATGCCCAAATCATGTCTTTAAAGGGCAATACATCCCAGGGGCCATAGTCACAGGGCAAGAGGCGGGCAAGCAGTCCTCTCCAGGCACAAGTGGCGAAGGGCACTTCGTCACACATCTTCCCTTTGGGGGGAAGACTAAACAGGTACCTGACCTTCTGCCGGTCAGTACCTAGATTAGTCGGGCAGCCCACCCACAAAGAAAAATACGCAGAGTAACCCCCCCACAATAAATGGTACTGGTCTGTAGGTTCAAGTTTGTAGTGGGACAGCGCAGCACTCTCGGTCTCCCTGGTGCAGCTAGGCAAACTGCTGGTGTTGCTTGGGGGGCAGAGGCCAGCGGCGCTCTGCCCTGCTGCCAGCTCTTCCACTGGGGTAACCCGTGGTAAGTCGGGCTCTGATACAGGGGAAATGGGGGGGCAGAGGCTAACAGAGCTCTGCCCAGATGCCAGCTCTTCTGCTGGGAGGGGGTCAGTGGGTATCGCAGGCTCATCCACTGCCCCCAGGACCCGGTTGGGATGTAGCTGAAGAGGGGATGTTTCGCTTACCTCCTCCTCCTGGCATCCCTGCGGGGTTGGTTGGGGATCTGGTCTGCCCGTCCAGCCTCCCTGTAGGACTAGCACAGAGACCGCGGTCCCATCTGCGCCAGTGTGGTTAGGTTTGTCTTCCCCCTCTCCCGGTATCTCTGGCTGCTGTTGGAGAGGGAGGCCGGTTGC
Organism: Pelobates cultripes; assembly: GCA_933207985.1. NCBI lineage: Eukaryota > Metazoa > Chordata > Amphibia > Anura > Pelobatidae > Pelobates > Pelobates cultripes. The sequence goes on from OW240912.1 coordinate 163,714,647, forward strand.
CTCCCCTCCCCAGGACGCTGGTTGCTGTAAGGTGGAGGGATCGAACTCAGGAACTCAGGCCGCCGCTGGGGAGAGAGACCAGTTGTTTCCTCTCCCTGTATATTATACTGCCGCTGGGGACCTGGGCTGACTGCCCAGCATCCCTGTAGGGCTGGCAGAGAGACTTCGGTCCCATCTCCGCTTGCCATCTCTGTGTGTCCCCAGGACACGTCTATGAGGTCCACTACCTCAGGTACCTCTGGTTGGTGGAGGAGAGGGATGCCGGTTGCCTCCCCTCCCCAGGACGCTGGTTGCTGTATGGGGGAGGGATCTACCATCACCTCCTCCTGGAACTCAGGCTGCTGCTGGGAAGGGAGACCGGTTGTCTCCTCTCCCTGTGAGATACACTGCCGCTGGGGATCTGGGCCGGGTACCCAGCATCCCTGTGGAACAGGTGGAGAGACCTCGGTTCCATCTCCACCTGCCATCTGTGGGTCTTCCCAGGACCGTTCCATAAGGTTGCTCACCTCTGGGGCTGGTTGGACAGAAGAGGGTAGGGTGTACAGGTAATCCTCTGGGCTGAGGGACGGTGATTGGGCTAAGTTGAACAGGCGTCGGTAGCTCTGCTCCAGACACCACTCCATTGCGACCAGATGACTCAGGTCTGGCACCAGGTCGTCCGCTTGGGGAAGATCCAGCAGGGTTTCCCTGATGTTGTGGATGTCCCAGAACCGAAACTCTGTGGGGCATCCAAAGTCATCGCCCTCCTCATAGGCCTCCCACAGTAAGCCCGGGCCATTATAATCCTCTCCCTCGGGCAGATAGTGGTTAGTCATCGAGGGGTTGCGCTGGGTGGCGTACCACTTTAATGCCCGGTAAGCTGCATCTAGCCACAACTCCTTCCAAATTAAATCCCAGAGTTCCAACAACCATTCATCCAAGGGTTGCTCCCCTAGGAAAGGGGAGCGCAGGGCCTCGAGTACCTGGAACCGCTGCTCGTCACTGGGAAGGCTCTCTCCCCGCCGCCGTTGTACCTTTTCCAGGGCATCGTGCCACATCTCCGTACGAGTGACATCTCTCCAGTCCAGTATTCACTCCTCTGATACAGGGCCCGTCCTGTTGGGCCAAGTGCTGCTGCAACCTCCAGCGAAACTCCTCTTCCATGTTGCTGTGGATAGGGACGCTGCCCGTAGCTAGCTCTATCCCTTGAGTTTCTCTGAAGCCAGGGTCGCTGCACAAGTGCTAGCGTTGCCCTCAATTATAAATCCGTAACTCCACACGTTACCGGTGTCTCCGAGCTGCTGGTCCTCGCACTAGGACGCCATCCCGCCGCTGCCACCAAATGTGACGGAACGCTGGCACTCCGACTGAGTACCTCCGCCAATCGATGCTCCTAGCGCTTGCCGAGGACTCCAAGCACTCCAACCGACACCATCAGCACTGCAGACCCCACTTCCAGCGATGCAACTGCGCGGGGTCTCTGCTGTCTCCACCCACCCTGGACCCAAGGCCAGGATCCAGCTTCCAGTGGGTGAACCTCTCTTTCCCCAGAGAGCAGGAACAGGAACAAGCTCTTAGCAGAACTTAGTGATCATACCCTGGGGAGTATAGTGATTATAGCAATCCCCAGAGTGTAGGTATCCCTTCCCCCAAACATGAGCCAAGGCTTAATGCTGGAACAAGACTGATTTACTGGCACACAGAACTCACAATTTATGCAACACAAAACTCCTCCTCTGGGCCAGGCTAGATAATTGAGTTTCTACAATACACAAAGCTCAATTATCTGCTGGCCAGAAATAATACAGTTTCATAAAACACACATGGACCCCAAAACATGCAATAACCCCATAAAACGTATATCCTTGGAACCGGGGGATCTGGGTGAACCACATATCCAAAATTCACCCAGATCCGTTCAGTACTTTGGAAAATACAGTTTAATGCAGATTCTGCAGAACATATACAGGCTAAATAAAAAACAATCACTGTATAATGTGTCCCCTGCTGTATAGTCCAAAACCACCGCACGATGTCTCTGTGCAACAAATACTGGCGAGATGGCACCGTGTTGAAAAGTCCACACAGTGTCTGTGAGTTAAAATGGCCGCCATCCATTGTTCTCACCATGTGCTTCTGATACAGGAAATGGTGGCCACCCAGTAACTCCACAGTATGTCATCAGATGGTTCTTAAAAGGGCTAGCAGCAGCACAACACAAATCCATTATGCCCAAATCATGTCTTTAAAGGGCAATACATCCCAGGGGCCATAGTCACAGGGCAAGAGGCGGGCAAGCAGTCCTCTCCAGGCACAAGTGGCGAAGGGCACTTCGTCACACATACAGAGACACACACACATACAGAGACACACACATACACATACAGAGACACAGACACATACAGAAACACACACACATACATACAGAGACACACACACATACAGAGACACAGACACATACAGAGACACACACACACACATACAGAGAAACACACACACATACACACATACATACAGAGAAACACACACACACATACAAAATGCTTCCTACCTTGTTACTTTCCTTGGGGTCCAGTGGGGGCTCAGCCTCATGGGAGTCAGAGTTCTCACTCTGACTCCCTCCTCCTCCTCCTTCCTCCCGCGCGGGCAGATTGCTGGGAGGAGTGACCGGGGAGTCACTTCCTCCCAGCTCTGATGTAATCACAGGGGGCCCGGTCGCGCTATTAAAGCGCCCAACGCTGACCGGGCTCCCTCACAATCCATATCCATCGGGTGGCCCTGACAGCATGGGCCACCCAATGGACCCCTCAACCCCTGGCAGTTTGTCACTCTGGCCGGGGCCGCAAAATGTGTCAGCAGGCCTGGTACCCGGTTGCAGGGGTTCGCAGGGGTCCGCAGGGCGGCCGGGCCCCCTGGAGTGCTGGGCCCGGTCGCAGCTGCGACACCTGCGACCGTGGTATGTACACCACTGCATGCACCTCGCTCATACAGAAAACTGTGTTTAATTTCTAGTACTCTCTGTCAAACTGTCTGAGGCTGCTCATTATTGATATTTGTGGCCTATTCAAATATCTGTGGCCAGTGTTTCAATGCATCAAGTCAGTGCGAGTTTATGCACAGAATATTTTTGCTGTTACTGATATCACAAATCAGCTTTTCCACCATACTGATGCTATATGGTTCTTGCAACCTTCTTAATTTGCTTCTAACATCCCTGATTGATTTATTAATTGATCTTCTGGTAAATTGTATTTACTAGTTTATTATGTTGTTCTGGTCACAGTCTTAATTTGTTCACTGTACAAATAAGCTCAAGCATAAAAACAGATGAAAGTATTATAGTTTTATTGTGAAGAATAATGGATGAAATCTGATTTAATGTATATTTTTGCATATAAAGAAATATATTTAGACCTTCATTTGTTACTGGTATATAGCTCTACTTTAATGTGCTCCCCATAAATCACTGGTGGCTTGTGAACTTTTGTGAACTTTTCAGATAGAGGGGTGCTAGTCTCAAGAGAACCCAGGAGAACAGTTCTTTCAGTTCCTATCTGGATGAGACTACAATAGAGAGCGGTTAGCAAGGAAAAGAGTAAGGAAGAGAGGGACATTCAAAGCACTTTTCACACCTTGTGGTAGAAACACATGACTTAAAAAATGCATGGCGTCAAACTGGAGGCTGCATCAGGGGAAGTGTAGTCCAGCCATCTCCACCTCTGGTGCCTGGTAGGCATACCTGTCTTCTTGGGCACCATATTTGCTGCCTGAAAAGGAGACATTGGGAACAGCATATAGCTGTCCAATAAGGGTCCAATAAGGGTGATTCAAACAACGTATCATATGATTTAATTTGGATTTTGGGCAAACAACCATGGGCTTTTTTTTTTTTTTTGCTCTCCCTATTATCAGTAGGGAGGGAAACTGCAGTACTAATAATTAAAAGGATATAAGCAGCACAGATCAAAGAGACACATAATGATGTACATTTACAAAATAAAAGCATCAGAATTTGTTTATATATACTTTAACCCCTTAAAGACGGAGCCAAATGTACACATTGTGAACAAAACAAAATGTAAACAAAACCTGGCATTTGCGCTACATGTCTGTCCAACCGTAATACACCTCTTTCATAGTAAATGCACCCACCCTTATTATATATCATTTTATTCAGGGGAAACAGGGCTTTCATTTAATATCAAATATTTAGCTATGAAACATAATTTAATATGAAAAAAATGGGAGAAAATACGTTTTTTTTGGATTTTTTTAGTTCTACATGACATTTTAACGGTCAATGTCATAATACTGTTTGCTTTTACTGCAATAAAATACACATATTTATATTCAGTAAAGTCTCACGTGTAAGACAGTACCCCCTATGTACAGGTTTTATGGCGTTTTGGGAAGTTACAGGGTCAAATATAGCAGGTTACATTTGAAATTGAAATTTGCCAGATTGGTTACGTTGCCTTTGAGACTGTATAGTAGCCCGGGAATGAAATTTACACCCATAATGGCATACCATTTGCAATAGTAGACAACCCAAGGTATTGCAAATGGGGTATGTCCAGTCTTTTTTAGTAGCCATTTGGTCACAAACACTGGCCAAAGTTAGCGTTAGTATCTGTTTGTGTGAAAAATGCAAAAAAACGCCAATTTTGGCCAGTGTTTGTGACTAAGTGGCTACTAAAAAGACTGGACATACCCTGTTTGCAATACCTTGGGTTGTCTACTATTGCAAATGGTATGCCATCATAGGGGTAATTTTCATTCTTGGGCTACCATAGGGTCTCAAAGGCAACGTAACCAATCTGGTGAATTTTAATGTGAAAAAAATGAAACGCAAGCCTTATATTTGATGCTGTAACTTTTGAAAACACCATAAAACCTGTACATGAGGGGTACTGTTGTACTCGGGAGACTTCGCTGAACACAAATATTTGTGTTTCAAAACAGTAAAAAGTATCACAGCAATAATATTGTCCGTGTAATGCTGTTTGTGCGTGAAAAATGCAAAAAACTTCACTTTTACTGGCGATATCATCGTTGTAATACATTTTACTGTTTTGAAACATTAATATTTGTGTTCAGCGAAGTCTCCCGAGTAGAACAGTACCCCCCATGTACAGGTTTTATGGTGTCTCGGAAAGTTATAGGGTTAAATATAGTGCTAGCAAATTAAATTCCCTTTACTTTCGGCATGGGTTGTCAGGCAGATCCTGCTAATTGTAATTAATTAAGATACCTAATTATGTAAAAATATTACATAAATATATATGTAGAATTAATATATGTATATATATGCGTATGTGTATATATATGTATATATCTATATAATTTTTTTTAAATATTTTTATTTATATATAGGTATATATATAGTGATATATACATATATATTTAGGTATATAGATATATATATTATTTCGTTCTACGTGTATTTTGATATATATATATATATATTAATTTCACAAAACAGTTAGAACGAAATAACACACATCTATATATTTTTTAATTATTTATTTTTAATTATTTTTTTAATTTTATTTTTTAACGTATTTACATTTTTATTTTTTTTATATTATATATAAATATATATATAACAATAATTATATATATATTTAATCAGTATCAGTCTACGTGTAATTTGATATTAATATATATATATATAATTATATATATATTAATAGTAAAATACACCTAGACGGTGTACGTGTGTGTATGTATATGTGTATATATATACTTAGATCATATATATATAATATATATATATGATCTAAGTATATATAATTATTATTTTTTACACCATTAACTTATTTTTATTTTATTTTCAGCCAGCAGGGGGACCACCTGTCATTACAGGCAGCCCCCCTGCCGGCAATACAGAAGCCAGCTATCCCCGGCCATGTGATTGTGGGGTCCTCGCTAGGACCCCACTCTCACATGGCCGGGGGGCTTCGACGAGGACGGACGTGCCGCGGGGGGCTCCCTGGGAGTCCCCCCAACCGCGATCGCCGGCGTGGGACCGCCGGCGACCGGGTAAGTTAACAAAAACCGGAGGGCGTACAATTACGCCTGGCGGCGTTTAGAGCCGCCTATTAGAGGGCATAATTGTACGTCCTCCGGTTTTAAGGGGTTAATTAATTATTTTTTATTGCAGCAAAAATAGGTGGAGTGCTTCCCCAGCTGCCTCTGATGACTAGTCTCCACTACCATATACATCAAAATTATAATTGAGAGACCACTACAATTTAACTGTGTACTTCTAGTGATTACAAAACATTCTCATAATTTATCAAACTCAATTTAAAATTAAGATTAGGAGAGGGTCTGTAGAATATTGCATATTCTATGTTTCTATTGATTATATATATGGATGTGTGGATTGACATAAGTAACAGATGGTATCAATAAGTCACAAGGCTTTCTTTGTCCGAGAGCTCTGGAATGTGGATTCGGGGGTCTTTTCCTTATATGGCTAGAGTTATATGCTGACGTTAGTATTAGCACTTCTATATAGTAACAGAGGGACACGAGGTCTCAGTCAGTCCTGTCTTGGCTTGGCTCTTGGCTCTGTACAACGATGTAACTCTCCCATCAGAAGTCCAGCAATTACCATCTGCTGTTGAATGTCCATAATCCTGTAACATCATTTGTTGTTTTATGTATCCGTAACTAAGAATAAACCTGAAGAAACCGTAAATCAGATTGCGTATTACTACTTTTCAATAATATAGACATATATTATTGTGGCGAGCATTTGGCCCAAGAATATATATACAAAAGACGTATATATATCAATCAACTGAAGATAAGAAGAAATTAAGAAGAATCTATATTAACACCATTCAAAGTACATTTTTACAGGGTCAACAAGGAAGAGAGAAATAAATGAGTCTGTAATTTTATTTGAATAATATTAATCTTTATTTAAATTTGAACTAAATAAGTAGTGTGTTAGTTTTAAAATATCTACATCTATGCTGAGTATCATATTACCTATTCAATAGAATTTAGGACCAAATCTTGTCATATTTTCACAATTGTCATTGACAAATTTGCATGATGGTCCGGTGGTAGCTGGTAAGGGTAAGAGTAATTATCTGAACCTGTCCCTTATCGGTGCCACCATCTTGGTCGTGATGCTCCTCTTCAGCTCTATGAGCCGATGTCACTGCTGTTCTCTTGCGCATGCATGAGAATACAGCATTGAGGCTGATAGGGAATCCTGCAATACCGAAAGATCCTACATAGACCTAGCTAATACCTTGCTGTAGGTCTTGCCACATGACCTTGTAGATCTTTGTTTAAGAAAATGTCAGATGTAGGAGAAATACAGAGACAAAGTAGTCCCTACTTTGTTTCTATTTATCTTGACTGTATTGCAATTTCATTGAAATTCCGACACAGTCATCATGAGTATTCCATATAGATTTTATCATTATGAAATACAAATTTTTAATATGGGCAGTGCCTTTCTAAGCAAAAATGCCAGCACTGAGGGGCATTAAAAGATAGATAGAAGGGTGATGGAGGTGGTAATAGGTCTCAACTTTAATGTAGGCAAGCCACTGTATGGAGGTCACTCTAAACCTCTATAAAAAACTAAACACAATGTCTGAATACTAATACAGACTACAGGGCGCCACAAGCACTAAAGCATATATTATAACAATGTGGTATGGAATAATCCCAAATGAAGAGTGATCCGTGGAAAAAAGTCCACTTTATTGAAACAGTACTATCCAAAAGTGCAACATGCACAATATGGATAAAATAACAACATAAAATGACAATATCAATATACCAAGAACCCCTAATGGATAGCAGCTATAATCATACAAGGAAAAATAGTAAAGTGCCAAGTGCTGGAATGCAAAAGTGTAGATACCAATAATTAAAAGACAGCATAAAGTGCACAAATACTATATGATGGAATACTTGTAGAAAAAAGAGACTGCTATACCAAAAACTGCAGGGATCTTGGAGATGCTCAACGCGTTTCGTCGATGTCGACTTCCTCAGGAGCTTGCTAGATTGTTGTTGGTCCTCGTCTTCTTTTAAATCCGCCGGTCTTGCCGCCATTAATTGATCGCGCATGCGCAAACCGTACCGTACGCACCATCATATGTGATGACGTGCGACTGGTCGGAGGGCGCATGCGCTAACCAAGCTGGAACGCAAATAAACTTTATGTGTAATGTATGCAGCCACAAAATGAGCAAAACTCCACTTGGAGTGCTCATAACCAGTGCGGTCTGAATTTACAGACCTGCCTATATCCAATCTGGGTTATATTACATATGTAGCAACCAAATAAAGATGCAAATTGGGCCAGATACGAAAAAAGGGTCAATAGGACCAACATTCAATAAGAATCATTTTAAATGCAGCTATAACGCTGTGTAAAAAATATATATAATATAAAATAAAATGTTAATATATGTATATATATAGACAGAAAAATAAGGAGAAAATTACGAAAAAATTACGAAAAAAGGTATAATAGCCTATTTGCATCACAACATTTAGAATTTTGGATACATATATTTTGCTAGGGCTAACAAGGAAAACTATCCTTTCAATGTCATAATAAATCCTGTAGACATTAGTGGAGGATGTCAGGTAATCAAAAATCCAATTCATCAGAATGAATACGAAGGATGAAAGGTAAAAAGCAAATAATAAAAAATATAAATATGAAAAATAATAAATAGAATATACAAGCGAATCACAATAAATTTAATCATAGAGACATAAAATGTACTAAAAAATATATATATATAATAGATCACAAAATAAAAACCTATATAACGAGGAAAAAAGTACTATATAAAATCTAAAGAGTAAAGGTGATAATATTTGTTAATGGTTATTTTTCTTGTTTCATTCTTCATTGCACATAAAAAAGGGAATATAAAAAAAAAAAAGGGAATATAAAAACAACAGATTAATATATGCAGATTAGTCAATAAAGACAAGTATATCAAGATCTGTGTTCAAGCCCGAGGGAACCGATGATTTCATCTTGTATATCCATTCGGTTTCCCTCATTGCCAACATTTTTTCAGTGTTTCCCCCTCTCCAATGTGGTATAATCAAGTCAATCCCAATACATATAAAATCTCTCAAATTAAAAATATCACAGGTGGTGCAGTGTTTAGGAACACTATGTTTCATATTTTTATTATTAATCCCATTAAAATGTTCAAGTAATCTAATGTGTAGTTTTCTAATAGTTCGTCCTATATACTGGACGCCACATTTGCACTGTAATAGATATACAACATTTATGCTCTGGCAATTAATAAAATGCTTTATTTTAAAAACCTCATTTGTAACAGTGCTCTTAAATTCTATAGTTTTATTTGCCTGAAATTTACAGGTACTGCACCTACCACATTTAAAAAACCCCATAGGTTTCTTGGATAAAAAGTGCTCCTTCTCTTTGCCCTCTTTAGGTAATATACTAGGTGCTAAAATATTTTTCAAATTATTAGTTCTTTTGTATAGCACTTTCGGTCTTGATGGTAAAATCTTTTTTAAATATTGATCCTGCAATAAAATGGGCCAATTCCTTCGTATAGTACTTTCTATTAAATTCGCCCTACCGTTATATTTCGTAAGGAAGGCAAAATCAAAATCGTTTCTCTGGCTTCTATTATTCATAGTTTTATATTTCTTCTTATCCACTAAGAGATCTTTCCTTTGGAAACTTTCTACCTTTTGTTGAGTTTTAGACAAGAGATCCTCAGGATAATTCCTGTCTTGGAATTTCTTATTTAAAACTTGTACTTGTTGTTTAAAATCATCCCTATCAGTGCAATTTCTAAAAATCCTCATATGTTGTCCCTTTGGGATATTCATCAACCAATTCCGATTATGGCAACTAGAGAACTCAATAAACCCATTCCCATCTGTGGGTTTAAAATAGGTCTTACTTCTTACTCTTCCTTCTTTTATAAATAGAGTCAAATCTAAAAAATTTATATGAGTATTATGAATTTCTTCAGTGAATTTAAGACCATATGTATTAAGATTAATAAAAGACAAAAACTGCTCTAAAACCTTTCTTTCCCCTTTCCAAATGATTAAAACATCATCAATATTGTAACGGACCGTTTTGCACACAAGGGGTAAAAACCGTTTAGGCGATCGGCCCCCTTTCCAGAGATCCAGGCACAGCTACTGCAGAACACCAAAACTCACGAACTGGATACAAAATAGCACTCCAACTCCCGAACTGGAACCTCCCAAATAGCTGCTAGCAGACGAACAGGAAAAGCAGACAAGCAGCTTACACTCCTGGCAATCAGTCTCTAACAGCATACAGTGAATCCCCCCAAAGACGAGACAAGGCTCCGTGTTGAGGGTCAAGCAGTGGTCTGAGGTGCTGGCACACCCAGCCTGGTTTTTATTACAGTGTTTCAAATACAGGACCACCCACAGGGAGGGATAAAACAACCAATCATATCACAGTTACATCCCACATATTCCCTCCCCTTATCCCGAGAGGAAACTCAATTATACAAACAGTTAAAACATACTTTCTACCCAACTTTCATAACTCCAAAACCATACATCACATTCACATAAAATTACATATTCTCAATCAATCCATTCAGGGGAACAACATATTCAAAAATGGTACAAATCAGACAAGGGGTTCAAAAGTTAGTAAAAAGTCATTTGTGACTAAATGAAGCATGGCTTTCTGGCCCAAACCAGTTTCAGAGTCTTCTATCCTGGAGATAAGTAATTCAATTATCCCCCAGGACAGACACAAGACTCCATTAAGCACATGGTTGCAAAAAGACACAAAACACTTTAAAATACATAAAGTCACATTTATACATAAAACACAGACATTTCACATATCCCCAGATAGCTCAGGTCTGAGCGCACATTATTAAGTGAATGGCGCTCGGACCACACAAATACAGTTTAATCACCATGGAGCCAAAGTCTATACAGTCAGTTTCATACGAATGGGCTCCATGGGATTCCCATCTGGGGTATAACACATTCAAACAAATCTACTGAAACCCAGGCAGAAAAGCACGACTGAAGCTTTTCTGCAGGTAAAAAAGATGTCTTTTAACAGGGGGCCATAGTCCAAAGGCAGCAGGCGAGTAACCAGGCTTCTCCAATGCAATGTGGCGAGATTGGTCTCGTCACATCTCTCCCTTTTTCCAAACAGACTAACAGGGTATCTGACCTCCTGCCGGTCAGTGCCCTTGTTAGTCCAGCAGCCCACCCACAACAAATAATCAACAGCACAGCCCACCCACAATAAATGGTTACTACACCTGGGTAAAGGGGAAGCTTGTCCATGTCCAGGTGCCTCACCACGGCTGTGTTGGGTACGGGTACGCTGACTTGGTGGGTTGCTGCGTGGGCAGAGACCAGCGTCACTCTGCCCTGTTGCCAGCGCTACTGGGAGGGTAGCCTGGTGGAAGCCTGGTTGTTGGAGGGGGAGACCGACTGTCTCCCCTTTAAATACACCGCTCTGCTGCTGCTGCTGGGGACTGACTGTCTCCCCTTTAGATGCACAGTCCTGCTGCTGGAGACCGACCGTCTCCCCTTTGGTTACCCATCTCTGCTGCTGGAGGGGGAGACCGACTGTCTCCCCTTTGGCTAAACAGCCCTGTCGCTGGGGGGCAGGACCGACCGCCCCTACCCCCTGTGCTGGCAGTGTAGAGACTACGGTCCCATCTGCACGGTTGTGGGGCTTACTGTCTCCCCTTTGTACATTAAGCTGCCGCTGGGGAGAAGGGGTAACAAGCTCCTCTCCCATACATACTTCCAGCTGTGGGGGAGGGAGACCGACTGTCTCTGCTCCCAATACAGAGTCCTGCTGCTGGGGAAAGGAGACTGGGCTCTCTATTCCCGGTAGGACACTCTGCCGCTGGGGAATGGAGACGGGGCTCCCAATTCCCAATGATCTGTGCTGCCGCTGGGGAATGGAGACGGGGCTCCCAATTCCCAATGATCTGTGCTGCCGCTGGGGAATGGAGACTGGGCTCCCAATTCCCAAAGCATCATACTGCCGCTGGGGAATGGAGACTGGGCTCCCAATTCCCAAAAAATCACGCTGCCGCTGTGGAGGGAGGACACTGCTCTCCTCTCCCTGGACTTCACACTGCCTTCCCGGCATATCACTTGGCTGCTGGGGGGCAGGAACAACTACCTCTGCCCCCTGTATCTCAGCCTGCCGCTGGGGAGGGAGGACGCTGTTCTCCTCTCCCTGCACTTTACACTGCCTTCCCGGCATATCACTCTGCTGCTGGGGGCAGGAACAACTACCTCTGCCCCCTGTAACTCAGCCTGCCGCTGGGGAGGGAGGACGCTGCTCTCCTCTCCCTGCACTTTACGCTGCCTTCCCGGCATATCACTCTGCTGCTGGGGGGCAGGAACAACTACCTCTGCCCCCTGTAACTCAGCCTGCCGCTGGGGAGGGAGGACGCTGCTCTCCTCTCCCTGCACTTTACACTGCCGCTGGGGAATGGAGACTGGGCTCCCAATTCCCAAAAAATCACGCTGCTGCTGGGGGATGGAGACTGGGCTCCCAATTCCCTGCAGGACCGGTGGAGAGACCTCGGTCCCATCTCTACCGGCCGCCTGGGGTTCTTCCCAGAAAATATCCACAATGTCTTCCCAGCTGAATGGGTCTGGAACTGGCTCTGTCACCTTGCTGTCCTGCTGAATCTTCTCAATGGAGTGGAAGAGATCTCGGTAGTCCTGCTCCAGTTCCCACTCCAGGGTTGCTAGGTGAGCCAGGTCTTGCTCAATGTCGTGAGTGTCGCCCCAGTCATACCTGCTCTCCCTCCACTCCAAGAGATCACTGAACCGGGCTTGTGTAGGGCTCCCAAATTCAGGCTCTGAAAAAGCCTCCCATAACAAGCCAGGACCCTCAAACTCCTCTCCCTCTGGCTTGTCATGCTCGGCTGTCCAGGGCAGGTACTGTGCCCCATACCACCAGAGCGCCTGGTATGCATCTTCCAGCCAAATCTCCTGCCATACCCGGTGCTCCAATTCCTTCACCCATTCATCTAGGGGCTGCTCTCCCAGGAAGGGCATCCGCAGGGCCACTTGCTTCTGCAACCGCTGCTCTTCACTGGGGAGACTCTCACCCCGCTGGTATTGTACATTATCCAGGGCCTGGTACCAGATGCCTTTCCTTAATGCATCCCGGCCATCCAGGTCCTCCTCCTCGTATGACACTGCTGGTTCCATGCTGTTGCTGTCAGGGTCGCTGTACTGGGACATGCGTTGCCCTCAAATTGTAAAAATCCACGGAATGGTGTTGCCTGTAGCTGTCCTGTAGTCTGTGGGAACGATCCCGCCGCTTGCCACCAATTGTAACGGACCGTTTTGCACACAAGGGGTAAAAACCGTTTAGGCGATCGGCCCCCTTTCCAGAGATCCAGGTACAGCTACTGCAGAACACCAAAACTCACGAACTGGATACAAAATAGCACTCCAACTCCCGAACTGGAACCTCCCAAATAGCTGCTAGCAGACGAACAGGAAAAGCAGACGAACAGCTTACACTCCTGGCAATCAGTCTCTAACAGCATACAGCGAATCCCCCCAAGAACGAGACAAGGCTCCATGTTGAGGGTCAAGCAGTGGTCTGAGGTGCTGGCACACCCAGCCTGGTTTTTATTACAGTGTTTCAAATACAGGACCACCCACAGGGAGGGATAAAACAACCAATCATATCACAGTTACATCCCACATATTCCCTTCCCTTATCCTGAGAGGAAACTCAATTATACAAACAGTTAAAACATACTTTCTACCCAACTTTCATAACTCCAAAACCATACATCACATTCACATAAAATTACATATTCACAATCAATCCATTCAGGGGAACAACATATTCAAAATGGCACAAATCAGACAAGGGGTTCAAAAGTTAGTAAAAAGTCCTTTGTGACTAAATGAAGCATGGCTTTCTGGCCCAAACCAGTTTCAGAGTCTTCTATCCTGGAGAGTAATTCAATTATCTCCCAGGACAGACACAAGACTCCATTAAGTACATGGTTGCAAAAAGACACAAAACACTTTAAAATACATAAAGTCACATTTATACATAAAACACAGACATTTCACATATCCCCAGATAGCTCAGGTCTGAGCGCACATTATTAAGTGAATGGCGCTCAGCCCACACGAATACAGTTTAATCGCCATGGAGCCAAAGT
>OW240912.1:163728941-163746332 GCA_933207985.1 Pelobates cultripes
ATCAAAATTATAATTGAGAGACCACTACAATTTAACTGTGTACTTCTAGTGATTACAAAACATTCTCATAATTTATCAAACTCAATTTAAAATTAAGATTAGGAGAGGGTCTGTAGAATATTGCATATTCTATGTTTCTATTGATTATATATATGGATGTGTGGATTGACATAAGTAACAGATGGTATCAATAAGTCACAAGGCTTTCTTTGTCCGAGAGCTCTGGAATGTGGATTCGGGGGTCTTTTCCTTATATGGCTAGAGTTATATGCTGACGTTAGTATTAGCACTTCTATATAGTAACAGAGGGACACGAGGTCTCTCAGTCTTAGTCCTGTCTTGGCTTGGCTCTTGGCTCTGTACAACGATGTAACTCTCCCATCAGAAGTCCAGCAATTACCATCTGCTGTTGAATGTCCATAATCCTGTAACATCATTTGTTGTTTTATGTATCCGTAACTAAGAATAAACCTGAAGAAACCGTAAATCAGATTGCGTATTACTACTTTTCAATAATATAGACATATATTATTGTGGCGAGCATTTGGCCCAAGAATATATATACAAAAGACGTATATATATCAATCAACTGAAGATAAGAAGAAATTAAGAAGAATCTATATTAACACCATTCAAAGTACATTTTTACAGGGTCAACAAGGAAGAGAGAAATAAATGAGTCTGTAATTTTATTTGAATAATATTAATCTTTATTTAAATTTGAACTAAATAAGTAGTGTGTTAGTTTTAAAATATCTACATCTATGCTGAGTATCATATTACCTATTCAATAGAATTTAGGACCAAATCTTGTCATATTTTCACAATTGTCATTGACAAATTTGCATGATGGTCCGGTGGTAGCTGGTAAGGGTAAGAGTAATTATCTGAACCTGTCCCTTATCGGTGCCACCATCTTGGTCGTGATGCTCCTCTTCAGCTCTATGAGCCGATGTCACTGCTGTTCTCTTGCGCATGCATGAGAATACAGCATTGAGGCTGATAGGGAATCCTGCAATACCGAAAGATCCTACATAGACCTAGCTAATACCTTGCTGTAGGTCTTGCCACATGACCTTGTAGATCTTTGTTTAAGAAAATGTCAGATGTAGGAGAAATACAGAGACAAAGTAGTCCCTACTTTGTTTCTATTTATCTTGACTGTATTGCAATTTCATTGAAATTCCGACACAGTCATCATGAGTATTCCATATAGATTTTATCATTATGAAATACAAATTTTTAATATGGGCAGTGCCTTTCTAAGCAAAAATGCCAGCACTGAGGGGCATTAAAAGATAGATAGAAGGGTGATGGAGGTGGTAATAGGTCTCAACTTTAATGTAGGCAAGCCACTGTATGGAGGTCACTCTAAACCTCTATAAAAAACTAAACACAATGTCTGAATACTAATACAGACTACAGGGCGCCACAAGCACTAAAGCATATATTATAACAATGTGGTATGGAATAATCCCAAATGAAGAGTGATCCGTGGAAAAAAGTCCACTTTATTGAAACAGTACTATCCAAAAGTGCAACATGCACAATATGGATAAAATAACAACATAAAATGACAATATCAATATACCAAGAACCCCTAATGGATAGCAGCTATAATCATACAAGGAAAAATAGTAAAGTGCCAAGTGCTGGAATGCAAAAGTGTAGATACCAATAATTAAAAGACAGCATAAAGTGCACAAATACTATATGATGGAATACTTGTAGAAAAAAGAGACTGCTATACCAAAAACTGCAGGGATCTTGGAGATGCTCAACGCGTTTCGTCGATGTCGACTTCCTCAGGAGCTTGCTAGATTGTTGTTGGTCCTCGTCTTCTTTTAAATCCGCCGGTCTTGCCGCCATTAATTGATCGCGCATGCGCAAACCGTACCGTACGCACCATCATATGTGATGACGTGCGACTGGTCGGAGGGCGCATGCGCTAACCAAGCTGGAACGCAAATAAACTTTATGTGTAATGTATGCAGCCACAAAATGAGCAAAACTCCACTTGGAGTGCTCATAACCAGTGCGGTCTGAATTTACAGACCTGCCTATATCCAATCTGGGTTATATTACATATGTAGCAACCAAATAAAGATGCAAATTGGGCCAGATACGAAAAAAGGGTCAATAGGACCAACATTCAATAAGAATCATTTTAAATGCAGCTATAACGCTGTGTAAAAAATATATATAATATAAAATAAAATGTTAATATATGTATATATATAGACAGAAAAATAAGGAGAAAATTACGAAAAAATTACGAAAAAAGGTATAATAGCCTATTTGCATCACAACATTTAGAATTTTGGATACATATATTTTGCTAGGGCTAACAAGGAAAACTATCCTTTCAATGTCATAATAAATCCTGTAGACATTAGTGGAGGATGTCAGGTAATCAAAAATCCAATTCATCAGAATGAATACGAAGGATGAAAGGTAAAAAGCAAATAATAAAAAATATAAATATGAAAAATAATAAATAGAATATACAAGCGAATCACAATAAATTTAATCATAGAGACATAAAATGTACTAAAAAATATATATATATAATAGATCACAAAATAAAAACCTATATAACGAGGAAAAAAGTACTATATAAAATCTAAAGAGTAAAGGTGATAATATTTGTTAATGGTTATTTTTCTTGTTTCATTCTTCATTGCACATAAAAAAGGGAATATAAAAAAAAAAAAGGGAATATAAAAACAACAGATTAATATATGCAGATTAGTCAATAAAGACAAGTATATCAAGATCTGTGTTCAAGCCCGAGGGAACCGATGATTTCATCTTGTATATCCATTCGGTTTCCCTCATTGCCAACATTTTTTCAGTGTTTCCCCCTCTCCAATGTGGTATAATCAAGTCAATCCCAATACATATAAAATCTCTCAAATTAAAAATATCACAGGTGGTGCAGTGTTTAGGAACACTATGTTTCATATTTTTATTATTAATCCCATTAAAATGTTCAAGTAATCTAATGTGTAGTTTTCTAATAGTTCGTCCTATATACTGGACGCCACATTTGCACTGTAATAGATATACAACATTTATGCTCTGGCAATTAATAAAATGCTTTATTTTAAAAACCTCATTTGTAACAGTGCTCTTAAATTCTATAGTTTTATTTGCCTGAAATTTACAGGTACTGCACCTACCACATTTAAAAAACCCCATAGGTTTCTTGGATAAAAAGTGCTCCTTCTCTTTGCCCTCTTTAGGTAATATACTAGGTGCTAAAATATTTTTCAAATTATTAGTTCTTTTGTATAGCACTTTCGGTCTTGATGGTAAAATCTTTTTTAAATATTGATCCTGCAATAAAATGGGCCAATTCCTTCGTATAGTACTTTCTATTAAATTCGCCCTACCGTTATATTTCGTAAGGAAGGCAAAATCAAAATCGTTTCTCTGGCTTCTATTATTCATAGTTTTATATTTCTTCTTATCCACTAAGAGATCTTTCCTTTGGAAACTTTCTACCTTTTGTTGAGTTTTAGACAAGAGATCCTCAGGATAATTCCTGTCTTGGAATTTCTTATTTAAAACTTGTACTTGTTGTTTAAAATCATCCCTATCAGTGCAATTTCTAAAAATCCTCATATGTTGTCCCTTTGGGATATTCATCAACCAATTCCGATTATGGCAACTAGAGAACTCAATAAACCCATTCCCATCTGTGGGTTTAAAATAGGTCTTACTTCTTACTCTTCCTTCTTTTATAAATAGAGTCAAATCTAAAAAATTTATATGAGTATTATGAATTTCTTCAGTGAATTTAAGACCATATGTATTAAGATTAATAAAAGACAAAAACTGCTCTAAAACCTTTCTTTCCCCTTTCCAAATGATTAAAACATCATCAATATTGTAACGGACCGTTTTGCACACAAGGGGTAAAAACCGTTTAGGCGATCGGCCCCCTTTCCAGAGATCCAGGCACAGCTACTGCAGAACACCAAAACTCACGAACTGGATACAAAATAGCACTCCAACTCCCGAACTGGAACCTCCCAAATAGCTGCTAGCAGACGAACAGGAAAAGCAGACAATCAGCTTACACTCCTGGCAATCAGTCTCTAACAGCATACAGTGAATCCCCCCAAGAACGAGACAAGGCTCCGTGTTGAGGGTCAAGCAGTGGTCTGAGGTGCTGGCACACCCAGCCTGGTTTTTATTACAGTGTTTCAAATACAGGACCACCCACAGGGAGGGATAAAACAACCAATCATATCACAGTTACATCCCACATATTCCCTCCCCTTATCCTGAGAGGAAACTCAATTATACAAACAGTTAAAACATACTTTCTACCCAACTTTCATAACTCCAAAACCATACATCACATTCACATAAAATTACATATTCTCAATCAATCCATTCAGGGGAACAACATATTCAAAAATGGCACAAATCAGACAAGGGGTTCAAAAGTTAGTAAAAAGTCCTTTGTGACTAAATGAAGCATGGCTTTCTGGCCCAAACCAGTTTCAGAGTCTTCTATCCTGGAGATAAGTAATTCAATTATCCCCCAGGACAGACACAAGACTCCATTAAGCACATGGTTGCAAAAAGACACAAAACACTTTAAAATACATAAAGTCACATTTATACATAAAACACAGACATTTCACATATCCCCAGATAGCTCAGGTCTGAGCGCACATTATTAAGTGAATGGCGCTCAGACCACACGAATACAGTTTAATCGCCATGGAGCCAAAGTCTTTACAGTCAGTTTCATACAAATGGGCTCCATGGGATTCCTATCTGGGGTATAACACATTCAAACAAATCTACTGAACCCCAGGCAGAAAAGCACGAATACAGCTTTTCTGCAGGCAAAAATAAAGTCTTTTAAAAGGGGGCCATAGTCCAAAGGCAGCAGGCGAGCAACCAGGCTTCTCCAATGCAATGTGGCGAGATTGGTCTCGTCACAAATATATCTTCTCCATTGTACCAGGTTCGCACCGAATGGGTTATTCTGCCAAATATTCTGGAGTTCCCAATCTGCCACAAAAATATTGGCATAACTCGGTGCGAACCTGGTACCCATGGCTGTTCCACATATTTGAAGGTAATGGATCCCCTCAAACCAAAAGAAATTGTGGAATAGAATAAACCTTATAAGAGTCAAAATAAAAGAAATTTGATCTGTATTCATATCAGGGTCTTTCATTAAAATTCTACGTATAGCATCTATACCCTTCTCATGGTCTATAACGGTATATAAAGATGCTACATCCACAGTTACCCAAAGATATTCATCTTTCCACTCAAGATCTTCAAACTCCCTAATGATCTGAGCGGAATCTTTAACATATGATCTTGTTTGTGTCACATATTTCTGAAGAAAAAAGTCAATATATTGGGAAATATTACTAGTCATAGAGCCAATCCCACTGATAATGGGTCTTCCTGGTGGAGATATAAGGCTCTTATGTACCTTTGGCAGGTAGTAAAAGACAGCTGTCTTTGGAGACGAAATAAACAAATAATCAAACTCATCTTTATCTATAATCCCTTTTTTATGACCTTCATCTAAAATCTCATATAACTTTTTCTTATAGTCACATGTAGGGTTACTCTTCAAAATCTTATAAGTATTACAGTCCCCCAATATTCTTTGGGACTCTTTCATATAATCATCTCTGTTTAGGACCACAATACTCCCCCCTTTGTCAGCCTGTCTAATTACTAGCTCTCTATTGTCTTTTAATGATTTAAGAGCTTGTTTTTCTCTTTTGGTTAAATTTTCCTTTTTCCTATTTCCAGAAATTCTTTCAAAATCGCTCATAATCATCTCACAAAAAAACGGGATATGATCTCCCTTTTCCCAAGTGGGAAAAAATTTGGATTTATTCTTAAGACCTGAGTGGATAGTCTCTGGTGTCTGTCTTTCCTCTATAGATGTTAAATCATTGTCAGGATTATCCACAACAGTTCTTAAAACAGGTGTAATATCTTTTTTCTTTTCAAAAAATCTTTTAATTGTCAATTTTCTTAAAAACTTTTGGGTGTCAATAAACAATTCAAATAAATTTGGATCAGCTTGTGGGGCGAATTTCAACCCTTTATTTAAAACATTTAATTGTTCCGGGCTTAAGGTCACTGTGGATAAATTCAGAATGCCTTCACTTTTAGGTACATTATTTAATCGGACATTTCTCCCTCCTCTATTTCCCCTAGTCCTCCAATGGCTCCCAATAATTTCCTTTTTTTTGGTGGTGTCTGGGTAGTCTGAAGGGAGGAAAATCTGTTTTTGTGAGTCCAAACATTCTGTTTTCTTAAATAATGACCTCTTGACCGGTTCTCTAAAAAAACTTCTTGCTGACTAGGTTTATCTCCTATTTTCTTACTAATAGTATTAGCTTGTGTATCCTTTCTCCTTACTACTCTCTCTGAGTCCTCATGATTTACCATTGTCTTTAATCTTCTAGGGGTATAATTTGTACCATAGTTTTTCTTAACCATTCTGGGTTCCCCAGAGGAGGTGTATGTCTCATGACCTTTTCTAACTCCCTGATTATATTGACGGGATCTATTTTCTTTTATATATCTATCCTGGGGACCCATACATCTATTATTCTTCTTCCACTTCCTTTGAATACCTTTCTTATAATCCTCTTTATCACGACTTAATTTGTTCTCCTTAATGTTTAAAATTTTCTCCTCTAATTTTTCTACATTTCTATTTAATAACTTGCTGTTCTCTCTAATGGTTTCTACATCAAATGCTTTATTGATTTCTGATTCCACCAGATAAATCTCTTCCTCAATGGTTTTTAAACAATCATCCTGGTATTCAACCAGGATCTCCATTAATTGATTAGAACATTTATCTAGGGCATTATTCCATTTATCCATAAAAGTGGGGCTATCATGACCAAAGGCTGGTTCTTTCTCGATTCTCAGCCCTCTTGGTATGATTCCCAATTTTAAATACTGCTGGAGATATTTAATCTCCCACCATTTCTTGACCTCTTTCTCTGCCAATCTCTCTAATTTTTGAAATGAGAAATTGTTCACAGCCTGACTCATAGTGGTTTCTTTCCTTGAAAAAAGGCTTTCAACTCGTGGCATTAGGCCATTCCCAGAGGAAAGCATTGATTCAATGCTTTACTGTGGGGGAACTGAAGTTGCTAGAAGTTCTGCATCATTTCACAGAGTCAAATTACCATGAAGCATCAGGAATAGTGATGTACCGAACGGTTCGCTGGCGAACAGTTCCTGGCGAACATAGCTTGTTCGCGTCCGCCGCGGATGGCGAACACATGCGCGGTTCGATCCGTCCCCTATTCGTCATCATTGAGTAAACTTTGACCCTGTACCTCACAGTCAGCAGACACATTCCAGCCAATTAGCAGCACACCCTCCCTAGCAGACCCTCCCACCTACTGGACAGCATCCATTTTAGATTCATTCTCAAGCTGCATGCTTAGTGAGAGGAGGGAAAGTGTAGCTGCTGTTGATTATATAGGGAAATGCATAGCTAGGTTAGGGTATACAGTGTCCACTACAGTCCTGAAGGACTCATCTGATCTCTGCTGTAAGGACAGCACCCCAAAAAGCCCTTTTTAGGGCTAGAACATCATTCTCCTTTTTTTTTGTGTGTAATGTAATTGCAGCTGGTTGTCTGCCACTGCTGCCAGCTTCTGTGTCAGGCTCACAGTGGATACTCTGCCCATTTGCCCAGTCAGTGCCACCACTCACTCACTGGTGTCACAAAAGCTTGCATTTAAAAACAAAAAACTTTTTTCACTGTTATAGATTGAATAGCAGTCAGTGTCCTTAAAGCGGGTGTGTAAGGCTCACAGTGGATACTGTGCCCAGTGCCACCACTCACTCACTGGTGTCACAATAGCTTGCATTTAAAACCAAAAAACTTTTTTCACTGTTATAGATTGAATAGCAGTTAGTTGTCTCAAAGCGGGTGTTTCAGGCTCACAGTGGATACTGTGCCCAGTGCCACCACTCACTCACTGGTGTCACAATAGCTTGCATTTAAAAACAAAAAACTTTTTTCACTGTTATAGATTGAATAGCAGTCAGTGTCCTTAAAGCGGTGTGTCAGGCTCACAGTGGATACTGTGCCCAGTGCCACCACTCACTCACTGGTGTCACAATAGCTTGCATTTAAAAACAAAAATTTTTTTTCACTGTTATAGATTGAATAGCAGTCAGTGTCCTTAAAGCGGGTGTGTCAGGCTCACAGTGGATACTGTGCCCAGTGCCACCACTCACTCACTGGTGTCACAATAGCTTGCATTTAAAAACAAAAAACTTTTTTCACTGTTATAGACTGAATAGCAGTCAGTGTCCTTAAAGCGGATGTGTCAGGCTCACAGTGGATACTGTGCCCATTTGCCCAGTGCCACGACTCATATCTGGTGTCACAATAGCTTAAGCTTGACATTTAAAAAGAAAAAATTTTTTTTCACTGTAATAGATTGAATAGCAGTTAGTTGTCTGCAAGCGTCTGGGTGTCAGGCCTCCTTCAGCGTGTGCTCTGCAGACCTCTGCCCGTGTACTTTGCCACTCATATCTGGTGTCTCTATAGCATGCTTTTACAAAGAAAAAAAGTTTTTCAGTGTAAGCTAATAGCAGTCAGTGTCCTTAAAGCGGGAGTCAGGCCTCCTTCAGCGTGTGCTCTGCAGACCTTTGCCCGTGTACTTTGCCACTCATATCTGGTGTCTCTATAGCGTGCTTTTACAAAGAAAAAAAGGTTTTCAGTGTAAGCTAATAGCAGCCAGTCAGTGTCCTTCAAGCGGCTGTGTCAGGCCTACAGCCTGTGCTCTGCACAACTGTGCCAGTGTACTTTGACAGTTGCCACTCATATCTGGTGTCTCTGTAGCGTGCTTTTACAAAGAAAAAAGGTTTCCTGTGTAAGCTAATAGCAGCCAGTCAGTGTCCTTCAAGCGGCTGTGTCAGGCCTACAGCCTGTGCTCTGCACAACTGTGCCAGTGTACTTTGACAGTTGCCACTCATATCTGGTGTCTCTGTAGCGTGCTTTTACAAAGAAAAAAAGGTTTCCAGTGTAAGCTAATAGCAGCCAGTCAGTGTCCTTCAAGCGGCTGTGTCAGGCCTACAGCCTGTGCTCTGCACAACTGTGCCAGTGCACATTGCCACTCATATCTGGTCTCACAGTAGCTTGCACGCATAGTACCACTAATCCCCAAAAAAATGACAGGCAGAGGCAGGCCACCCCGCAGGGGCCATCGTGGTCGTGGTGCTGTGATTCCCTTTGGCCCTAGAATAATGCCCAGTTTTCAGAGGCCACGTACCCTGAACTTGAAAAGTTCTGAGGACATAGTTGACTGGCTAACACAGGACACCCAATCTTCTACAGCCTCCGCTCAGAACCTTGACGCACCATCCTCCTCCAGCTTAGCTTCAGGCACCTCTCAAGATACCACTCACCCGCCTGCCGCCACCACCACCAAAACTAGCACCACAGCAGCTTTACTTGGTATGTCAGAGGAGTTATTCACACATCCGTTTGAAGAAATGAGTGATGCGCAACCATTATTGCCAGAGGATGTAGATAACAGGGATATGTCTCAGGCAGGCAGCATTACACACATGGACGTACGGTGTGATGATGATGATGATGTTGTACCCGCTGCTGCTTCCTTTGCTGAGTTGTCAGATACAAGTGAAGCGGTTGATGATGACGATGCATCCATGGATGTCACGTGGGTGCCCGCTCGGCAAGAAGAAGAACAGGGCGAAAGTTCAGATGGGGAGACAGAGAGGAGGAGGAGACAAGTTGGAAGCAGGGGGAGGTCGTCGCAAGGAGCTAGTGGCACAGTCAGACAGCATGCATCGGCACCCGGGGTCAGCCCGACAGCACGCCAATCAACGCATGCTGTGTCCACCACCAGAATGCCGTCATTGCAGAGCTCAGCAGTGTGGAATTTTTTTTGTGTGTCTGCCTCTGACAACAGCGATGCCATTTGCAACCTGTGCCAAAAGAAACTGAGTCGTGGGAAGTCCAACACCCACCTAGGTACAACTGCTTTGCGTAGGCACATGATCTCACATCACAAACGCCTATGGGATCAACACATGAGTACAAGCAGCTCGCCTACTCTAAGCCACCAGCCTCCTCCTGGTCCAGCATCTTCAGCCACGTCAACCACTGCTGTCCTCCTTGTCCCCTCTCAACCATCCGCCACTCCGCCTCCCGCCTTGAGCAGTTCCGCTCATCTTCCCACAGTCATGTGTCTGTCAAGGACATGTTTGAGCGTAAGAAGACAATGTCAGAAAGTCACCCCCTTGCCCAGCGTCTGACAGCTGGCTTGTCCGAACTATTAGCCCGCCAGCTTTTACCATACAAGCTGGTGGAGTCTGAGGCGTTCCAAAAATTTGTAGCTATTGGGACACCGCAGTGGAAGGTACCCGGCCAAAATTTCTTTGCGCAAAAGGCAATCCCCAACCTGTACTCGACTGTGCAAAAGGAAGTAATGGCATGTCTGGCACACAGTGTTGGGGCAAGGGTCCATCTGACCACTGATACCTGGTCTGCAAAGCAGTGGGTACTTTATAAATGGCTCCACCTGCCACCCGTACAGCAACACAGTCTCCAATTAGGAGGACCGACCAAGCATCTTCTTCCATCTCCCTGTTCCAAAAATCGCTGCTATATACACGTCCACTGATAGGAGACGCAACAGGTATTAAACTGATAAGAATAGTACTAAACACACCACTCCTATCTGGTGGCACATTAGATTGCACGCGCAGTGCCCCTATGAAGGGGGAATAGTCTCTATTCCGCTCTTTGTCAGTGTATATCAGGGGCTTTGAGGACGGGGAACAGTCTCTATTCTGCTCTGTGTCAGTGTGTATCATGGTCTCTGAGGACGGGGAACAGTCTCTATTCTGCTCTTGCATTTCTATTTCTTCTTAGATAACAAAAAAATTCTGAGACGACGTTGGCAGGGCTATTCACTTGTGTGATCTGTCATGAATTGTCATTTGAATGTTAATTTAAACTGTGGGGCACAAGAACTTGAATCTGACAATTTTTATTTTATCAGAGAACTTGTTCGGGATACAGAAAGGAAAAAAGGGAGGGTTAGCGGTTAAGGTAACTCACATCTTATACATTCAAGAGCAAACTGGTTATTCATTCTCGTGGATGTTTTTCCGCTGCCCTTGTGCCTTCGGTCTAGTACCATGTCAGGGTTGTCTTTCTCTCCTAAACCTGGGTTTGGTCCAGGGTATGGGAAGGCGGAAACCTGGGGACAGGCTACGGTAGGGGAAGAAGAACGGGGGAAATAGACGTATACACGTCCACTGATAGGAGACGCGGAAGGTATTAAACTGATCAGAACAATACTAAACACACCACTCCTATCTGGTGGCACATTAGCTTGACCGCGCAGTGCTCCAAATTTGAAGTAAGAGGACCGACCAAGCATCTTCTTCCATCTCCCTGTTACAGAAATCACTGCCATATCCATACAAATTGTACAGAATGTCCAAGATAGTTTTCCAGGGACAAATGTTGTCGCCTGTTGAACGAGGTGACCTTGCTCGGGTCCCAGGTGTGCGGTTCCTAAAATGGCTGCCATATACACGTCCACTGATAGGAGACGTGAAAGGTATTAAACTGATCAGAACAATACTAAACACACCACTCCTATCTGGTGGCACATTAGATTGCCCACTTGTATGCTTTGTTCTGTGGACTCACGTCATCCTTAATTAGGCATTCCCTCATTTGGTCAGTTTTAGACTCGGGATAGTAACATGTAGAGTAATCAGTCGCCAGCCATTAAAGTAGAATAATGCCTGGAGCATCATCTTCATCTATAAATTTGACGATTGCAAATGTATTTGCTTCTGCCATATCCAACTTTCACAGAAAAGTAACTCACTCTTATGAAAAAAATAAGATAAAGTATACACAAAATAAATGATGAAAGTAATATTATATATCATGTACCCTTGCCTTCATTAAAAATGCAGTTAAGAAATGAATGAAATTACATAAACTGGTTAGATTAATAAAACTTGCAGATTAGCCACTTCCATGCCATGTAATGGAAGGGGTTAATGCCCCCAGAGTGTCAGGCGTGTATTTTAAACACAGGACAACCCCTTGATTGAAATGCGTCCTTCCATGTTTCCAGTCAGGCCCTGCCCCACCAGCCGTGTTGATTCTTAATGAGTTGAGGGATCTCTTCCCTTCACCTTAGCCAGACGGCTGGAGACCATACAGTGCAGCCTTATTGCGGCCAAAGGCAGGCGAAATACTGCTTAAATAGCAGTACTGAGCTTTAGTCAACCTCACCTCTGATATGGTTTAAGATCCTTTCGCCTGCCATTTGGGTGACCTTGCTCGGGTCCCAGGTGTACGGTTCCTAAAATGGCTGCCATATACACGTCCACTGATAGGAGACGCGAAAGGTATTAAACTGATCAGAACAATACTAAACACACCACTCCTATCTGGTGGCACATTAGATTTACCGCGCAGTGCCCCAAATTTGAAGTAAGAGGGTCGACCAAGCATCTTCTTCCATCTCCCTGTTACAGAAATCACTGCCATATCCATACAAATTGTACAGAATGTCCAGGCTAGGTTTCCAGGGACAAATGTTGTCGCCTGTTGAACGAGGTGACCTTGCTCAGGTCCCTATTCTGCTCTGTGTCAGTGTGTATCAGGGGCTTTGAGGACAGGTGTCAATCAGGCCCGGACTGGCCATCGGGCATACCGGGCAAATGCCCGGTGGGCCGCGATGGCCGTGGGGCCGAGGCCGGCAGGGGATCTCCCCGGCCGGCCCCTGCAGGGCCCTGCTATGTGCCACCATGGGCCGGTGGGGAGATCAAATATCTCCCACACCGGCCCAGAGGCAGGGAGATGCGGCCGCAGGCTGGGGAGGGAGGGAGGGAAGAGAGAGGACCCGGCAGAGCTCTAACCAGCAGCTCCGCCGGGTCCTCTCGCGGGATTCTGAGCGTTGCCGCGGTTACCGCGGCAACGCTCAGCTCTCGCGAGAGTGAATGGACCACCAGGGAAGCATGGCAGCACGGCACCCCCCCTCCACGGCAACACGGCTTCCCCCCTCCCAGGCAGAGCGGATCTCCTCCCCCCCTCCCAGGATAAAGGTAAGAAGGGAGGGGGGGGGGGGACACATAACTTTTCTTTTTTAATTATTAATAAAAAAAAAATTAAAATAAATTCCCTAACAGCCCCCTCACACACAGAGCACCCAAACACACACAGCACCCAAACACACACAGCACCCTCAGACACACACAGCACCCAAACACACACAGCACCCTCAGACACGCACAGCACCCTCAGACACACACAGCACACAAACACACACAGCACCCTCAGACACACACAGCACCCAAACACACACAGCACCCAAACACACACAGCATCCTCAGACACACGCAGCACCCCCAGACACGCACAGACACACAGTACCCCAGACACACACAGCACCCCCAGACACACACAACACCCTCAGACAGACAGCACCCTCAGACAGACAGCACCTCAGACACACACAGCACCCTCAGACACACACAGCACCCTCAGACACACACAGCACCCCCAGACACACACAGCACCCAAACACACACAGCACCCCCAGACACACACAGCACCCAAACACAGCACCCTCAGACACACACAGCACCCTCAGACACACGCAGCACCCCCAGACACGCACAGACACACACAGCACCCCCAGACACACACAACACCCTCAGACAGACAGCACCCTCACTCCCACACATATACAGAACATATATATATATATATATATATATATAATAAACCTCAGTGAGTTAACAGACAAAGAAAATTAGAAACCTAGAATGTGACGGCAGATAAAAACACCCTCACACACAGCACCCCTCTTACACAAACACACTGCACACCTCACACATACAATACATCCAAATATATATATATATATATATATATACACACACACACTACAGCACCCCTCACACTGCACCACTACACACATTACGCTCCAGATACATGCTAGATCCCTTACCCTATATGCACTCTTAATCTTCTACACACACACACACTTCTATACACACTCTGGGTCCTTTACACACTAGATCTCTTACACACACACACTGCACCACCTACACACACACTACAATCCTTGTAAGCAAACACATACAACATTCTCTAAACACACTTTCCTGGCCCTTTTGTCCTCTGGTATCCCACTTGTGGAGACACCAAAGACAATTTAAAAGCAAACACAGCGCAAGCATGTTATTACATTTGCTTGCGCTGCGCAGAACAAATTCAGGGCCTTTTTCTAATGCCAGAGCTCTTCAGTGGGGCTCTGCGCATTGAACCAACATGCTCACTTTCAGAAGGGGCGTACTTGTCATTAGTGATGACAAAAAACACCCTCTCTGGCCGCGCCCCCTTCTTGGGGGGCCGCTCT
Organism: Pelobates cultripes; assembly: GCA_933207985.1. Classification (NCBI taxonomy): domain Eukaryota; kingdom Metazoa; phylum Chordata; class Amphibia; order Anura; family Pelobatidae; genus Pelobates; species Pelobates cultripes. The sequence continues at coordinate 163,743,401 of OW240912.1, forward strand.
AATTGAAAAATGCCCGGGCCTAATTTTTTTCCCAGTCCGGCCCTGGTGTCAATCCATACCTGCCAAGTGACCCTATGTAAGGGGAACAGTCCCTATTCTGCTCTGTGTCCATGTGCATCAGGGGCTCTGAGGACAGGTGTCAATCCATATGTCAAGGTGCCAATATGTCATATGTCAGGTGTCAATCCATATTCATTGCGATTTAGGAATGTTAGGTGATTTCTGCCCTTTATGGATGAAAACCAGACTCTGCATCAACTGTGTAATTTTCCATGGGAGTTTTGCCATGGATCCCCCTCCGGCATGCCACAGTCAAGGTGTTAGTCCCCTTCAAACAACTTATCCATCACTTTTGTGGCCAGAAAGAGTCCCTGTGGGTTTTAAAATTCGCCTGCCCATTGAAGTCAATGGCGGTTCGCCGGTTCGCGAACGTTTGCGGAAGTTCCTATTCGCCGTTCGCGAACCGAAAATTTCGGGTTCGCGACATCACTAATCAGGAAGTGCTTCTTGTGGCTGTCTGGAAGAGAGCCACTAGGGGCGGGCTTAACCTTGCAATATAAACATTGCAATTTGTCTGAAACTGCAATGTTTTTTTATTTCAGGGTTAACTGGACAGGTACAGTGCACCAAGACCACTTTAACAAGATGAAGTGGTCTGGGTGCTTATAGTGACCTTTTAATCTTTCCAGACTGTCACTTTATTGTTACTTTTTGCCCATGTTCCCTGTGTATTTTTTCCAAATGGGTCTATTTATTAAATGGTGAGTTGAAAATTAGAAAAGTTGGAAATAGTCTCCATCTCACTTTAGTTAAAAAGTTTTTGAATTTGCTATTTAGATTTTAACTTTTTGAGACTTATCAAATCACTGTTTAGTTAATAGACTCCAAGTGCCTGCCTGCTTTATCTTTTTTAAGTGAGACAAGCACATAGTAAGAAACACACTGGGGTAACAGAATAAGTAGACTGATCTATATACAGTATCTCACAAAAGTGAGTACACCCCACACATTTTGTAAATATTTTATTATATCTTTTCATGTGTCAACACTGAAGAAATGACAATTAACAATTTTCCCTCCACGGAGTCATGTGACTCTTTAATATTTATAAGGTGTCAGGTGTGAATGGTCCCAGACAAAAATGCACACATGCTTACAGAGACATACATTCTCACACACAAGGAAACTCTCTGTCAGACACACTCTCTAAGGCACATACACAGGTAGACAGTGCAAGACACACTCAGAAATACACACAGCCAGACAGGGCCTGCGTGTCCTATAGGCAATTTAGGAAGTTGTCTAGGGTGCACTGGCCGGGGGTGCTGGATTTGAGTGACCAGCAGGAGGGAAGCGCACAATGCTCCCTCTTGCCAGTCACTCAATAGCGTGGCCTGGCGCCATGCTACTGGCCAGGCTGACAGGAAGTGCTTGTGGCGGACCGCCTAGCATCTGACTGGGTGCCTCTGCCAATCGATGCTCCTAGTGCTCACCAAGTACTCCAAGCACTCCACCAGACACCATCAGCACTGTAGTCACCACTTCCAGCTTTACAGCTTGGTTGGGGTCTCGTTGTCCTCCACCCACCCTGGACCCAAGACCAGGATCCAGCTTCCAGTGAGTGAATCTCTCCTCCAAGAGAGTGTAGCAATATGCTCTTAAAGGAGCAAGTGATTTAATCCCAGGGGAGTATAGTGATATAGCAATCCCCAGAGTGAATATAGCTGCCCCTTCAACAAATGAGACGGGGCTCTATGTTGAGGGTAAAGAGGAACTGTTTTATAGTAGCCACAACTGGCCTTATATGCAGGTCCCCACTGCAAGGGGCACTCCTCCCTGGACCTGAGAGTAAACCACAGTACAAACAAATACACAATCACATTGGCTTTCAGATCCAGGATACTCCCATATATAATAGGTTAATCCCCCCTCTGTACCTGGGAGATAATTGAGTCAAGCACTGTTTTAACTCAATTTTCTCCAGACACAAAAACACACATTTTTATAGCATATTAAAAATACCCGTAAAATACATTATTAGTCATATCTCATGATACCCCCAATTTGGGGGACCAACATATCTAAAAATCACCCAGATTGGTTTGGGGGTTAAGGATTTCCATGGAAGTCTTAATTTGACCAACTGCACGCATGGTCATATGCTGAAACAGTTCCAGGGAATCAGGGCTTGCGGTCGGTCTAGTTCGTTAGTTCACAATATAACATAAATACAAATGCAACCAGTTCGTATGCATACTTAGTTTGTGTCTCTTGTTCGAGAGTTTCCACCAAACGCCGTTCCAGTGACCCGAACCAATGTGAACATACATGCTGCTAGAGGTCCCAGCTGTGTTTTTGCCGTCGAGTGGCCGATTTTAGTTCCATACACTCGACGACCAAACACCACTGTAGGCGTTCGCGGAGTTAAGATTACCGCTGACACATGTTTGCACATACGAACGATGGCCACCCAGCTAACCACTTAGAATGTTGCGGTTAGCGAGGTCAATAAGGTTAATAAGCAGCACACGACTGTTCTGGGTGGTCGGCCCGTTCAACAATTAATTCAGTATACAAACAGCATTTGGTCCAAACTGTTCGGTAAGCCTCATATACCGAACCATAGAGGGGAAAAGGCACAAACAAAGCCTTTCCACAATCTTGAACCAAGGTCTAATACTGTCACAAGTTCGTCCTCGCCTTGTGATGCCTGTGGGGATAACTACCTTCCTGGCATTGGTGGAGATGCCTGTTGGCGGCCCTTTACTGGTATGTCTGGCTCCTGCGGCATGCTGCAAGGCGCAGGCTGCTGCGGATCCATACCAATTTGTAGTCCCAGGTCCACCCACGGTATTGACAACATCAACATGCATGTGACATCACGCAAAGGTCGCACACGCACGTTCTGGGGTCATAGGCCGAGTATGGCTAA
>OW240912.1:163746826-163758500 GCA_933207985.1 Pelobates cultripes
AACTAGTAATCCTGACAAATACATGGGCTATAGTCCTGGGGCAAGAGGCTGGCAAGCAGGTCCCTCCAAGAACCAGTGGCAAGATTACTTTCGCCGCAGTGATCACTCAGTGAGCACTTCCTGTCAATCCAGCTGAGTACAGAAAACATAAGCTCCTGTGCAGTGGTCTGCACCGCCCGGCCACGCTACATAGATAGGCAAGAGGCACAACAGGAAGGAAGGACCACTAAGGGGTTTGGGGGAGAGGGAGGACCACTAAGGGGTTGGGGGAGAGGGAGGATCACCAAGGGGGGTGAGGGAGGTCTATTAAGGGGGCTTGGGGAGGAGGACTACTAAGGGGGGAGAGGGAGGACCACTAAGGAGGGAGTAAGAGGATCACTAGGTGGGGGGAGGGGGGAACTGGGGAGGACCAGTAAGGGGGGAGGGAGGGACCACTAATGGGTTGGGGGAGAGGGAGGGCCACTAAGGGGGTGGGGGAGAGGGAGGACCACTAAGGAGTTGGGGTAGAGCGGGACCACTAAGTGGCAGGGAGAGGGAGGACCACTAAGGAGGAAGTAAGAGTACCACTAAGTGGGGAGAGAGGGGGACTGGAGAGAACCACTAAGAGGGAGGGAGACCACTAACGGACAAGAAAGGGGGGAGGAAACTGAGGAAAAGGGAAGAGAGGGGAGAGACCACTAAGGGACAGGGCAGGGGAGAGCTCTAAGGATGGAGGGGACAGCTCTAAGGGAGGGGAGGAGAGATCACTAAAGGACAGGAGGGACGGGTGGGGAGAGCACCAATGGACTGGAGGGGAGGGAATATCGCTAAGGGACAGGGATATTCCTTCCCCTCCAGTCCATTAGTGCTCCTAAGGGACAGTAGGGAAGGAGAGAGCACTAAGGGACAAGAGGAGAGAACACTGAGGGACAAGAAGTGAGATCACTAATTGACAATTAAAAAATAAAGAGCTGCTCCCCTCTCAGCCCCTATCCTACCCCGCAAACCCTCTCTTACACTACACACATTCACAATGCATCCTTACAAACACACAAAGAAACATACAATGCATCCCTACTCATACACAGACAGAGACACACACACACACACTGATTCTCTCACACAGACACAGAAACAAAATGCATCTCTCTTACACACACTCAATGTACCCCTTACAGAAACACACTGCATTGAATTAGATACACAGAAACACACCTTACATCCCTTACACACACACACATACACACAGAAACACACTGCATCCTCTCTACACACACTGCATCCCTTACACAAATTGTTATCCCTATACAATACATTCCATAAGAACACACCCACATTACATCCTCTACAATAACACATAACACATCTCCTACACACATACACTCCACTCCCTGTGAGTGAACTCATGGATGAGCCATGCAGGTAGGCTTATTATGGGTGGACCTTGTACACATCTGTTTGTCTCTATCTATCTGTTTCTATCTATCTATCTATTTCAATCTATCTATTTCCATCTATCCATCTACTTCTATCTATCTATTCTTTTCTATCTGTCTATCTATCTATATATATATATCTGTTTATATCTATCTATCTTTCTATTTCTATCTATCTATCTATCTATCTATCTATCTGTTTCTATCTATCTACCTGTTTCTATCTATCTATCTATCTCTATCTATCTATCTATCTATCTATCTATCTATCTATCTTTCTATCTATCTATTTCTGTCTATTCTTTTCTATCTATCTATGTATCTACATGTATCTATCTATCTATGTATCTATGCCTGTCATATAGTGGTCCCGCAAGGCCAACACACCGCCTCAACGCCCGGAGTCAAACATTCCATTGGGCCACTCATGAGCTATCCGCCTCGCATGGTATATAGAGAGAGCCTCACCTGTCACTCCCTCCCCCTTTTTTCTGGTTACAGTCACCGAGAGGCCAACATCCTGCCGTTTGATGGCCACAAAAATCCGCTCACGCCATTGCATAGATAGAGCTTCTCAAGCCACTTGGCAACTAGTAGGGCCTTACCTGTCACCAAACAAAGGATTAACTGTTTCACCATGCAGCTTTAGCTAGCAAGCCAGTACTAGCAGACTGTCGGTTAATATAATAATGGCTCTCTTCATGTTTTTAGTATGTATCAAGCAGGTGGTAAGGATTTCTCTCTACCTAACACTCCAGCTAGAGTCAACACACTTTCACTTGGAGAAGATGTTGCTAGTCCCACACGACAATATTGTCCCAACACAGCGGTCGATCACGTTTCAGGCTCCAGGCTCTAGCACCTCTGGTAGTACGTAGAGAACTACCAGAGACAAATTGGGTCATCTCATTCTCTTGGCACATGTAGTTTCAGTGCATTCAGATATGTTCTCATTCCTGGGCACACAACTTGACTCGGCATCCATGCCAACAAGTTACCACGTGAGAAATAGGAACAGTCACAACAACACCAATTACCACCTCCTGCTTGGTACTTGCAACTGCATGGAACTACAATCCTTACCAGGTTCCTTAAATGTTGCCATGCGCATCATACCGCAGGCTGCGCTTTCATCTAAGACCACTTTGCTTTTTCCACACTTGATGATCAGGGGCTGTCCCTAGACAACCAAGCCACGGCAGACTTACACATATGGTGGAGTTTCTTAACCACATGTAATGGTAAACTATTGTGGCAGCTGCCGTGACAGCCGCCATGGCAGGGGGGTCATTTATGGTCAAGGTTATGGATTACAACATCGCCAACATAGCCGGGCTCTGACAAAACTGGCCTTTTCCACCAGCACTCAACACGCTTGCTAAAGGGTTTTCCACTTATACAATACATTTCATGTCAGACCATCACTTAGCTGGTTTGAGGTTTCACCACTTATGGCCTTCACCTCTTTTTGCCACCTTAAGTAAAAAATTCTCGCACAACACGGTTAAACTTATCTAACGGGTATTCAACACTATACGTATTTCTCTTTCCCAAACAACAAGGGTTCCTATCCTCCTACCCCATCCATACCTTACTTAAAGACATAGCCAAGCGGACGTTCCCGCTAAAAATAAATTCTGGCCATAGACATACAATGTTCAAACCATGTCAGAACCACTCGACCATGCACCTTCCGAGCAACGCACCAATGCAGTTATCAAAAACTGCTACCTATCTAGCCTTTAACGGCTTTCTCAGGCCAAAAACATAACTCACTATAAGCGGCCAACATCATAAACAGGAGTGCCTGTTGACTTCTCATGTTCTAAAACTCACAGACCACTATGTCCGGTACCTTCCTAAAACTAAGACGAGTCAGATAGGGAGCCAGTGCATATAACCTACTACCTTACAAGCAATACTGGGTGCCTGGTTAAGGTACTGGTTATGTTCTTGCACACGCCACCATACGCACCACTGAACCATTACTGTCGCTGTACGATACTGTCCTTACCACAAGTAAGTTCATGCACTATTTCCACCTACTCATTCACCGGGCTCGAACTAAACCCTCGCAACTACTCAGGGCACTACTTTAGGATAGGAGTAGCCTCCACGGCCTATAGCCAAGACATCCCCGTACGCGTTAAGACACGGGGCCGCTGGGAATCATGCTTATGCGATGTACATACCACAGCTGATTTAGGAACTAGGATGCTTTCATTAAAATGTCTACCTGATGGTTAACAAATACACTATGATCCTGTACAATGTTTTGCATTAATATGTCTCTTTTTGCCCACTTTTACCGGCCTACAGCTTTCGTCGGTTTTGGCACACCTCAACCGTTTATTCCTAAAGCTACATCTCTACAACCCATCTTATTCTATATCATATGAGAATGCCCCGAACACAAATAAATATATATATATTTGTGGTCATGGCATAAGCCGTAGTATTATTGACATAAGACAAACACAGAATGGAAATGTCAGTTGTGGAGTGCCGGAACTGACGAGCAAGTAGGCCTGAAATAAAAGAGGGCCTACCTTATAGAATGCTTGTAAAAGTGGTGTGGTGGGTGGAACAATTCGCCAGACCTAACAGGTAATGAGGGAAGGGTTGGTGCTCCTTAAGAAGGGGAACCAAGCCCCTCCCACAACTTCAGACCACGCCTTCCATTTGTGGTCATGGCATAAGCCATAGTATTATTGACATAAGACAAACATAGAATGGAAATGTCAGTTGTGGAGTGCCGGAACTGACGAGGAAGTAGGCCTGAAATAAAAGAGGGCAAAAAGATATAACCATTTATTTGTTCTATAACCCAACAATACACATTACATATTCATGGTTTTGAATGCCAGGCGTACTTCTTGTACAGGCTGAGGGATGTATCGGGTGTATGCTGTGGATTTCCATCGGCCTAATATCTTGATAATGTGAGCCAGTATATTCTTTTTTTGAAGCTGTTGTTGTGGCTCCTATGCGGAAAGAGTGTCCAGAATAGCTGGCTGGGTTCAAACCTAACCGGATCAACAACATCCTAACATACATCATGAATTTGCTCGTAGTGAGTTTATTACCGTGCAAGGATAGGAGTGGTTGTGTCGGAGCCATATTACAGAAAGCCAGAAGAGTGTCGAAAACTTCCACCGGACACCAGGTATTACTAATGGGGTAATAGGGTATAATGACTGTCTGACCTTTGGCGCTAGTTTTGGTACGGTGTAGGGATAGTTGATAGTGATCGTGAACCTTTACCAGATCGGATCTTGTGATGAAAGTGAGCGAGTTAACGCTAGTGGTGGTGTATTCTCTGGGCCGCAGAAAACCGTAAAACGCCAGATATATAGCTGTTTTTATAACACAATTGGTATGGCCTTCGAATGGTGAGGTGTCTAGTAGATTTGATAGTGCCTGGAATAATAGATCGTGGATGGGTAGTCTAGCAGGTGCAGGTGTAGGAGTGGAGTCTTTGATACTTTTAAGAATAGCCTTAACTTGGTAGGAGGATAGAAAGCGTTGTTTGTTAGGCCAAGTAGTGAGTATGTGGTGTTGAATACCTGGGATATACAATTTAATGGTGTTGTACGATAATGTTAGATGAAGGTGGCAAAAAGAAATGAAAGCAATAATGGTTTCCATGGAAAACTGGTCAACGACATTAAAGTCCAACAAAAATTTATTAAATACATCATAAGCTCTACCATATGCCTTCCTAGTATTAGCAGAAAGACCGAGCTGTGAGAGTTGCTGCCCATGACATAGCAGTTCTTTTAGACCCAGACCATCTCCTGCCATTGTGGTACCAGAGTTGGTATTAGGGTAGCTGCTGGTAGAGCTTCCCGGAACTCCTGAAACCGAGACCGTGATAAGTGATCAGCTGCAACATTGAGAAACCCAGGCACATGAATGCAAGACAAAAGAAAACTGTGTTTAGCGGCTAGCCATGTGAGAGTCCTCGTGAACCGCATGATGGCCAGGGAAGAGGAACGTCCCTTATTTACAATATGGCATGTAGCCATGTTGTCTGAGAAGCAACGAACCGTATTCCCAGACCAGCCTGCTCCCCACTTAACTGCTGCCGCTACGATAGGATAGAGCTCAAACAGTGCTGAAGTTTCTTTAAACCTGGGGATCTCAGTAATCTCTCCTGGCCATTTACCATACATCCATTTGTTGCCCCAAATAGCGGCAAATCCAGAAGTGGCTGTGGCATCCGTCCAGAGTGATACCGATTTTTCTGACCAAACCGGGATAAAAATGCTTTCCCCGTTCCAGTTTAGCAAAAACTCCTTCCACATATGAAGGTCAGCGGTGGCATGTATGTCTAGGGAAATACGGGATGCGCCAGTTTGCAACATTGGAAACAGGCTAAGTAACCTGGAAATGAATGCTCTTCCCTGTGGAATAATTTTCATTGCGAAGTTTAATGAACCCAACAGGGATTGCAATTCCTTCCTATTACATGAGCCTCCTCCCAAATAAAGGTTGATGGCTGCCAGGATGCGTTCAATCTTCTCCCTGGGGAGCCTAGCCTGCATGTTCACAGAGTCCAGTACTACCCCTAAGAAATTGATTATCGTATCTGGACCTTCAGTCTTTGCTGGTGATACCGGAACTCGTGTGAACAGTTGTGTGATTGGCTGGAGGCTAGTAGGAGGTGCTGAGTTACTTTCTACGGTCAGGAAATCATCCAGGTAAAGGATAACTGTGGGGCATTTACAGATGTTAAGCAGCATCCAACACAGCGTATCAGCAAATATATCAAAAATCCTGGGGCTGCTTTTTGAACCAAACGTGAGACGAGTGAAAAAGTAATACGAGCCTTGCCACTTAACCCCATGTAAATGCCATAGGGATGGATGAATAGGGAGTAATTTGAAAGCGTTCACAATATCCGTTTTACCCCTACCCCGGCTGAGAGGATGGCTGTGACTGCGTTATCTATGTTGGCATATTGGAGGGAGAATTCTTCAGATGGTATTAGTGAATTTAGACTTGGAGTAGGAGATGCATGGGGGGCTGACAGGTCGAGAATTAGCCTTTGTTTATTTAAGGATTTGTTAGTGACCAGTCCTATGGGATTAGTTCTCCAAACCGTGAACGGCGGGGAGTCAAAAGGGCCTAACAAGAAACCTTGGTCTATTTCCTTCTGAAGGAGTAGGTCAATAGTGTCGGGTGCTGCTAGGGCTGTCTGTAAGTTTTTACATTCCAGGATCCCTGTAGGCATGTGAACAATACCCGTGTGAAACCCCATCGTAAACCCTGCCACCAAAAAGTCAACGAGATGTTGTGATGGGTGATTACATAAAAGTTCTTTCAGTAGGGAGACATGAAGAGACGTTTGATACTGCTTAGGGAATAGTTTATTGGGGCACATTGCCTTGGCGTGAGCCCTGAAACATATTGAACAGACATGCAGAAGTCTGCGGGCACTGTAACCGCAAGTGCCGGTGTTGAAATTGTTACAGACCTGTGATTTGCCCAAGAACACTATATCACGGCCTAATTTGTCTTTTAGCACCCTGCCAGATCTCCCTGTGGGTACCACATTAGCAGGTGAAAAAACAGCATTCACCTCAGGAGAATTAGGCCACAAGTTAGCCGTGTGGGAATTGGATGAACAAATGGCACAAGCTGGAGTTTTCAGGCCCGCAAAGTGCCGGCAAAACAGCTCAGTATCAAGCACACCCCAATCAGCTTGAATATTGAACTGTGCTAGGGTGGCCGACGCCTTTGCGGAAAAAGCACGGTGGTAGTCGTAAAATGACGTACCACCGTACTTGTGCCTCAAATCCACCAGCTTGTGGAGGTAAAGGTCCAATTCTTCCCTCCTATTTGGATATACAGAGCATAGCACGTACCTGTATATTCCAAAAGCCAGTACAAATTCTGGAATGGATAGCTTTTGATTCAACCTGGGATCTCTGGACTTGAGAACCACCGACACATCCCCATATGCATAGGTCTTATTCTAAAGGACATCTTGTGAGGCAATCAGAAGTGATACCAGATTGATATCCTTTCCTTCCAAGATGTCCTTTTTGGTTTTAGCAGGCACCATGTGTGCTGGGTTAATTATATGTGGGTCTTTAGAACTAGTTGGTAAATTACCCGGTAGAGGGTCCAAGCACACCGCAGCAACTGGGCTCCCTGCAGCAGCAGGCGACCTTTGCTGGCTATCTGCGTCCATTTTGTCGAGTCTGTCCATAATACGACCCAAAGAGGTCAGGACTGATGACAAAACTGACTGCAGATCTGAGGACTGTGTCCCGCTGGACCCTTCCCCCGCCCCAGAGTTATCAGTCTGGGTATTCAATAGTCTGTACAACTCCGCTTTCCTAGCTGTAGCAGGGAACGGAATATTTCTCTTCCTTAATTCAGCCATGATTCTTGGAATAGTCCACGCCCTGAGTGATGCAGGGCTTGCGTTGTCGTCACCCCGAGATGGAGTGACCGATCTAGCCGGTGTACTGGCGATGGACACATCTTCCCTTTCTTCAGGAACTTGTGACATGCTACAACATAAAATAGTATGTTACCTGGGGTGCTACTCAACTGGCTATTGTTACTAATGCCAAGCGGCGAAGAATTACTAAGTGACGTGACCGGTGAGGCCCTGCTAGTGGCCAAGCGGCTTTGAGAGGCACTATCTATGATTTGGGCGTGTGTGGGATATGTGGCCATTGGCATTATGGCAGGGTGGTGGCCTCTCTGTGACTTGTAAAAGCATAAGACAGAATGGGAGTGACAAGTGAGGCCCTCCCTATGCAACCATGCGAGGCGGCTAGCTATGAATGGGCCCGAGGGGATGCCGTACCTCTGAATTGAGGATGGGTGTTGGCCTCGCGGGACCACTAATGTGAGGCATAGAAGGCCAGAAAAACATACCTAGTGGGTCCTATTTTAGTATGTCAGTATCTGTATAAACCCGAAAGGGTAGGTAGGGAGGGAGAAGTAGTCGAAACGTGATGTACCTGCTGAGTAAGTTGCCAGATAGTATGAGAAGAAGTGTACAGGCGATCTGTCGTAATCTACAAGAGTAATTGACGTTTGTATGGGTAAAATAAAATAAAAATTGTGCCCCTAAATCCCCAGCTAATCTGATACCTACCAGTAGTACTTCACTAGTAGTGAAGTTTTGCAGAAAGTAGGACAACGTGACCCAGGTGAGCTGTAGTAACCTACGAGAGTAACATGAGTTTGTAAGGGTTAAAATATGTAGCCCTCAACCCCCTGCTGATCAGATACCTATCAGTAAATATTCCAACAGTTTAGGTGACTGGAACCCAAATACTCCAAAGTGCTAGGATGCTTATACCTAGTAATACAGAAAATACCTATGAGGAATCTGGTCTAGCGTGACCCATTAAGGTATATTTAAATAGTGAAAACTGACCTATGTTGAGTGAAACAGTTGGTGGGGTAGCAAAACCCAGTGGAATTGTTGTAGAACACTGAATACAAGAGGTCCCTAATCAATTGACCGTTAAGCATGTTGTGACAATATGTCCCATATATTGATACTCATATGGTGCACATAACACTGGACTACCGATACAGTAATCCTACAAACAATTGATGTCGTGATTATAACCCTTCTGATCAGCAGGGTTGTGTAAGCAACTAAAACAGTACTGAAACCGGCCACCAGAGGTCTCCCTAGTGCCTATCATAATTATACCATAGAATAGACTAGAGATTCGGCAAACGAAACGGTCATAAGGTGACCAAGTGAAAATGCATTGTCCAACATGTTAATAAAAAAAAAATAATCTTTAACGAATTGCCCAGCATATCTTTAGAACCAGCAGTGTTGTCATAAGATATCTTAGAATCATAACTAAAATAGAAGCAAATCGTGCTATATGTCATAACTAGTGATGTACCGAACGGTTCGCTGGCGAACGGTTCCTGGCGAACATAGCATGTTTGCGTTCGCCACGGCGGGCGAACATATGCGCGGTTCGACCCGCCCCCTATTCGTCATCATTGAGTAAACTTTGACCCTGTACCTCACAGTCAGCAGACACATTCCAGCCAATTAGCAGCAGCACAGCCTCCCTAGCAGACCCTCCCACCTACTGGACAGCATCCATTTTAGATTCATTCTCAAGCTGCATGCTTAGTAAGAGGAGGGAAAGTGTAGCTGCTGTTCATAAGATAGGGAAAAGCATAGCTAGGTTAGGGATAAGGGTATGCTTTTTTTGATTTTTTTTTCTATGTAATGTAAATGCACTTAGTTGTCTGCCACTGCTGCCAGCTTCTGTGTCAGGCTCACAGTGCCCATTTCCCCAGTCAGTGCCACCAATTACATCTGGTGTCACAATAGCTTGGATTTAAAAACAAAAAACTTTTTTCACTGTTATAGATTGAATAGCAGTCAGTTGTCTGCCACTGCTGCCAGCTTCTGTGTCAGGCTCACAGTGCATACTGTGCCCATTTCCCCAGTCAGTGCCACCAATTACATCTGGTGTCACAATAGCTTGGATTTAAAAACAAAAAACTTTTTTCACTGTTATAGATTGAATAGCAGTCAGTTGTCTGCCACTGCTGCCAGCTTCTGTGTCAGGCTCACAGTGCATACTGTGCCCATTTCCCCAGTCAGTGCCACCACTTACATCTGGTGTCACAAACTTGGATTTAAAAACAAAAAACTTTTTTCACTGTTATAGATTGAATAGCAGTCAGTTGTCTGCCACTGCTGCCAGCTTCTGTGTCAGCTCAGTGCCGCACTGTACCATATCTCAGTCAGTGCCACCAATTACATCTGGTGTCACAATAGCTGGATTTAAAAACAAAACACTTTTTCACTGTTATAGATTGAATAGCAGTCAGTGTCCTTAAAGCGGGTGTGTTACGCTAACAGTGGATACGCTGACAAGTGCCACTAATTAGATCCTGTGTCACAATATTTTGGATTTAAAAACAAAAAACTTTTTTTACTGTTATAGATTGAATAGCAGTCAGTGTCCTTAAAGCGGGTGTGTTACGCTAACAGTGGATACGGTGACCAGTGCCACCACTTATATCTGGTGTCACAATAGCTTGGATTTAAAACAAAAACCTTTTTTCACTGTTATAGATTGAATAGCAGTCAGTGTCCTTAAAGCGGGTGTGTTACGCTAACAGTGGATACGCTGACAAGTGCCACTAATTAGATCGTGTGTCACAATAGCTTGGATTTAAAAACAAAAAACTTTTTTTACTGTTATAGATTGAATAGCAGTCAGTGTCCTTAAAGCGGGTGTGTTACGCTAACAGTGGATACGCTGACAAGTGCCACTAATTAGATCTGGTGTCACAATAGTTTGGATTTAAAAAAAAAATAATCTTTTTTCACTGTTATAGATTGAAATAGCAGTCAGTGTCCTTAAAGCGGGTGTGTTACGCTAACAGTGGATACGCTGACAAGTGCCACTAATTAGATCCTGTGTCACAATAGCTTGGATTTAAAAACAAAAAACTTTTTTTACTGTTATAGATTGAATAGCAGTCAGTGTCATTAAAGCGGGTGTGTTACGCTAACAGTGGATAAGCTGACAAGTGCCACTAATTAGATCTGGTGTCACAATAGTTTGGATTTAAAAAAAAAATAATCTTTTTTCACTGTTATAGATTGAATAGCGGTCAGTGTCCTTAAAGCGGGTGTGTTACGCTAACAGTGGATACGCTGACAAGTGCCACTAATTAGATCTGGTGTCACAATAGTTTGGATTTAAAAAAAAAATAATCTTTTTTCACTGTTATAGATTGAATAGCAGTCATTGTCCTTAAAGCGGGTGTGTTACGCTAACAGTGGATACGGTGACCAGTGCCACCACTTAGATCTGGTGACACAAAGCTTGGATTTAAAAACAAAAAACACTTTTTTCACTGTTATAGATTGAATAGCAGTCAGTGTCCTTAAAGCGGGTGTGTTACATTAACAGTGGATACGGTGACCATTGCCACCACTTAGATCTGGTGACACAAAGCTTGTATTTAAAAACAAAAAACACTTTTTTCACTGTTATAGATTGAATAGCAGTCGGTGTCCTTAAAGCGGGTGTGTTACGCTAACAGTGGATACGGTGACCAGTGCCACCACTTAGATCTGGTGACACAAAGCTTGGATTTAAAAACAAAAAACTTTTTTCACTGTTATAGATTGAATAGCAGTCAGTGTCCTTAAAGCGGTGTGTTACGCTAACGGTGGATACGGTGACCAGTGCCACCACTTAGATCTGGTGACACAAAGCTTGGATTTAAAA
>OW240912.1:163758600-163780646 GCA_933207985.1 Pelobates cultripes
TACACGACCACCGATAGGAGACGTGGAAGGTATTAAACTGATCAGAACAATACTAAACACACCACTCCTATCTGGTGGCACATTAGCTTGACCGCGCAGTGCCCCAAATTTGTAGTAAGAGGACCGACCAAGCCTCTTCTTCCATCTCCCTGTTACAAAAATCAATGCCGTGTACACGACCACTGATAGGAGACGCGGAAGGTATTAAACTGATCAGAACAATACTAAACACACCACTCCTATCTGGTGGCACATTAGCTTGACCGCGCAGTGCCCCAAATTTGAATTAAGAGGACCGACCAAGCATCTTCTTCCATCTCCCTGTTACAGAAATCACTGCCATATCCATACAAATTGTACAGAATGTCCAGGATAGTTTTCCAGGGACAAATGTTGTCGCCTGTTGAACGAGGTGACCTTGCTCGGGTCCCAGGTGTACGGTTCCTAAAATGGCTGCCATATACACGTCCACTGATAGGAGACGCGGAAGGTATTAAACTGATCAGAACAATACTAAACACACCACAAATAAGGTTTCTCTCCTGTATGGCTCCTCAAATGATGCTTAAGATTAGAAGCGGCTGAAAAGCATTTCTCACACTCCGAACAAAAATATATTTTTTTAACATTCTCTCCACTTTGAACGAAATGACGTTTGGGAAGAGATTAACATAATTAAACACAGGCAGTAAAAATACAGCTTTTAGCCATACCCTGTAACTTTAAAACTACACATCCCATCTTCATAATTACATATTTGGAATCAGCACACTTAAAACATAAACATAACCAAAAATCAGCCAAATCCATCCAGGGGTTAAAAAGTTAGCTGGAGGTCCCTTTATGACCGACCGCAAGCACATTTTCCTGCCCAAAACAGTTCCATAGATTTGGGCTGTGAGGTCGGTCTATTTCAGGTTGAAAAAACGACTAAGTCCCATCGCGAATGGGACTTAGTCTCTGCAGCTGAAATAAGGCTGAAAAAAACGGCTGAAAAAAAGACTAAGTCCCATCGCCGAATGGGACTTAGTCTCTGCAGCTGAAATAAGGCTGAAAAAAACGGCTGAAAAAAAGACTAAGTCCCATCGCCGAATGGGACTTAGTCTCTGCAGCTGAAATAAGGCTGAAAAAAACGGCTGAAAAAAAGACTAAGTCCCATCCGAATGGGACTTAGTCTCTGCAGCTGAAATAAGGCTGAAAAAAACGGCTGAAAAAAAGACTAAGTCCCATCGCCGAATGGGACTTAGTCTCTGCAGCTGAAATAATTTCCCATTTACTGAACCAAGTGGGAAATAGCAAGGCAGGCACAAAGGGTTTGCACCAGGTCTGGGGACACAGGGGACACCGTCTTAAAGGGGCCGTGTCCCCAACAAGTCTGGGGACACGGCCTTAAAGGGGCAGTGTCCCAATCTTCCTGATGTCCCAAAAAAGGTGTTTAAAGGGCCAGCACCAGTCACATAAAGAGTCCATAAGCCCCAATATGCCCACCGACAGTCTTAAAGGGCCATACACACCAAATAAAAGTGCATACATTTTCACAATCTCCCAGGGGCCATAGTCATGCGGGAGGAGGCTGGCAAATAGGCTTCTCCACAACCCAGGGAAGCAGGGCAATTTGCCATTTAAAGGGCCCGTTACAAATAGCAGTTTGTAACAAGGTGTCAATCCATATCTGCCAAGTGACCCGATGTAGGGGGACCAGTCCCTATTCTGCTCTGTGTCAGTGTGTATCAGGGAACCTTAGGACAGGTGTCAATCCATATCTGCCAAGTGACCCTATGCAGGGGGAACAGTCCCTATTCTGCTCTGTGTCAGTGTGTATCAGGGATCCTTAGGACAGGTGTCAATCCATATCTGCCAAGTGACCCTATGTAGGGGGACTAGTCTCTATTCTGCTCTGTGTCCGTGTGCATCAGGGGCTCTGAGGACAGGTGTCAATCCATATGTCAAGGTGTCAATATGTCATATGTCAGGTGTCAATCCATATTGATTGTGATTTATGAATGTTAGGTGATTTCTGCCCTTTATGGATTAAAACCAGACTCTGTATCAACTGTGTAATTTTCCATGGGAGTTTTGCCATGGATCCCCCTCCGGCATGCCACAGTCCAGGTGTTAGTCCCCTTGAAACAACTTTTCCATCCCTATTGTGGCCAGAAAGAGTCCCTGTGTGTTTTAAAATTCGCCTCCCCATTGAAGTCAATGGCGTTTCGGGCGGTTCGCCGGTTCGCGAACATTTGCGGAAGTTCGCGTTCGCCGTTCGCGAACCGAAAATTTCGGGTTCGCGACATCACTAGTCATAACCTTTTATGACCACCAGGGGTCGTGGAAAGTTACTTGAGAGAGAAATCCGTGACAATGAACCAGCCACCAGAGGTCACCCTAGCGCTTACAACAAGTTGAAACATAAAATGTGAAAAGCTTTCGGCAAACGAACGGGCATAACATGAATGTAACGAATTGCCCCCTACGAAATAATATGTAACATGCTATATCCGTATACAAGCCGTAAACCGAATGCCGGCATTCGTGTGAATATTTACCGAAGAATTATTATGTGTGCGACCGTAGTATTAGGATGATGTAAAACGACCGTGCCGAAATTGCGACGGCCGCAACGAAAGCGCAGCGAACCGCCCGGCCAGGAAATGAAGCCAGACAGGCGAAACCGGAGGAGACAGCACTCGTTGGGACCCTGGAAGCTACCCATGGAGAAACAGGTAAGCAGAATGGCGCCAGGACAACCGGAAGTGACGATCTCTCTACCCACAATTCGCCAGCCCTAACAGGTAATGAGGGAAGGGTTGGTGCTCCTTAAGAAGGGGAACCAAGCCCCTCCCACAACTTCAGGCCACACCTTCCATATATATATATATATATATATATTAAATGGAGGTAGTTACAAAACAGTTAGTAATAGAATGGAATAGTCTGCACTCACAGTCTCGGTTTAAAACGTGGCACTTATTCCTTCCTGGTTAAAATGTGCACATGTTAAAGTGCATACAGTGATGCCAAAGCAGGTCAACATTTCAGTCCCAGAGTGAAAACATTGATAATATTGTAAAGTTACTGAACATTTTTGAATAAAGTTTGCAAATTAAGAAGACCAGTGGGTGCCCTTCTTAAAGTGTATGTACAGGGAGTGCAGAATTATTAGGCAAGTTGTATTTTTGAGGATTAATTTTATTATTGAACAACAACCATGTTCTCAATGAACCCAAAAAACTCATTAATATCAAAGCTGAATATTTTTGGAAGTAGTTTTTAGTTTGTTTTTAGTTTTAGCTATGTTAGGGGGATATCTGTGTGTGCAGGTGACTATTACTGTGCATAATTATTAGGCAACTTAACAAAAAACAAATATATACCCATTTCAATTATTTATTATTACCAGTGAAACCAATATAACATCTCAACATTCACAAATATACATTTCTGACATTCAAAAACAAAACAAAAACAAATCAGTGACCAATATAGCCACCTTTCTTTGCAAGGACACTCAAAAGCCTGCCATCCATGGATTCTGTCAGTGTTTTGATCTGTTCACCATCAACATTGCGTGCAGCAGCAACCACAGCCTCCCAGACACTGTTCAGAGAGGTGTACTGTTTTCCCTCCTTGTAAATCTCACATTTGATGATGGACCACAGGTTCTCAATGGGGTTCAGATCAGGTGAACAAGGAGGCCATGTCATTAGATTTCCTTCTTTTATACCCTTTCTTGCCAGCCACGCTGTGGAGTACTTGGACGCGTGTGATGGAGCATTGTCCTGCATGAAAATCATGTTTTTCTTGAAGGATGCAGACTTCTTCCTGTACCACTGCTTGAAGAAGGTGTCTTCCAGGAACTGGCAGTAGGACTGGGAGTTGAGCTTGACTCCATCCTCAACCCGAAAAGGCCCCACAAGCTCATCTTTGATGATACCAGCCCAAACCAGTACTCCACCTCCACCTTGCTGGCGTCTGAGTCGGACTGGAGCTCTCTGCCCTTTACCAATCCAGCCACGGGCCCATCCATCTGGCCCATCAAGACTCACTCTCATTTCATCAGTCCATAAAACCTTAGAAAAATCAGTCTTGAGATATTTCTTGGCCCAGTCTTGACGTTTCAGCTTGTGTGTCTTGTTCAGTGGTGGTCGTCTTTCAGCCTTTCTTACCTTGGCCATGTCTCTGAGTATTGCACACCTTGTGCTTTTGGGCACTCCAGTGATGTTGCAGCTCTGAAATATGGCCAAACTGGTGGCAAGTGGCATCGTGGCAGCTGCACGCTTGACTTTTCTCAGTTCATGGGCAGTTATTTTGCGCCTTGGTTTTTCCACACGCTTCTTGCGACCCTGTTGACTATTTTGAATGAAACGCTTGATTGTTCGATGATCACGCTTCAGAAGCTTTGCAATTTTAAGAGTGCTGCATCCCTCTGCAAGATATCTCACTATTTTTGACTTTTCTGAGCCTGTCAAGTCCTTCTTTTGACCCATTTTGCCAAAGGAAAGGAAGTTGCCTAATAATTATGCACACCTGATATAGGGTGTTGATGTCATTAGACCACACCCCTTCTCATTACAGAGATGCACATCACCTAATATGCTTAATTGGTAGTAGGCTTTCGAGCCTATACAGCTTGGAGTAAGACAACATGCATAAAGAGGATGATGTGGTCAAAATACTCATTTGCCTAATAATTCTGCACTCCCTGTATTGTTAAAAGGCTGGAGGAGCACCTAGGCAACTAAAACTGAAGAGTGCGTGCAGAACCGTGTTTTTTTGTTTTATATATTATATATTGTGTGCATTCTTATGGCGAGTACTGATTAAACATATAATTCTACATATGTACAATTTTTGCAGGTTGTGAGAATCTGAAATATGGGGACAATAAAATATCTTTTTGGAGCCCTTCTCTTGACTATCTGCTTTAAAGAGAGTTTTTCCCAAGGTAAGTACATATGAGAAAGAATACATTTTTCATCTTCCTTGATGGTTATATGAAGAAGAGCTGTCTATCTTTATTCTCCACAAATTATCAAAAACAAAAGCTATGTTTAATGCTAATATGTATGCTATAAATACACTAGATGTTAATACTGATGCCATTCTAAATGTCACTACTAATGATCATGGATTTTCTGAATCAATAAATCTGTATTGCTCTTCATGGTTCTGGTATTTCTCCAAAACAACAAGTGCTTTAACCAGCACCCATCAGGCTTAAAGGGATTCTCCAGTGCCAGGAAAACATATTCGTTTTCCTGGCAATGCAGGTTCCCGCAGTGCCCCTCTCCCTCCCACCCCCCATCCCAAGTTGCTGAAGTGGTTAAAACCCCTTCAGTGACTTACCGGAGTCCAGCGCCGATGTCCCTCAGTGCTGGGTCAGGCTCCACCTACTCTCCTCCCACGCCGACATCAGCGCATTAGACCTTCCCATGGGAAAGCATAATACAATGTTTTCCTATGGGGATTTCAGCAACGCTCCACATAGCGTGAGGACGTACAGGGTCACTGAAAACACTTTTTGTGTTCTATAAACACAGAACTCCCTCTAGTGGCTGTCTAGAGGAGGACTTAACCCTGCAATGTAAATATTGCAGTTCATGAAAACTGCAATAATTACACTTGCAGGGTTAAGGGTAGTGGGAGTAGTGGGAGTTTCCACTTCTGCCCACTCCAATGGGCAGAAGTGGTCTGGGTGCCTGGAGTATCCATTGAACAGTCATTCTTTACACCAAACCACACAAAAAAACAAGCACATAAATAGATTAGCACTGTGGCTACAGGTGATATTGATTACAAATATTACATTTCCACCTGAAATATCTGTACTGGCTTTATTTTACAGAGTTAGTCTAATAGAGGTTTGAAGTATAGACCCATCCTGCCCTTCTGAATACTCCAAAACCTCCCTTAAACTTAACATTCTCTGGGGCGGAATGTGCTTTTCAAATTTATCATTTTATGATAGTTAGGGTGACCTGTATGCCCTTTTCCACATCGTTTGCTCAGAGCCTGAATCTATAATCCTGATCTTCTGTACATGCCTGGTCTCCATCTGGAGTCTCAGCTGAGAGTAGGCATGTGCATGGGTAAAATATTCGGCTTGGTTTGGCATTCTGAAATTCGGGACTTCGTCAATTCAGGACTTCAGCAATTCGGCACTTCGGAACTTCAGAACTACAGCAACTTTGGCACTACGGAACTCCGGCATTTTGGGACTTCTCTTGCAGCTGCTTGGTAGTTAACTCCCTAATTCCCATGGTATTGGGAGTTATCTACCAAAAAGCTGAAAGACCTAAATGGGTCTTTCAGCCAAATTTAGTAATACTAAGTAAAAATTACTTAGTATTAGTACATTTTGCCCCTACTCTCTATACCACGAGTAGGGGCATGTCTATTAAACAGTGAGCAGCTTGTGGAACATGCAGTGGTGCTGCCGTAGAGGTAAAAATTGATACAAAATACAGACTAAGGAACAGTGAACACATAAAAATACAGTTTTAAGTTTTACAAGACTACTTAAAATCACCTATCTCAGCAAACAAATATGGTGATTTATTTTTACCATATGGCCATATTGTGTTAAGCCTATATTATTTTAACATGAGGGAAAAATAAATAGTGCTAATTCTAAAAGAACTAACATGTATTTAGTTAATTTGTTGTAAGAGCATTGTGAATATATCATATAAAATGGATGTGATAAAAAACACAATTCAAAAAGCAAAGTTTCAAAACAAAATAATTAAAGTGATATATATATATATATATATATATATATATATATATATATATATATATATATGTACAAAAATACTGTCACTCCAAGGTTTTTGGTAAATCAAGCTTCCTTTATTTCAATAAATCCAATGGTCACCATTGGATTTATTGAAATAAAGGAAGATTGATTTTACCAAAAACCTTGGAGTGCAGGTATTTTATTACTACTATATTTCTCATGTTAGCAGAGCACCAGGTACCAAACACATTTCTAAAGTTGGAGTGCATTCCTACTTTTTTTTTTGTTCAAAATCTTTATGTTTAAAATAAATACATTGCAACATACCCATTTCTGCAAATCTTACAATAGGTAAGAATTAGAGGAATTAGGAATAGTATATTATGATTTTTACATTAATTTCAGATTTAGAATTATAATATGCATTGTGTAGAATTTTGATTTATGTTATCAGTGATTTCTAATTATATATATTTTTTTATTATCTTGTTTTTCAGTATCTTTTCCATCATGTAAGTATACAAGCATGCTCCTAGCTCACCTCTTTATGTGTATTTGAAATATGTTGTTGCAAACTATAGCTAAAGCACAAATTACATGAAAGATGATTTTAAAATATATCAAGTTTGTACAATGTTACAATCAAAATGTGTTTTTTTTAACTAATGAAAAGGGGTTTCTATTTTTCATATAGCAAAACAACAAACATAGTTAAAATATATTTTTAAACATTTATACAAAAACCCTTCTGAACTTGTGAGTTATATTTCAAAATATCACAAAATATATTTCAGGTTATTTGTCTCATTAATAAAGTTCAGTAAATATGATGGCAGTTCATGCTGTTAGGGTAGGGGTTATCCTGATATTTTAATATGTCACCTGACCCACACTACTACTACTAACTATATACCAGTCAAGCATATTACATCTTTAATTATGTTGGCCCTTAATGTAGTTTCCCACCTACGTTGGTTAGGGTGTACAACTGGTATATTCATTTTCCATCGTATTGCATAAAAATACAAGATAGGATGAAAAAAATACTATAATTCAAAAAAATAAAGAATAAAATAAAACTCCTCACTTTAAAAAGCTACTTATACTTTAAAGAGCGCAATTTGTTATGATGAAAATGTCCCTAATTCAACTAGAGTTATAGATATGTGCTGAGAAAACAAAATATAAATAAGAAATGTTACAGTAAGTACAGATAAATAGAAAATATTTAATAAAAAAACATTACTGAGCAACCCAGATTCATAAGGTAGAACATTCATTACTAAACAATATGATAAAACTTTTCTATGATGACACTCCAAATGAAATTATGTTATAAAACACAACAATATTCAACAATGCAGGAAAGGTCACTATCCAGTAAACCAGATTGTGAACAGGTAATAGAATGCAACATATAGAGGAAGCTGTCGAAAGTCTTCATGTGGTCCACAGAATAAAAGATAACATGGGGAGATTAGAGGATAGGAGACTGAAAAAGAAAAAGAAAAGAGACTCCGGTATGCTACAGTTTTTGGTAAGAGTAAGAGGAGAGAAATACTGTAGACGAATTGATTAATGACATAGGTATAACACAATTCATTAAGTAGACACAATATACTTGGTTACTCCTAAACAACAGATTTTGTCCAAATGGATAAAATTTAAGGATTTTTTGAATTCTGACCACATTGGCAATTCTCAGATTTACCATAGCCAAATGCTGTCAGTATTCATTTGGTATGACTGATTCTGGAATATCCATTAAGAAGGATTTGAAAAATCAGCAATATCAGTAATATGACAATATAAAATTCAGGAATCAAACATTTATCACATGGTGGTTGAATATAAACTGATTACATCTGGTAGTATGTGAAATAGGTATTGTCTACCACTACAAACCGTCTAGAGGGGATGATTCACCACCCTATGAGGAGTTTGAGCCCTTGGACATACTATAGGAAAAACTGAAATGTGGCGAAACACCAGAGGTAAATGTTAAAATATTTGAATGAAAAATTTATAAAAAATGATCCAACCTAGGGATGTATGACATTAATGTACACTAAAGTGAGACGAGAAACAAAACAAAAAATAGGTAAACAATGAAATCACTTGTCTAATGACAAGAGTGCACATAACACTACCCTGACCTCTGCATTGAACGCTGAAGCACCACTACAAACAAGCACCTCGAGGAGGACCCACCCCCAGCCATGGCATACTAAATCAACACGCTACCTGCAAAGATGCACCCGTTGTGCTGAACGCTGCTGGAGGAAGTCTTGCACCCAGTCAGACTTTCTCCATTATAGATTCATATTGTGTTCATACAGCGCAGCCCCTGCCCTTGCCAAACAGTCCTACTTTTTCTCTTTCATTACTTCATGCACCTGCAATCCCAGGCGTCTCTTTGACACCTTTAATTCTCTTCTTCGCTCTACTGTGGCCACCCCCCAAACTAACCTTACTGCTGATAACTTTGCATGTTACTTTACTGACAAGATTGAACAGCTAAGTCAAGAATTCTCCCCTCGTTGCCATTCTGTTTCTCAACCACACATACCCTTCAGACATTCGCCCCACCACTTGCCCACTCGATCCTGTCCCATCTCACCTTATTAGATCTCTCTCCACTTGTCTCGTGCCTTCCTTAACGCACATCTTCAACTGCTCTCTCTCTTCTGGCATTGTCCCTGCTGACCTTAAACATGCCACTGTAGTACCTATACTAAAAAAATAAATCCCTCGACCCATTCACCCTCTCTTACTGTCGTACCATATCCCTGCTCCCTTTTTCCACAAAGCTTCTGGAAAGACTTGTCTTTACCCGTGTGTCTCATTTCCTCAATTCCAACTCACTCCTTGATCCTCTTCAATCTGGCTTCCGCCCTCTCCACTCTACTGAGACTGCGCTTATCAAAGTTACTAACGACCTAATCACAGCTAAATCCAAAGGCCACTACTCCATACTAATTCTTCTTGCCCTCTCTGCGGCCTTTGACACCGTTGATCAAACTCTTCAATCACTTGGTCTCTGTGACTCTGTCCTCTCATGGTTTTCCTCTTATGTCTCCCAACACTCATTCAATGTCTCCTTTTCTAATGATACCTTCTCCCCTCGTCCTGTCTCGGTTGCAGTCCCCCAAGGCTCTGTCCTTGGTCCCCTTCTATTTTCTCTTTATACTGCCTCTCTTGGCAAACTTATTACCTCTTTTGGATTCCACTACCACTTGTACGCTGATGACACCCAGTTATATCTCTCCTTCCCGGACTTCTCCCCTGCCGTCCTGCAACGTGTCACTGCCTCTGACTGGATGTCCTCCCGCTTTCTGAAACTCAGTCTCTCTAAAACTGAGCTCTTTGTCTTCCCTCCTCCTAATACTGATACTTTTGTTTCGCTCTCCCTTCAAGTTTGTGGTACCAAAATCAGTCTATCCTTGCAAGCATGCTGTCTTGGTGTCATACTTGATTTTAGCCTCATCTTTGAGCCTCACATCCAGCATGTTGCCAAATCCTGTAGATTCCATCTTAAAAATATAGCCCACATCTGCCTCTTTCTTACACAAGATGCTACCAAGTAGCTTGTCCATGCTCTAGTAATTTCCCGCATGGATTATTGTAACCCTCTCCCCTGTACTGCTACAGTCCATAATGAACATTTCTGCCAGACTGATTTTTCCTCTCTAGTCGGTTCTCTCACACCTCACTCCTCTGCCAGTCCTTACATTGGCTTCCTGTATGCTATAGGAGGCAATTCAAGATACTTATTCACACCTATACAGTACTGAACAACTCTAGCCCCTCTTATATCTCTTCACAGATCCATAAGTATGTCCCTTCTCGGTCTCTCCGCACTGCCCGTGACCACCTCCTGTCCTCTGCCAGTCCTTACATTGGCTTCCTGTATGCTATAGGAGGCTATTCAAGGTACTAATTCACACCTATAGAGTACTGAACAATAGTGATGCACCAAACAGTTCGCTGGCGAATAGTTCCTGGCGAACATATGCGCGGTTCGATCCGCCCCCTATTCCTCATCATTGAGTAAACTTTGACCCTGTACCTCAAAGTCAGCAGACACATTCCAGCCAATTAGCAGCACACCCTCCCTAGCAGACCCTCCCACCTACTG
Organism: Pelobates cultripes; assembly: GCA_933207985.1. NCBI lineage: Eukaryota > Metazoa > Chordata > Amphibia > Anura > Pelobatidae > Pelobates > Pelobates cultripes. The sequence continues at coordinate 163,769,475 of OW240912.1, forward strand.
GAAGGCATCAATTTTACATTCATTCTCAAGCTGCATGCTTAGTGAGAGGAGGGAAAGTGTAACTGCTGTTGATTAGATAGGGAAATGCATAGCTGAGTTAGGGTATACACTGTCCACTACAGTCCTGAAGGACTCATCTGATCTCTGCTGTAAGGACAGCACCCCATAAAGCCCTTTTTAGGGCTAGAACATCAGTCTGCTTTTTTTTTTTTTCTGTGTAATGTAATTGCAGTTAGTTGTCTGCCAGCTTCTGTGTCAGGCTCACAGTGGATACTGTGCCCAGTGCCACCACTCACTCACTGGTGTCACAATAGCTTGCATTTAAAAACAAAAAACTTTTTTCACTGTTATAGATTGAATAGCAGTTAGTTGTCTCAAAGCTGGTGTGTCAGGCTCACAGTGGATACTGTGCCCAGTGCCACCACTCACTCACTGGTGTCACAATAGCTTGCATTTAAAAACAAAAAACTTTTTTCACTGTTATAGATTGAATAGCAGTTAGTTGTCTCAAAGCGGGTGTGTCAGGCTCACAGTGGATACTGTGCCCAGTGTCACCACTCACTCACTGGTGTCACAATAGCTTGCATTTAAAACCAAAAAACTTTTTTCACTCTTATAGATTGAATAGCAGTTAGTTGTCTCAAAGCGGGTATGTCAGGCTCACAGTGGATACTGTGCCAGTTCACAGTGCCACTCCTATCTGGTGGCACATTAGATTGCACGCGCAGTGCCCCAAATTTGAAGAAGGAGGACCGACCAAGGATCTTTTTCCATCTCCCGGTTCCTAAAATCGATGCCATATACACGTCCCCTGATAGGGGACGTAACAGGGATTAAACTGATAAGAATAGTACTATTTAACACACCACTCCTATCTGGTGGCACATTAGATTGCATGCGCAGTGCCCCAAATTTGTTGTGATCTGTGAGTAAGGTAAACGGTTGTCCATACAAGTAAGGTTGCAGCTTTTTGAGGGCCCACACCACCGCCAGGCACTCCTTTTCAATGGTAGTGTATCTACTTCCCTGGGCAAAAGTTTCCGGCTTAGATAAGCCCCGGGTTGCTCGCCACCATCTGCTCTGACTTGGCTCAGTACTGCTCCCAATCCAAACATAGAAGCGTCTGTATGGACGAGAAAGTGTTTAGTTGGATCAGGAGCAGAAAGTACAGGTGATTTAATGAGCGCCGTCTTGAGCTGTTGGAAGGCCTGTTCACACTCTGGGGCCCATACTACTATCTTGGGGAGGTTTTTACGCGTTCCTATATGGCACTTACTGGGCTTTAGGGTCAGTCCGGCCTCCCTAATCTGGTCTAGTACGGCTCCTATGTGGGTCAGGTGTTTGGGCCAGGAGCAGCTAAAAATGGCTATATCATCCAAGTAGGCGCAGGCATACTCCTGAAACCCAACCAGTAGCCGATCTACCATCCTCTGAAAGTTAGCCGGGACATTCTTCATCCCGAATGGCATGACCTTAAACTGATACAGGCCAAACGAGGTGACAAATGCCGACTTGTGGATGGCGTCCTCAGCTAATGGAATTTGCCAGTACCCCTTGCACAGATCTATTGTGGTGAGGTACTGGCCTCTGGCCATTTTGTCTAGGAGCTTGTCTATCCGGGGCATAGAGTAGGCGTCTTAGGTTGTTTTATCGTTTAGCCTCCGGTAGTCTACACAGAAACGGGTCATGCCGTCCCAATTCGGTATTAGTACTACCGGGGAGGCCCAGGGGCTGTCAGAGTGTTCTATCACCCCAACTGCATAATTTCCTCAATTTCTTTCCGTATATTTTCTTTAACTGCTTCGGGTATGCAATAGGAGGTTTGGCGAAGGGGGGTCTTGTCTAGGGTTTCAACTTTGTGAGTGGTTAACGGACTGTACCCAGGAAGGTTGAAAACGTGGCCCCCTTGTCCTGGATTAGTCTTTGGACCTGGGTTCGCTCCTGGGGGTCTAACCGTTCTCCTAACTGTACTTCTCCCAGGTCTCCGCTCTGGCCCTCTTGGTCTAGGAGATCTGGGAGTGGCAAATTATCATAATCTTCAGTGGCAGGTGCACAGATCACGGTTACCTCTTCCGTGCGCTCGTGGTATGGCTTGAGCATGTTCACGTGGAGCATGCGCTTGCCTCCCGTGCCTGTGACAGCACCGATCACAAAGGTGGTATCACAAACCTGCTCTACCAACTTGTATGGGCCCTGCCAGGAAGTCTGCAGCTTGTCCTTGTTTACAGTGTCAATCCATATCTGCCAAGTGACCCTATTTAGGGGGAACAGTCTCTATTCTGCTCTGTGTCAGTGTGTATCAGGGTCTCTGAGGACAGGTATCAATCAATATGTCAAGGTGTCAATATGTCATATGTCAGGTGTCAATCCATATCCATTGTGATTTAGGAATGTTAGGTGATTTATGCCCTTTATGGATTAAGACCAGACTCTGCATCAACTGTGTAATTTTCCATGGGAGTTTTGCCATGGATCCCCCTCCGGCATGCCACAGTCCAGGTGTTAGTCCCCTTGAAACAACTTTTCCATCACTATTGTGGCCAGAAAGAGTCTCTGTGTGTTTTAAAATTCGCCTGCCCATTGAAGTCTATGTGTCAGGGATCCACGGGCGGCTAGGAGGGGTGGCTGCACGCCACTTGCAGCACTCACCCTCAGTCCATCGCCGCCCGAGGTCTCCCCTCTGCTTACCTGTCGGCGAGCGGCGTCTCCTCTCTGCCGCTCGCCGCCCGTGTTTACATAATTCATTGACCTCCCAGCGTGCAGCGTTATACATGCTGCCGCTGGGGGGCGTGGAGGACGCGGGCGGCGAGCGGCAGAGAGGAGACGCCGCTCGCCGCCCGCGTCCTCCACACCCCCCAGCGGCAGCATGTATAACGCTGCACGCTGGGAGGTCAATGAATTATGTAAACGCCGGGGTCACGTGAGTGACCCGGCGTTAAAGAAACAGTACCACAATCACAGTGGGAGGTATAGATATCCCCCACGTGTGATTGTTAATTCTGATTGGAAGTTATCCAATCAGAATTAAACCAAGGGTATTTATACTTACCTTTCCTGTCCCTCAGTGCCCTGTTGTGGTCTTGTGATACCTGTAGCGTAGTGTTCTCGTCTTGCTCTCTGGTTACTGATTATTTGGCTCGTTATTCCGATTATCCTGTCTTCTCCACTCCTTTGACCTCGGCTTGTTTCTCGTTCTCCCGTTTTCTAGCTCCCTTTACTTGGCTTGTCTCCTGACTATTCTTAGCGTGCTTAACCCGGCCACTCTAAGGTCCGGTACGGCACCTTTTCTCTGTGTGTGTGTGTGTGCCAGTGTGTTGGGTTCCTCGAATCGTGACACTATGGCGGTTCGCCCGGTTCGCCGGTTCGCGAACATTTGCGGAAGTTCGCGTTCGCCGCTCGCGAACCGAAAATTTCGGGTTCGCGACATCACTACTGAACAACTCTAGCCCCTCTTATATCTCCTCACAGATCCATAGGCATGTCCCTTCTCGGTATCTCCGCTCTGCCCGTGACCACCTTCTGTCTGCACCCAACTCACACTTGCAGGACTTCTCGCGGGCAGCTCCCTTCCTATGGAATAGCCTTCCTACCGCCATCAGACTCTCTCCTAGTCTTGCATCTTTTAAGTGCCTTAAAACTCATTGCTTTAGGAAAGCTTATGGCCTCCAAGACTGTGGGGATATTTATGGGATAATAATAGTAACAGTAAGAATTGCCCACTAATTCAATTCTCAGACCCAAAGATCGTTATCGTGTTAAGTGAGAAGTATTTCATATAAATAATATCACAATTTTATAAAAATAGATTTTTATTTATAATGACAAATTAATTAATAATAATATTATGCAACATGCATGACAATAATCAATGAATATCCAGTATAAAATGATTTGCAATACAAAGAAATGGCTACACACGTCTCAACGGCTAAAACAGCATTTTCTGTCAAGACTTTATTTATGACTATCTTTCACAGACATAGAGAAAGTTTTACGCAGAGAACAGAATTCCTCAGAGTGCAGCGTAAGGTCGTAAAGTTTAGCTGACAGTTAGAATAACCCTTTCAATGCTGGCTAAATCTCCTAGGTAGTTAAGATCTATTCTTATGTCATTTTAAATAAAATAACATTTAAACCAGTTCATTAGTCATTTCCTGAAACCATCCAATAAGAGAATCTACCATATTATATAAGCAGATTTTAATTTGTCTAAAAGATATCTTATCTTAATTTAGAGCAAATCAATACACCTGGATAAAAACAGCGGTATGCTAACACGTGATAATATCACATCAATATATAATTATTCTTAATTCCACCTGCAGAATGGAATGTTTATAACTATATATTCTTAGTTAACTAAGATTTCTTAATATGGAAATCTGACCGTGCTTTATCCAGTCATATATAATGCTATTAATACATTTTAATTAATTTAATTAATTAAATGAAACCAGTATAATAACCAGTTGAGTAGATATTTCATCCGATTGGTAGTCTCAGGAACTTATTTGGATGTCTCTCTGCATGGAGGTGTGTAGGTAATAGTGAAAGGTGGTGTTGGTTAGGAAGTCAGTGAAATTCTAAGTGTTAGAGTTTTAAGAGTAGAGTGTTAGTCTCAGATGTTGTCCGAGTTGGAGTCCCCAAACTTCCAATTCCTCTCTCCTCTTTTTCTTTCTCCTTTGCATCTCTGTATCCTTTGCATACCTCTGTCTTCCCTTTGTCCTAACTTTTAAAGGGCCAGACTCTCTGTACGTCATCAGTTGATAACTCAATAGAAGCACTAGAGGTGTGGTTATCTACTAGATCGCAATTTAGGTATTTGGTCTATAGAGTCTTGTCCCACTAAACATACCTATCCAGGAAAGAGTTAACTTTTCCTGGTGGCTATTTTGACGTCATTTTGGCCTATCTTTATAGTGGCCATAACTTACGTATCCTTCACAGATCAAAGGGTTTCTTTAAGTTTTGTCCAGACTATGTGTCTGGCAAATTCTGAGTTTTGACCCGTAACTTACAATGGTACCTTATACAATTAGATAGTAAAATTAAATTATTTAATCTTCTCTGTCACAAATGTCTGGGTTTAGAATTGATTATATTCCATTAGCATTTAGACAGTCTATCCAACCCCCTTCCTTATCACTTGGTTTATACTATGCATTCCTTTAGCTCTGGGAAAGTGGTTAGTTTTACAGATAGAAATCTTGTGTCTTTTTGTTAACTTGGAAATAACAAAATGGAGTCTGGTCTGTTCAGAATCAGAATGACTCAGAATATACACTTTTTATTTCTATCATAGCACAAAATGTCTGCCGATATAAATACCCTGACAAGACTAACCTCTACCTCACATACATGTCTCTTGCTCTCTCCTAAAGGGCAGCCCACCTTATTTGACTGCAAATTCCTGTCCTAATGTGTTTTACACCCCACCTCCTATAGAATGTAAGCTCGATTGAGCAGGGTCCTCTTCAACCTATTGTTCCCGTAAGTTTTTTTTTTTGTAATTGTCCTATTTATAGTTAAATCACCCTCTCATAATATTGTAAAGCACTACGGGATCTTTTGGCGCTATGTAAATGGCAATAATAATAAAGAGTGTAACGACACCCTCAGCATAAAAGGGTTAAACCGCCATTTAGAAGATCTTCCCCTTCCAGAGACACAGGCAGCTACTGTAGACACCAATCCACCAAACTGGAGAAGCATATGAATGCTCTCAAACATACGAATACTGTAAACAGCCGAATAGGAAAAACCATACGAATAGGTTTACACTCCTAGCAGTCGAACTGGAACAGCATTCAATAAATCCCCCCAAGAACGAGACAAGGCTCCGTTTTGAGGGTCAAGCAGGAACAGACAGAACTGTGGGTTTATTGTTCTTATATACACATTTGTACCACCCACAGGGTTTTGGAAAACAACCAATAAACACGTACAATACACTCAGACACTCCCACAGAAATTCCTCCCCTCTGCTTGTGATTCAATTACCTTACACAATGGGTGAATACAATTTTTCCACATTATTCATAACTTGAAAAGTATGCATCACATTCACATAAAACTTACATTTTCAGAATCAGCATACTCCAAATACAAACATAGGTCAAAAGCATCCAAATTGGTCTATTGGTTCAAAAGATAGATCGAAGTCCTTTGTGACCAAATGAAGCATGGCTTTTCTTCCCAAAACCAGTTCCACAGAGTCCTGGAGATAATTGGGAAGTAATCCAGTTATCTCCAAGGACAAAGGCAAAACTCCATTATGCACATGGCAGTAAAAAGACAGTAAAATAAAATACACAAGGTTACATTTATTAGATAAAATACAGACATGTAACATATCCCCAGATAGCTTAGGTCTGAGCACACATTACTAAATGGCGCTCAGACCACACACATACAGTTCAATTGCCATGGAGCCAAAGTCTTTCATTATACGAATGGGCTCCATGGCATAGCTATCTGGGGTATCACCACTCAAACAGGGCAAGCACCAAATGACCCGGTTTTCATGTCTTTGCAGGGGAAAATCAAGCTTTTCAACATGGGGCCATAGTCTAAAGGCAGCAGACGGGCAACCAGGCTCCTCCAATGCACAGTGGCGAGATTGGTCTCGTCACAAAGAGGAACCAAATATCCAGATAGATAAATAGGATATAGAAACATGTGACGGCAGATAAGAACCTTTTATTCTGCCCAATTTTCGAAATACTTTCATTAGTCCCTTGCCTTATCTTATATCTAGGATAGCCTTATGCTTATCCAACGCATGCTTAAACTCCTTCACTGTGTTAACCTCTACCACTTCAGCTGAAAGACTATTCCATGAATCCACTACCCTCTCAGTAAAGTAATAATTGCCCCTCTAATTTAAGACTATGCCCTCTTGTTGTGGTTGTTTTTCTTCTTTTATATATAGTCTCCTCCTTACTGTGCTGATTCCCATTATGTATTTAAATGTTTCTATTATATCCCACCTGTTTCACCTTTGCTCCAAGCTATACATGTTAAGATTATTTAACCTTTCCTTGTAAGTTTTATCCTGCAATCCAGTTTAGTAGCCCTTCTCTATACTCTCTATAGTATCAATATCCTTCTGTAGATACGATCTCCAGTATTGGATACAATGGCATGCGCACTTAACACTTTCTACTGCTAATACCTCTCCCTATACAACCAAGCATTCTGCTAGCATTTCCTGCTGCTCTATTACATTGTCTGCCTACCTTTAAGTCATCTGAAATAATTGTAGATTATGCTAGCTTTAGTGTACTAATAATCTTAATTTTAATAAGAACAGGAGGCGAGTATTTTGCATTAACTCTCTTTACTAAACTCCATACCAGTAAAGAAAATGTAAAGAACAACAGTAAATCAATGGGCAGCATAGTGTATATAAGGGTCATGCTGCCTGGACACTTCCTCTTTCTTTAAGCGACATCCAAGTCTTGACTGAACATTGAGATGACCAAACCAAACGAAATCAGTAGGTGCATCCTCCAGGGATCGCTGAATTGGTGGAGACTCCCAATTATCTAAACGAAGAGGGTGAGAGACCAACGAGGTCATCAACCAAAGAGGCGGAGTCGTGGGTTATCCCGAAATGACATCTATTGGCAGTCCTGGAGAAGGTTACACTGAAAATGAGAGTATAAAAACAGGTTAGGTACTGAACCGTAACTGGTCAAGCAGGTGAACCTTTATAAGCATGCGTAGTATATGGATACAGTACAGAGCAAACCATAATAATGGTAGTATACATTAAATCATGCTCCTGAAACGCTTTAAACTCGGGTCTCTACAATCTGCACTGAAACGGGAATGAGAGTAGACCACTAACTGATAAAGAGTAAAACAACTAAATTAACCTGTGATTTAAAACATCCTTCACTTCGAGATCCACCCCCCTGAGGTGCATCAGGGGAGGGAACACCAGGGAGGGAAAATACTTGTCTTCTGTCCTTATTAAAATTAAGATTATTAGTACACTAAAGCTAGCATAATCTTCAATTTTATAACATGACAGGAAGTTTCCTATTTTGCATTTTAACGCTGAAGCAGAGATAACCGCAGGAGGAGGAGTGTGGAAATAGAAGGTACGAAAGGTAGATTCCATAGACCAATCCACCGCCCGCAGAATATCCGACAAGGATGCTCCCGCCCGGAAGACTGAGGAGGCCACCGCCCCAGGTACGGAATGGGCGCCGAATGAGGGGTCTATACCGTCGAGAGAAAGGATCCATCGAGCTAGAGAGGTGACTGAGACCGGGGCGTGGGGTCTAACGTAGGGGACTAGGAGTTGGCCCAACGTCGAGTTCTGAAGAGGGGAGGTAACCGTGATGTATCTGCGAAGAGCAGAAACCATGCAGAGTTGCGGGTCGCAGGGAAAAAGGGATAAAAAAAACGACGTCGAATCTGACTTGGTACGTCGGGAGATACGGAATGTGACCCCCTCGTGGGCGACATCAAAAGCATTGACATCGAAAGCACGTACATCGGACACCTGCCGGAAAGACACTGTCAGGGGTGACGGTCCGGTGCCCGGGACCCAGACACTGTTCGGGCGGCGGTGCGTGGACCGGGACCCATGTATGCCTGATGTTCAGAGTAGGAGTCACAGTGTGGAGGTGGATTAGCAGGGTCAGGTGCAGGGTAACCGCACGCCCCTGGTGTTTAGCACCAGCGTTTGTGCAGCCACATACCAGAACCCTGATTCAGCTTATGAGGATCACAGGAACTAAGAGCAGGTAATTAAGCAGACCTCCCAGGAGCTGAATAGGGAGGCTCTGCAGCAGGGATGTATCCAGTACTGAAGCAAGGTAAGACTATGAGAGCAAGGCACCATACAAGAGAACAAGACCAAACTAGGAGAATAGGGCAAGACAAGGACCGGGATTACAAGACAAAGTAAAACAAGACAAGAGATACAAGGTAAAACAAGAGGAAACATAGCTAAGCACTAATTATGAAAAGTATGGGGATTTAGTCACATTATATTATCATACATTGCACAAGCCTGCCAACAACGCCAATGTACCCCATATCTGGTAGGTCCTACATTGACTAATGTATACTAAAACAGCCACACTAAACCACAATAGCACTTACCTGCAAGAAAGGGCAGAGACATGAAACACTGCTGCAGGTCCAAGCTGAAACAAAAGGAAAGTGGAAAACAAACGGGTGTGGCAACATAAAACAAACATTTAAGTGAATCCAAGAGACTGGGAAATCCAGGAACGGAATATAAGAATGAACCCAGAAACCCAGCAACAAAGAAAACCAGACATAGACCAGAAAACCAGAAAAACCAAGCAAGGACAGCAAAAAGCGTACTGGATACCAGAAGCCATTACCAGAATGATCCGCAGCAAGGAGCAGGATGTGACAGACACCAGGCAAAGCAGGAGAGTGAACTTAGCTGACAATTGTCGGAGGGACAAATGTTCGTTAGGGTGCCAATCTCAGATAAAGCAGAGGACCAGCCCGACGTCCCAGAGACAGTTGTACTTAGGGCCTGGAGGGCGTCATAGCCGCATACCGCGGAGAAGTCGGCAGACTAGAGGATCCTTGCCAACGGGGAGGTCCCCGATGGGAGTGTGAGCCGCAGAAATCGATGAAAAATGTTAATTGAACAGTAAGATCGGGCTGTCGAAAACAAGAATGATAGAAAATTAAGAATCAAAGGTATAGGGGCAGTAAATGAATCGGTGTCCCGTTCCACGCACCAAGTAGACCAGGAGGCCCAAGCTGAAAGGTAGCAGAGTCTAGTTCTGGGGGCCCATGAATCCCATAAGAGGTCTCTAGCAGCCTGCGATAGTCCGCCGACCTGCCAGGAACCCTGGAAAGTGTCCAAGCCACAAGGGGTAGACGATCTTCCAGTATTAATGGGTGAAGATTCCCTTTGTGATCCGTGAGGAGGTCCAGGAAGGACGGTAGGAGTAGAGTGTCCTTGCACGAGGAGGCCAGAAGGTCCGGGAACCATGGTTGGCTCTGCCACAATGGTGTGATGAGCGTCAGTATCACTTGTTGCATCCAGAGTTGGTTTAGGGTTCTCGCAATCATAGCGAATGGGGGAAAAGCATAGGCTCCCCTGGTCCGCCAACATTGGAGAAATGCGTCCGTTGCCTTGCTTTCTGGGTCTGGGAGCCAGCTGAAGAATTCCGAAGTCTGGTGATTGTTGCGGGAGGCAAACAGATCCAGGTGAAAAGGACCCATCCAGGCTGCGATGGCCTGGGACACTCTCGTGTCCAGCTTCCAGTCGCTGGCTTCCCTCCAGTGGTGAGAGAACCAGTCCGCTGTGAGGTTGATCTCTCCGGGGAGGTATTCGGCCTGGAGTGCAATGTTGCGGGGAAGACAGAAGTCGAAGATGTCCTTCGTGATGTCCGACAGAAGGCGGGAGCCTGCACCCACCAGGCAATTGATATATCGGACTGCGGAGACATTGTCCATACGAAGGAGAATGCAACAGTTGGATTTTCTCCGAGCCAGGCTGCGGACTGCAAATGAACCCGCTAGGAGCTCCAGGCAATTTATGTGCATGGAGAGCTCCTGTGTTGTCCATGTTCCCCCCGTAGATGTGGTACCCCTGGTGACGCCCCATCCCCACAAGCTGGCGTCGGACTCCAGTATAAAATCTGGGGTGTCTCAGAATATGGCCCTGACGTTCCAGGCCTGCATGCTGTCTAGCCACCATGACAGTTCTTCGCGAACCTCTGCCGTCACCGGCACGGGTTGATCGTACGTGGGTCTGCAGCACAGGAATCTTGCCTTGAGTCGTTGCATGGCCCTGTAGTGAAGGGGGCCTAGAAATATGGCCTGTATGGTGTCGCAACGAAGGACTCTGCGGATTTCTTTCCAAATGGACGAGATCTTCAATGATGGTAGTTTCAGAGTGCATGATGTGGAGTCGATCTCGAACCCCAAGAAGTGTATCGTCTGAGAGGGGGACATTTCCGATTTCTGGTAGTTTACCATGAAACCCAGGGATTCCAGTAGCGCCACTACGAGGTGAGAGTGTTGACGTAGCCTGAACTCCTTGGAGCAGAAGAGGAGGATGTTGTCCAGGTAGATGATGCACCGTATGCCCCTGGAGTGCAGGTGGGCTATCACTAGCTTCAGGAGCTTGGTGAAACACCATGGAGCCGAGCTGAGACCAAA
>OW240912.1:163787951-163822214 GCA_933207985.1 Pelobates cultripes
TCCGTCAACGACCCTCCGACCGGGGAGCCAAACCGGTGCCCGGCCACTGCAAAGGTGGAGCGGCTCCGAGATCTATAACGAGTAGAAGAAGTCCTGGGCAGGGCGTACTGATCCCGTACTGCCCCCCCCCCGTCCCGACCCTGGGAGTGTCTGCTAGACACCAAAGCCTCCCGCCGTGCGGTCCCTCTCTTCCGTCCACCTAAGGCCCAAGCGGCCCTGCCTCTGGGACTACGACTCCTCCTGTCCCTACCAGAGGCCTGCCCCCTCCTGAACTACCTGCCTGGGGGTCCTGACCCTGTCCCCTCGTGAACTACCAGATGTGGCCCTAGTGCGCCTGGTCCTCCCCTTTTCTCCCCCGGACCCACGGGCCCTAACAGGTGATGGGCTACTGCTGCTAGACCCCAACCCCCCCAGGACTGTGCCTAGATAACAGCTCAACAGCGCAGGAAGACCCTCACCTCCCACCCTGGTGGTCCCCCTGGCTAAAAGACTTCTCCTCAGATCCTCCTGACCAGCCCCCACCCCTGCAGCAGCCCCATCATCCCTAATTGGTCCTGACCACCCTGCGCACCCAGACCTCCTACCAATGCCAACCCACCACCCTCTCCTACCGGGCCTAAGGGTCCCCTTGGCACTCCTTCCCTCCTAGCTACCGGCCCTCGCCCCCCCTTATCATCCCCTGCACTGCCATGTGTTTCCTCCCATGCCCCTCTGTACCCGACCCTGTAGGGGCATGTCTGCTCACCATCACCCCCCCAAGCCTCAGGTCCCCGGGCCTGGCACGCAGAGTTTTTCTCATGCCAAGGGGGCCCCTGCCGGAGCCCCCTGTACTTGACTGTAGTTCCAGGGGCCCTCCGTGCACTCCTTCCGTACCGGCCCTGCCGTTCTCTGTCATGGGTGGCGGGGGCGCCCTCCCGGGCTGCAACCCCGCACCATCTTCAAATCCAGGGGGCCACTGAAAGGCTAAACTGATGATTCGATCCCTTCTGGTCACGGTTCTCCAACCCTCGATTGTCACCTGAGCTCAGGGAAGAATTATGGAAGCTGAATAACGAGACAGACACAAGATTGCTTTCCAAAAGTCTTCTGACAATGTATTCAAAATGCTCTGTACTTATACAATAATTGTCATGAACATTGATTACAGAAAGTTACACAAGATACATAAAAGAGGAAGTAATTTCTGCTGTTACATTCAATAATCTAATCTTACAAAATATCACATGTACATTGGTTCAGCATCTCCTGATACATAGTTATGTTTTGTAAGCAGTTCTGCAAAAGAGCTTGCTACTACATTTACAAAATAATTCAACTTATAGAATACTAACAGATTAACTGTTTCAATTCCTTCAGCCACCCGATGTCCCCAGCGGCACCCACTCCAGGTTCGGCCCTCCCTGAACTGGGAGCCGTGCCATCCACTTCTCAGGCAGCCGCCCGCCAGCTACTACTCCTTTGACATCCTGGTAGCGGGCTGGGAGGCGGGGCCTAACCACGCGGCTACCAGGTCTGTTCCGGCCTGGTCCCGCCGCCATGCGGCCTCCGGTACAGTGGTAAACTTTCTTATTTTCTCGGTGCTTATCTGCAAAATAGTATATTTTTGGGGCCTGTTCTTCATATCTGAGAGTCAAATCGAAGTGTCTAATAGTGTGCTTACTTCGCACTTGTAAACATTCTAATTGTTTTGGTGCTAATCTGCTAAATAGTAAATTGTGCGGCATGCGGTGCACTTCATATCTGAGAGTCAAATAGAAGCGTCAAATAGTGCACTTACTGCGCAGTGGTAAACATTCTTATTTTCTGGTGTTCATCTGCTAAATAGTACATTTTGTGGCCCGCTCTTCATATCTTAGAGTCAAATAGAAGCGTCTAATACTGCGGTTACAGCGCAATTGTAAACATTCTAGTTGTTTTGATGCTAAACTGCTAAATAGTAAATTTTGGGGCCTGTTCTTCATATCTGAGAGTCAAATAGAAGTGTCTAATAGTGTGCTTATTGCACACTTGTAAACATTCTAATTGTTTTGCTGCTAATCTGCTGAAGGGTGTACTGATGTCTTTTACTGTATTGTTACTGCCATGTGGTTAATTGAGTTTTGCCTCTGTCCTTGGAGATAATTTGATTACTTCCCAATTATCTCCAGGACAGAGAGGAGGGATTGTGATGTAATTGTTGGAGTGTTTAAAGGTGTATGTATGTGATTGGCTAAGAGACAATATCTTTCCCAGTTTCCCATTTGGTCCCCTAGGGGAGTGTCCACCAGGTGGGAGACCTGCATAACAGCCGGGCAGTTAGCCCCAGTAAACCAGTTCCTGCTTAACCCTCAAAGTGAAGTGTTGTCTCATTATTGAGGGAGGATTTATTGTATGCTGTTCCAGTTTGACTGCTAGGAGTGTAAACCTATGTGCATGGTTTTTCCTATTTGGCTGTTTCCAGTATTCGTGTGTTTGCAGTTCGGGAGAGTGGTGATTACAGTAGCTGTCTGTGCAGCTGAAAAAGGGGAATATCGCCTAAACGGTTTTAATCCTCTTTTGGGCAAAACGGTCTGTTACAATTGGTGGCAAGCGACGGGATCATTCTCACAGCCCAGAAGGACAGCTACATGGTAACACCCTGGATTTACAAATTGAGGGTAACGCTAGTACCCGTACAGCGCCCCTATCTACAGAGGAACCAACTTCGGCAGAGCAAGCATTGCGCCTGGCTACACTCAGGAGCAGTAGGACAGAGGGGTTAATGAGGTGCTGTCACTCTAGGGATCCATCCCATCTGAGGAAACCGTTGTAGCGGAACGCCAATAATAAATCCACGAATTCCGCTGGTTCAGAAACGAATCCACAGTCAAGCGCTGAAACAACAAGGCAATATCCCCAACCTCCCAATAACCGGACGAGACACAGTTTTGGGAGTCAACTGAAATCCTTTTAATCGGCAGGACAATTTATACAAGTCCCCATGCAAGGGGTTTCCTGAGTCCCTCCCCAGGGGCACTCCCAGAGGGGACTACATGGGGGACTTACAGTACAGCATATTTCTCCCATCAGGCACCGCTGCACGAGAGGGATCATCTTCCCAGAATGCACCGTTAAGTGGATTATCCCCTCGTGCAGCAGAACCGACAATTTAAACAAAAATACATAACTTGTTAAATACACGGTGGATTTACACGAATGGACGTTCGGTAGATAGCTGGGGTCTGAGCGCATCATTCGTGAGATTACCGCTCAGATCCCAGCTAAAATAACCGAACGCCGCACGAAAAACACATTTCTTTTAAAACATACGAAAAGGACCGATTGCTTTTAGTGAACACGATCCTGAAACTCCCGAACGTCCTGGAGGCTCAGCGGTGTTCGTGCCGTCGAATAGCTATTGGTAACACTATGCGTTCGACAACTCGGCCCGCTGAGGAACAAAGGATCCAAGATGGCCGACCGCCGCATGGTCGGTAGTCGAACGACGGCCACCCAGGAGAGCCTCTAATAACCGATTGCAACAATGTTGCAATCGGTTAACTAGCGCCACACGCCTCTAAGTGTGTGGGCTATTAGGGGGTATCGCGTTCGGTTCACGAACGGCTTTCTAAAGTGCCGTTCGTGAAACTAAAGAAAATCCCCATACAAAACCGCCATTTGCATTCGGCGGAAACAGCAGTACAGGCAATACAGAAAATACATTAACATCTACATAAGTGTAAAGCGCATATCTCGCCCGACCTATTTGCAACCCTTAAAGGCACAGTCTCTAGTTATTGTCCAAGTGGCTAGGTTTGCCACAATGCTCCCCCAGAACCAAGCCGGCATACACAGTCTGATCCCAACGGATCGGCTTGGGGATGTCCGGAGGAGTGCTCACAGATCATTTCTCAAGGTCTGTTTGTCTGGACAACCCGTCGGCATTACCGTTTTGTTTCCCTGGGCGGTAGTGAATTGTAAAGTCAAAGGGCTGCAGCGCTAAACTCCAGCGCAGCAGCCTGGCATTGTCTCCAGCCACACGGTTTAGCCACACCAACGGGTTGTGATCTGTGAGCAAAGAAAAGGGTTGCCCATAGAGATATGGCTGTAACTTTTTCAGGGCCCACACCACGGCCAGGCATTCTTTTTCTATGGCGGCGTAGCTCACCTCTCGGGGTAACAATTTCCGACTCAAGTATGCTACGGGGTGTTCTCCGCCATCGGCTCCGACCTGGCTCAGTACTGCTCCCAATCCAAACATTGAGGCGTCTGTGTGAACAAGAAAACGTTTAGTTGGATCAGGAGCAGCCAGTACAGGGGCATTGGTCAGAGCCGTCTTCAGTTGGTTGAATGCCTGTTCACACTCTGGGGCCCAGACGACCTGCCTGGGCAGGTTTTTCTTCGTCAAATCAGTCAGGGGTTTGGCCAGGGCACTGTAGTTTGGTACAAATTTCCTGTAATACCCTGCGGTACCTAGGAAAGCAAGGACTTGGGTTTTGGTCCTAGGGGTAGGCCACTGGGCTACAGCTTCAATCTTTGCGGGCTCCGGCTTCTGTTGCCCGCTACCAACCCGGTGTCCTAAGTACTGGACCTCTGCCATCCCTATGTGGCATTTACTGGGTTTCAAGGTAAGCCCTGCTTCCCGAATCCGATCTATTACAGCCCCTATGTGTTGTAAGTGATCCGCCCAGGTCTGACTGTAGATGGCAATATCATCCAGGTATGCACACGCATAATCCTGGAACCCGTCCAGTAGCCGATCCACCATCCGCTTAAAGGTCGCGGGGGCGTTCTTCATCCCGAATGGCATGACTCGAAATTGGTACAAGCCAAACGGGGTGACGAACGCCGACTTGGGAATGGCGTCCTCGGCTAGTGGAATTTGCCAGTACCCCTTACAAAGATCTATTGTAGTGAGGTACTGACCCCTGGCCATCCTATCTAGCAGCTCGTCTATCCGAGGCATCGGGTAGGCGTCCGACACGGTTTTGTCGTTCAACCTCCGGTAGTCCACGCAGAACCGAGTGGTACCGTCTTTCTTGGGAACCAGGACTACCGGCGATGCCCAGGGGCTATCTGAGTGTTCAATAACCCCTAACTGCAACATCTCTTCAATTTCCTTCCTCATATGTTCCCGTACGGATTCAGGAATCCGGTATGGGGTCTGTCGCATGGGAAGCTGTCCCGGGGTTTCTACTCGGTGGGTGGCTAGTGGAGTGTACCCAGGTAGGTTAGAAAAGGTAGCGCCCTTTGCGGCTATCAGTTCTTGTACCTGGGTACGCTCTTGAGGACTTAGCCGCTCCCCCAGCTGAATCCCCTGAGAGGGCTCCTTCTGCTCTTCCTGCTCTAACAGATCCGGGAGTGGTAGGTTCTCCTGATCTTCGGAGGCGGGCGTGCAAATAGCTGCCACATCCTCCGTTCGCTCGTGGTAGGGTTTGAGCATGTTCACATGGAGCATGCGTCTCTTCCCTACTCCGGAGCATGGGCCGATCACATAGGTGGTGTCGCATCTCTGCTCCACCACCTGGTATGGGCCCTGCCAGACGGCCTGCAGTTTATCGGTGCGGACAGGTTTGAGAATTAACACCTTCTGTCCCACTTGAAAACTACGGTCTCTGGCCCCTCTGTCATACCAACGACGCTGCCGTTGTTGGGCGGCCTGGAGGTTGGTGCGCACTGCCTGGGTCAATTCCTCCAGGCGATCCCGGAACGCCAACGCGTAGGGTACAATCGGGGTCCCATCTGCGCTACTCTCTCCCTCCCAATGCTCTCTAATGAGATCCAACGGTCCCCGGACCCTTCTCCCAAACAACAGTTCGAATGGGGAGAAGCCCGTAGACTCTTGGGGTACCTCTCTGTACGCAAACAACAGATGGGGAAGGAATCGTTCCCAGTCCTTATGGGTCTCTCCGAATGTCCGGAGCATCTGTTTTAGGGTACCGTTGAATCTCTCACATAATCCATTGGATTGCGGGTGGTAGGCGGAGTTAATGATTGGCTTAATGCCACATATCTTCCATAACTGCTGAGTAACCTCAGCCGTGAATTGGGTCCCCCTATCGGAGACCATTTCCTGTGGGAACCCTACTCGGGAGAATATCTTCATCAAGGCTTCGGCTACGGTTTCAGCGTGTATATTAGTGAGGGCAATCGCCTCGGGGTACCGGGTGGCGTAATCCACCACGGTCAGGATATACCGTTTCCCAGAAGGGCTGGGTTTCGGTAGTGGCCCTACTATATCCACTGCTACACGGCTGAATGGTTCCTCAATTATAGGTAGGGGACACAGTTTTGCCTTGTGGCGAGGAGGTACAATATTGCCTCACGTCTTTAGAAATCCTGGGCCAAAAGAATGCGTGCGTTAAGCGATACCGGGTCCGGGTCATCCCTAGATGGCCGGACAGAGGGATATCATGGGCGATTCTCAGTAACTCCTGCCTATACTTCTGGGGCACTACTAGCTGCTTGGTTTGGAGCGTCACAGAGTTACCTATTGCCCTTTCCGCCACCCGGTACAGTAACTTATTTTCCCACATGTACCGTTCTCCCTCCCGCCCCACCTGGTCCGTGTCTACCCTATCTCGGTACACCTGCAGTGTGGGGTCTGTTTGAACCTCTGCTTCAAAAGTGGACGGGGTGTCCCAAGTCATGTCTGTCAAGGGGGGGTCATGGTTTCTTACCTGAGCCTCAGAGTGTGCGTGGAATGCCGTGGTGCGAGCCTGTTGCCGGGTGGTTACCGGATGTGCCTCTTGTGACGGGGCCTGGGGTAGGAAAGCAGAAGTCATCTGGCCCAAGTCATTCCCCAAAACAACATCGGCCGGTAGCTTTTTCATTATGGCCACTTCCACAACCCCCTCCCCAGCACCCCAATTCAAATGCACCTTGGCCATGGGTAACCGGTACATGGCTCCCCCTGCTACCCGGACTGCCACTGATCCGCCAGTGTGGGCCGTATCTGGAATTAAATGGGGGGCCACTAGGGTCAGGGTGGCTCCCGAGTCCCGCAGCCCCTGCACTTCTTTCCCTCCCACAAACACAACTTGGCGGTGATGCTGCCGGTTGTCCGTGGCTTGTACAGACATCACCTCATACAGAACCCCCAATGATTCCTCGGTTGGTAGACTTGTCAGCTCCGAGTGGTCAGGTTCTGCGTGGTAGAAATGGGCCGCCGCCCTTGGAGCGGAATTTTGCCGTACCTGGTTCCACGCCTGCCTGCTCCGATTCTGGGTGCACTCCCGGGACATATGCCCCCACTGCCGGCAGGTATGGCATTGTATGTTGGCCCTGCCGTTATAGCGGGATGGCGGTGGGGGGTTTCCTGGTGGTGGCCGGAACGGAGTAGAGTTGGCGGGTGTGGAGATGGCTGGGTGGTGTGGTACAGCTGGTCTCAGGGGAGCCCTGTTGGGAAGCCCATGATGCCTCCTGGCGTCAAAATGCTGATCCGCCAACCGGGCGGCTTCGGTTAAGGTGAGGGGCTTCCTGTCCCTTACCCATTCTTGTGCCTCTGGTGACAGTCCGTTAAAAAATTGCTCTAGCAGGATGAGTTGGCGCAGTCCCTCCATGGTGGTGGCTTGGCTCGCCTGAATCCACCCTTGCGACGCTTGGTCGAGCTTATGTGCCCACTCAGCGTGGGAATCTTTCTCTGGCTTCCTCAATCCCCGAAATTTACGCCGGTATGCCTCCGGGGTTATGGCATATCTCTCCAGAATTGCCCTCTTAACTTTAAAATAGTCTTTGCTATCCTCTCGGGGTACAGCGCGATACGCCTCTGCGGCTCGGCCTGCCAACTTGCCTGCTAGTAAGGGTACCCACATAGCCTGTTCCAGATCGTGTAGGTTGCACAACCGTTCAAAATCCTGCAGGTACCCGTCAATCTCATCCTTCTCCTCGCAGAATGCTTTAAATGCCTGGTAGGGTATTTTCTGCTTCACTGGAGCGCCGAATGAGTTGGCGATGGATTCTGCCCTGGATGGTGACCTCTGGTGCTGCTGTGCCATAATGTAATCCTGGACGTCTGCCATCAGCACGGTTAAGATGTCCAGGGTTACTGGCTGTGGTACAAATTCCAGCCGGGTTCTCAGTTCCCTCTGGTATGGTGTTTCCTCTCTGGCAGGTGGGGGTGGACTGCTGTGTGCTTGGTCGCCCTCCATCAGCTCTGCAATCAGTACTGCTTTCGATTTATTGCTAGCACTTTTCCCTCTAGCCTCCAGCAGTTCCTTTAGCGTCTGTCTCTTTAATGCCGTGTAATCAGTCCCCATTCACTGATCGCTTTCGTCTGTTTGTTGCATACGAATTGCCTTTTCCCTTTTCCGTTCGGTTGTTCCTTTCATTCGAATGCGCTGTGTTCGGCTGTAGAGTTGGATCCCGTCGCTTGCCACCAATTGTAGTGGAACGCCAATAATAAATCCACGAATTCCGCTGGTTCAGAAACGAATCCACAGTCAAGCGCTGAAACAACAAGGCAATATCCCCAACCTCCCAATAACCGGACGAGACACAGTTTTGGGAGTCAACTGAAATCCTTTTAATCGGCAGGATAATTTATACAAGTCCCCATGCAAGGGGTTTCCTGAGTCCCTCCCCAGGGGCCCTCCCAGTGGGGACTACATGGGGGACTTACAGTACAGCATATTTCTCCCATCAGGCACTGCTGCACGAGAGGGATCATCGTCCCAGAATGCACCGTTAAGGGGATTATCCCCTCGTGCAGCAGAACCGACAATTTAAACAAAAATACATAACTTGTTAAATACACGGTGGATTTACACGAATGGACGTTCGGTAGATAGCTGGGGTCTGAGCGCATCATTCGTGAGATTACCGCTCAGATCCCAGCTAAAATAACCGAACGCCGCACGAAAAACACATTTCTTTTAAAACATACGAAAAGGACCGATTGCTTTTAGTGAACACGATCCTGAAACTCCCGAACGTCCTGGAGGCTCAGCGGTGTTCGTGCCGTCGAATAGCTATTGGTAACACTATGCGTTCGACAACTCGGGCCCGCTGAGGAACAAAGGATCCAAGATGGCCGACCGCCGCATGGTCGGTAGTCGAACGACGGCCACCCAGGAGAGCCTCTAATAACCGATTGCAACAATGTTGCAATCGGTTAACTAGCGCCACACGCCTCTAAGTGTGTGGGCTATTAGGGGGTATCGCGTTCGGTTCACGAACGGCTTTCTAAAGTGCCGTTCGTGAAACGAAAGAAAATCCCCAAACAAAACCGCCATTTGCATTCGGCGGAAACAGCAGTACAGGCAATACAGAAAATACATTAACATCTACATAAGCGTAAAGCGCATATCTCGCCCGACCTATTGGCAACCCTTAAAGGCACAGTCTCTAGTTATTGTCCAAGTGGCTAGGTTTGCCACAACCGTGCAGCTTGTGAGGAAGGGAATGAGAGAGTACCTGCAAGCCCAAGCAGAGTGGGCCAGGGGGGAGATTCCCCAGCGGCAGTGTGTGTCCCAGGGAGCCAAAGGTGCCATCCTTCCTCCCCAGTGGCAGTGTGTGTCCCAGGGAGCTGAAGGTGTCGTCCTTCCTCCCCAGTGGCAGTGTGTGTCCCAGGGAGCTGAAGGTGTCGTCCTTCCTCCCCAGCGGCAGTGTGTGTCCCAGGGAGCCGAAGGTGTCGTCCTTCCTCCCCAGCGGCAGTATGTATTACAGGGAGCCGAAGGTGTCGTCCTTCCTCCCCAGCAGCATTGTGTGTTACAGGGAGCCGAAGGTGCCGTCCTTCCTCCGCAGCAGTGTGTGTCCCAGGGAGCAGAAGGTATCATCCTTCCTACCCAGCGGCAGGGTGTCCTGCAGGGAGCAGAGACCGTTGGTCTAGCACCTCAGCAGCAGGACAAAATATTGAAAGGGGAGACGGTCGGTTCCCCTCTCCACCAGCAGAGAGAGTGTCAGGGAGAGGAGCCTGCTACCCCCTCTCCCCAGCGGGAGCTTGACATACCCAGGGGAGACAGTAAGCCCCACAACCGTGCAGATGGGACCATGGTCTCTGCACTTACAGCACGGTGGGTAGGGACAGTTGATTCTACCCCCCAGCGACCGGGCTCTTTAGCCAAAGGGGAGACAGCCGGTCTCCCCCTCCGACAGCAGAGCTGTGTATCCAAAGGAGAGACAGTTGGTTTCCCCCTCCAGCAACCAGGCTCCAACCAGACTACTCCCGTGGTAGTGCTGGCACCAGGACAGAGTACCGCTGGTCTCTGCCCACTCAGCAACCCACCCAGTCCGCTTACCAGTCACCCACACAGCCATGGTGAGGCGCCTGGACATGGACAACGCTCTCCTCTACCCAGGTGTAGTAACCAGTTCTTGTGGGTGGGCGGTATTACTGATTGTGTTTTGTGGGTGGGCTGCTGGACTAACAAGGGCACTGACCGGCATGAGGTCAGATACCCAGTTAGTCTGATTGGTAAAGGGGAGAAGTGTGGCGAAACCAACCTCACCACTGTACACTGGAGAAGCCTGGTTGCTCACCTGCTGCCTTTGGACTATGGCCCCATGTTAAAAGACATCTTTTTCCCTGCAGAAAAGACTTATTCGTGTGGTCTGAGCGCCATTCGCTTAATAATGTGCGCTCAGACCTGAGCTATCTGGGGATATGTAGAACGTATATGTTTTATATACTGAATGTAATTTTATGTCTTTTACTGTATTGTTACTGCCATGTGGTTAATGGAGTTTTGCCTCTGTCCTTGGAGATAATTTGATTACTTCCCAATTATATCCAGGACAGAGAGGAGGGATTGTGATGTAATTGTGGGAGTGTTTAAAGGTGTATGTATGTGATTGGCTAAGAGACAATATCTTTCCCAGTTTCCCATTTGGTCCCCTAGGGGAGTGTCCACCAGGTGGGAGACCTGCATAAAAGCCGGGCAGTTAGCCCCAGTAAACCAGTTCTGCTTGATCTCAAAACGAAGTGTCGTCTCGTTATTGGGGAAATTGGATTGTATGCTGATTGCAAGGAGTGTAAGCTGATTGTATGCTTTTCCTGTTCAGCTGTTTACAGCATTCATATGCTTGAGATCATTCATATGCGTCTGCGGTTCGGTGGTTGTGGTGTCTGCTAGAGTGCTTGGAGCCCTCAGGAAGCGCTAGGAGCATCCTTCAACGGAGGTGCCCAGTTGGGGTGCCAGGTGATCCGTTACAATTCTAATTGTTTTAATGCTAAACTGCTAAATAGTACATTTTGGGGCCTGTTCTTCATATCTGAGCGTCAAATAGAAGTGTCTAATAGTGTGCTTACTGCGCACTTGTAAACATTCTAATTGTTTTGCTGCTAATCTGCTAAATAGTAAATTTTGGGGCCTGCGGTGCACTTCATATCTGAGAGTCAAATAGAAGCGTCAAATAGTGTGCTTACTGCGCAGTGGTAAACATTCTTATTTTCTGGGTACTAATCTGCAAAATAGTATATTTTGGGGCCTGTTCTTCATATTTGAGAGTCAAATAGAAGCGTCAAATTGTGCGCTTACTGCGCAGTTGTAAACATTCTAATTGTTTTGCTGCTAATCTGATGCTTACATTGGAGTTTTAAAAAGTAATTTATTTATTTTTTGGCGCTACATAGTATATTTGGGGTGTTCACTTCATATCTGAGAGTCAAATCGAAGCGTAACTTTTATTCGAATTTACTACATCGGTCACTTGTAATATTGTTTCACACCCACAACACTTGTTACACAGAACTAAGTGATCAAAAACAGAGTGATATTTTCTACACTAGAAACTACCAGATAACAAGCTGCTATATTTAAACCAGTGATCAATAGCTAAGAGGTACTTCAACAATATTGTAATTCTGTGGCAATACCCTCACAAGTCAAACTGAGAGGTCAGTTTATAGGGAAAACTGTTGCATGGAGGAAATTCTAAAACAATTTCCATATGTGCTTTGTAGACTTTACATGCTGGAAAAACACAGGTGCCAACTGCTGTGGCTTTCTGTAATGTGCATACCGGCAAGGAGGGCAGGATTGAGGAATGGGTGGAAGATGATGAGTGTTAATCTGCTAAATTGTACATTTTGTGGCCTGCTCTTGATATCTGAGAGTCAAATCGAGGCGTCTAATACTGCGGTTACAGCGCAATTGTAAACATTCTAATTGTTTAGATGCTAAGCTACTAAATATTACATTTTGGAGCCTGTTCTTCATATCTGAGAGTCAAATAGAAGCATCTAATAGTGCACTTACTGCGCAGTGGTAAACATTCTAATTGTTTTGGTGCTAATCTGCTAACTAGTACATTTTGGGGGCCTGTTCTTCATATCTGAGAGTCAAATCGAAGCGTTTAATAGTGCGTTTACAGCGCAATTATAAACATTCTAATTGTTTTGGTGCTAAACTGCTAAATAGTACATTTTGGGGCGTGCACTTCCTATCTGAGAGTCAAATAGAAGCGTCTAATAATGTGCTTACAGCGCACTGGTAAACATTCTTATTTTCTGGGTGTTAATCTGATAAATAGTACATTTTGTGGCCTGCTCTTCATATCTGGGAGTCAAATAGAAGCGACTAATAGTGTGCTTACTGCGCAGTTGTAAACATTCTAATTGTTTTGCTGCTAATCTGCTAAACAGTACATTTGCGGCCAGCGGTGCACTTCATATGTAAGCGTCAAATAGTGCGCTTACTGCGCAGTTGTAAAAGATTCTAATTCTTTTGCTGCTAATCTGCTGCTTACATTGGAGTTTTAAAAATAAATATTTTTTTTGGTGCTAAATAGTATATTTGGGGTGTTCACTTCATATCTGAGAGTCAAATCGAAGCGTGACTTTAATTCGAATGTACTACATCGGTCACTTGTAATATTGTTTCACACCTACAACACTTGTTACACAGATCTAAATGATAGAAAACAGATTGATATTTTCAACACTAGAAACTACCATGTAGCACGCTGCTATATTTAAACCAGTTATCAATAGCTAAGAGGTACTTCAACAATATTGTAATTCTGGGCAATACCCTCACAAGTCAAACTGAGAGGTCAGTTTATAGGGAAAACTGTTGCCTTGACGAAATTCTAAAACAATTTTCATATGTCCATTGCAGACTTTACACACAGGGGCCAACTGCTGTGGCTTTCTGCAGTGTGCATACCTGCAAGGAGGGCAAGGTTGAGGAGTGGGTGGAAGATGATGTGGAGGATGATGAGGTCTTAGACCCCACATGGAATCAAGGTCATGCGAGTGATGTGTGCAGTTTGGAGTAAGAGGCACCAGCACAGCATAAGAGGTAGCAGGGTGCAAAAGTGCAGCGGCCGTCCCCTAGCGCTCGTCAGGTAGGCTGTCCGGTGACTAGGACCCAGACACTGTCTGGGCGGCGGTCGGACGACCGGGACCCAGTATGCCTGATGTTGATGTTAGGAGTCACAGTGTGGAATGGATTAGCATGGTCTGGTGCAGGGTAATCGCACGTTCCCTGGTGTTGAGCACCAGCGTTTGCGCTGCCACATACCAGGATCCTGATTCAGCTTCAGTAAAAAGAGTACTGGATACCAGAAGCCATCACCAGACTGATCCGCAACTTGGAACAGGATGTGACATTCACTGTAGCCTCTGTGCAGGCTTTTGGCGTTGTCACGCTGCTGGCGCTTGTCTGTCTGTGCTGCAGCGTAACTTCGGCCTTCCCGCTCACGTCTCATGAGACTGTGCGAGCAGCAGCAGGTGATAGTGGCGTTTCAGCTGCAGCACACACAGGTCAGTGGCTCTGCACCAGACTTCCCTCCAATTGATCAGAGTTAAAGGATTTCAAGTGGACTCATTACAATTACAGGGCCTCCAAAGAGTCCTTTATTGTTATTTGTCATCACTACCTTCCTGCATCGGGAGTGGGTCATTTGCTACCTCATCCTCCTCCACCACCACGGTCATCGCCTCCTCAACCTATGGGTCACTTAGTATAAACTAGGTACACATTAGCAGAGGCTTGTGAAGGCCTTTTCTCCATGCATCATAAGTTGAGCATTTCTCCATGCATCAGGACTGCAAGAAATGCACCGCAGGCCGCAAATGTTTCTTTATTTGTATGTCCCAATATTTTGTGGGCTACCACAATTAAAAAAATAAAAATAAAAATAAAGTACAGTGTTGACTACCTCATCCTCCTCCTCTACCGCTGCTTCCACCTACACCGCCACGGTCACTGCCTCCTCAATAGTGATGCACCGAACAGTTCGCTGGCGAATAGTTCCTGGCGAACATAGCATGTTCGCGTTCGCCACGGCGGGTGAACATATGCGGGGTTCGATCCGCCCCCTATTCGTCATCATTGAGTAAACTTTGACCCTGTACCTCACAGTCAGCAGACACATTCCAGCCAATTAGCAGCACACCCTCCCTAGCAGACCCTCCCACCTACTGCACAGCATCCATTTTAGATTCATTCTCAAGCTGCATGCTTAGTGAGAGGAGGGAAAGTGTAGCTGCTATTGATTTGATAGGGAAATGGATAGCTAGGTTAGTGTATACAGTGTCCACTACAGTCCTGAAGGACTCATCTGATCTCTTCTGTAAGGACAATACCCCAAAAAGCCCTTTTTAGGGCTATAACATCAGTCTGCTTTTTTTTTTCTGTGTAATGTAATTGCACTTGCCTGCCTGCCTGACAGCTTCTGTGTCAGGCTCACAGTGGATACTGTGATCACTTGCCCAGTGCCACCACTCACTCACTGGTGTCACAATAGCTTGCATTTAAAAAATTTTTTTTTTTTTTTCACTATAATAGATTGAATAGCAGTTAGTTGTCTACCAGCTTCTGTGTCAGCCTCACAGTGGATACTGTGCCCACTTGCCCAGTGCCACCACTCACTCACTGGTGTCACAATAGCTTGCATTTAAAAAAAAAATGTATTTCACTGTAATAGACTGAATAGCAGTTAGTTGTCTGCAAGTGTCTGTGTGTCAGGCTCGCAGCGTATACTGTGCCCACTTGCCCAGTGCCACCACTCACTCACTGGTGTCACAATAGCGTGCATTTAAAAACCCAAAAACTTTTTTCACTGTTATAGATTGAATAGCAGTTAGTTGTCTCCAAGTGTCTGTGTGTCAGGCTCGCAGCATATACTGTGCCCACTTGCCCAGTGCCACCACTCACTCACTGGTGTCACAATAGCGTGCATTTAAAAACCAAAAAACTTTTTTCACTGTTATAGATTGAATAGCAGTTAGTTGTCTGCAAGCGTCTGTGTGTCAGGCTTGCAGCGTATACTGTGCCCACTTGCCCAGTGCCACCAATCACTCACTGGTGTCACAATAGCGTGCATTTAAAAACCAAAAAACTTTTTTCACTGTTATAGATTGAATAGCAGTTAGTTGTCTCCAAGCGTCTGTGTGTCAGGCTAGCAGCGTATACTGTGCCCAGTTGCCCAGTGCCACCACTCACTCACTGGTGTCACAATAGCATGCATTTAAAAACCAAAACACTTTTTTCACTGTTATAGATTGAATAGCAGTTAGTTGTCTTCAAGCGGTTGTGTCAGGCCTACAACGTATACTCTGCCAACCTTTGCCAGTTCAAAGTGCCACTCTTATCTGGTGTCACAATAGCTTGCATTTAAAAACCCAAAAACTTTTTTCACTGTTATAGATTGAATAGCAGTTAGTTGTCTCAAAGCGGGTGTGTCAGCCCTACAGCGTGTACTCTGCCCAGTGCCACCACTCACTCATCTGGTGTCACAATAGCTTGCATTTAAAAACAAAAAACTTTTTTCACTGTTATAGATTGAATAGCAGTTAGTTGTCTTCAAGCGGGTGTGTCAGGCCTACATGGAATGCGTGGCTCTGCAGAGGAGTTGGTGACACCGCCACGACTTGCAGGCAGGCCTGCTGCCACCTCCTCTACTCCTCTTACTCCATCCTCTTCCATAACCTCTTCGGCTGAGTCCTCTTCTGCTGCTGCGTCTTGCTCCACATCAATGGATAGGGGACGTAACAGGGATTAAACTGATAAGAATAGTACTACTTAACACACCACTCCTATCTGGTGGCACATTAGATTACACGCGCAGTGCCCCAAATTTGAAGTAGGAGGACCGACCAAGCATCTTTTTCCATCTCCCGGTTCCTAAAATCGATGCCATATACACGTCCCCTGATAGGGGACGTAACAGGCATTAAACTGATAAGAATAATACTACTTAACATACCTTATAATAATGCAGAGAGAGGCAACGCAGAGAGAGGAGTCTGAAGAAGAGGAGTCAGAGGAGGAAGGTGGCTTTCAGGAGGTGGAAGACCAAACACAGCAGGCGTCCCGGGGGCTTGTTGTCACCTTTCGGGGACCCGTGGTGTTGTACGTGGCTGGGTGGAGGAAGGGGAGCGGGGAGTTTGGTCTGTCACTGTGAAGCGGGCGTAACCCATACACTACCTGATCGATACAACATCATACAGTAGGTCACCCCCTCATTATTTTTATGGCCCCCACCCACCGCTCACGGGTGGGGGCGGGCAGAAGGACAGTAGGTCCCTCCCCCATTGAGATATATGGCCCCCACCCACCGTGCAGGGGTGGGGGCAGGGGGGGAGGACAGTAGATCCCCCCTTATCCTTATTTACTGAATATTCCCCTGTATAACAATGTTTGGCAATTAGTGAATATTCCCTATTCTGCTCTGTGTCAGTGTGTATCAGGGATCCTTAGGATAGGTGTCAATCCATATCTGCCAAGTGACCCTATGTAGGGGGAACATTCCCTATTCTGCTCTGTGTCAGTGTGTATCAGGGATCCTTAGGACAGGTGTCAATCCATATCTGCCAAGTGACCCTATGTAGGGGGAACAGTCCCTATTCTGCTCTGTGTCAGTGTTTATCAGGGATCCTCAGGATAGGTGTCAATCCATATCTGCCAAGTGACCCTATGTAGGGGGAACAGTCCCTATTCTGCTCTGTGTCAGTGTGTATCAGGGATCCTTAGGATAGGTGTCAATCCATACTTGCCAAGTGACCCTATGTAGGGGGAACAGTCCCTATTCTGCTCTGTGTCAGTGTTTATCAGGGATCATTAGGATAGGTGTCAATCCATATCTGCCAAGTGACCCTATGTAGGGGGAACAGTCCCTATTCTGCTCTGTGTCAATGTGTATCAGGGATCCTTAGGATAGGTGTCAATCCATATCTGCCAAGCGACCCTATGTAGGGGGAACAGTCCCTATTCTGCTCTGTGTCAGTGTGTATCAGGGATCCTTAGGATAGGTTTGAATCCATACCTGCCAAGTGACCCTATGTAGGGGGAACAGTCTCTATTCTGCTCTGTGTCAGTGTGTATCAGGGTCTCTGAGGACAGGTGTGAATCCATATGTCAAGGTGTCAATATGTCATATGTCAGGTGTCAATCCATATTCATTGTGATTTAGGAATGTTAGGTGATTTCTGCCCTTTATGGATTAAAACCAGACTCTGTATCAACTGTGTAATTTTCCATGGGAGTTTTGCCATGGATCTCCCTCCGGCATGCCACAGTCCAGGTGTTAGTCCCCTTGAAACAACTTTTCCATCACTATTGTGGCCAGAAAGAGTCCCTGTGTGTTTTAAAATTCGCCTGCCCATTGAAGTCTATGGGGGTTCGCCCGGTTCGCCGGTTCGCGAACATTTGCGGAAGTTCACGTTCGCTTTTCGCGAACCCGAAAATTTTGTGTACGCGACATCACTACTCCTCAACCTATGGGTCACTTAGTTTAAACTATGTACACATTAGCAGAGGCTTGTGAAGGGGTTTTCTCCATGCATCAGGAGTTGAGCTCAGTTTGAACAATGAAAGAGAATACCCTGCACTCAAACCTTCTTTTAAATGGATAATTCTGTTGATCCTCCTGGCAGCCATGCTTTAGATTTTGATTTATGTTCTTCCAAAGCTAAAATCAAAGATTCCATCTAGTTCTAGAACTATTTTATGGCTAAGCTGTATTTTTAATTTTAATTTTATTTTAAGTGATTTCCCTATCCACATTGGTTTGTAGGGCACTTGTCCTACTCTTACCCCCATTTTACTTGCTTTTGGAGCTCTTTAGCTCTTTCCAGGAGTTTGGGTCACCATTGACAAAAAGTTCGGGTCCCCATTAACCCCACAGGCTTTTGAAATAGGCTATATAAAGATAGAGGAGCATTTACTTCAGTACCCAAAATTAAAAAAATAACTGTACCACTAACCTTGCACCCTGTTGCCAAATCCAAGTACAGAATATAAAGAACTAAGGAAGCACAACTAGATGCCAGATGTGCATTGAAGGGGGTGGGGGGAGTATCCAGGGTAATTTATAAAAGTGTCAATTTCTATTGAAATCTACACTTTTTCTAACTAGCTACAGTGCTTTGGGGATCTGGTATCCATTTAATCAGACTTTTTTTCAAACTACTGTGAAGGAAAAAAGACTGTGTCATGGAGAGTTTTGCTCAATTCTGCTCTGAGAAGAGGAGCTACACAATAAGTAAATGTTTGATCAGTAAAGTTTGGTATTCCTGACGCTATAGTGTTACTTTAACTAACCACCTCAGAGGCTTGGGGTCCCTTAGTTTCCAGCCACCTAGACACAAAAGTAGCACTAGCTATTACTCCAATTAATAATAGGCAGGGGTGGTACAAAAATACCCTCTAAATTAAAAGGTTATACTCACTATAGAAGTCTTGCTTTAAGATCGTCTCTTTTATTTCTTCAGCTACATAACATAATATCTGATAACAAAAAATAGAGGAAAATGCACTGGGGAAAAAACCCAAAATGGTTCTTCTAGTTTGGTGGACCATGCAGTATATAAAGGAATTCAAACAATAATGGGGTTTTACATCCTTGCTAACTTGAAATACTCTAGAAACACTGTTTGGTTACTAATTACATTGTAGTCTTAGGTAAAGATCTGTTACAATGCATTAAAACCCCACAAGTATTTGTATTCCAAAAAGAGAAACTCATCCCCGTAGTTGGAACAGTTCTTAAAAGAGCTAGCGATTATAATCCCAGGGGAGTATAGAGATATAGCAATCCCCAGGGTAGATACAGCCATTTCCCCCGCACATGAGATGAGACTCTATGTTGAGGGTAAGCAGGAACTTAATTTTAATGGTGCCACACTGGCCTTTTATGACAATCCCCATGCAAGGGGTACGTCCACATGGACCTTGTTGGGGACTCCAACACAAAGACACAGACCAATAAGAATAGTGATTAAATGCTTGACACTCCTGTAACAAACATACAATCCCTGGGAGATAATTGAGTCAGATAATGTATCAATTCAATTATCTCCAAGCAGAAAAAACACATATTTTACAAAATCCCAAAACCACATGATATCCCCACAATTGTTACATCCCCTGATGTAACAGGGCTGATCTGGGTGACCAACATATTAAAAAATCACCCAGATCAGTCCAGGGGTTCAAGAATTCTATGGAAGTCATATTTTGACAGATGGCACGCATGGTCCCACGCCCAAAACTGTTCAGGGAATCAGTCTGTGCGGCCAGTCTACTTCGAGTATTCGAAGTACAGGTCGAAATACCAAACGTGGACGTTCGTAGATAAAGTCAGTGTATGTCTCTTGTTCGTGAGTTTATTCTTATAGTTAGGATAGCCTTATGCCTATCCCACGCATGCTTAAACTCCTTTACTGTGTTAACCTCTACCACTTTAGCTGGAAGGCTATTCCATGCATCCACTACCCTCTCAGTAACGTAATACTTCCTGATATTATTTTTAAACCTTTGTCCCTCTAATTTAAGACTATGTCCTCTTGTTGTGGTAGTTTTTCTTCTTTTAAATATAGTCTCCTCCTTTACTGTGTTGATTCCCTTTATGTATTTTAATGTTTCTATAATATCCCCCCTGTCTCGTCTTTCCTCCAAGCTATACATGTTAAGATCCTTTAACCTTTCCTGGTAAGTTTTATCCCGCAATCCATGAACCAGTTTAGTAGCCCTTCTCTGAACCCTCTCTAAGGTATCAATATCCTTCTGAAGATACGGTCTCCAGTACTGTGTACAATACTCCAAGTGAGGTCTCACCAGTGTTCTGTACAATGGCATGAGCACTTCCCTCTTTCTACTGCTAATACCTCTCCCTATACAACCAAGCATTCTGCTAGCATTTCCTGCTGCTCTATTACATTGTCTGCCTACCTTTAAGTCATCAGAAATAATCACCCCTAAATCCCTTTCCTCATATGTTGAGGTTAGGACTCTATCAAATATTCTGTACTCTGCCTTGGGTTTTTACGTCCAAGATGCATTATCTTGCACTTATCCACATTAAATGTCAGTTGCCACAATTCTGACCATTTTTCTAGTTTACCTAAATCATTTGTCATTTGGCTTATCCCTCCTGGAACATCAACCCTGTTACATATCTTAGTATCATCAGCAAAAAGACATACCTTACCATCAAGACCTTCTGCAATATCACTAATAAAAATATTAAAGAGAATGGGTCCAAGTACAGATCCCTGAGGTACCCCACTGGTGACAAGTCCAAGCTTTGAATATATTCCATTAACTACAACCCTCTGTTGCTTGTCACTCAGCCACTGCCTTACCCATTCAACAATATTGGAATCCAAACTTAAAGATTGCCGTTAATTGATAAGCCTTCTATGTGTAACAGTGTCAAAAGCCTTACTGAAATCTAGGTAAGCAATGTCTACTGCACCACCCTGATCTATAATTTTAGTTACCCAATCAAAAAAATCAATAAGATTAGTTTGGCATGATCTCCCTGAAGTAAACGCATGTTGTCTCTGATCTTGAAATCCATGTGTTTTTAGATGTTCATCAATCCTATCCTTTAACAATGTTTTATCCCCCTTTTTTACTGACTGTGCTATTTTCTCTTCTGTGTGTGATTTGGAAACTCTTATAACTTGCTTAGCCTCTTTCTGCCTAATCTTATAGATCATTTTGTCTTCCTCACTCTGGGTTTTTTTATAATTCCTAAATGCTAACTTTTTGTTTTTAACTATTTTGGCCACATCTGCGGAGTACCACAGTGGTTTCTTGAATTGTTTGCTTTTACGGACAAGCCTAATGCAATTTTCTGTTGCCTTCAATAGTGCAACTTTTAAATAATCCCATTTCTCTTGGACTCCATTTAAATTGCTCCAGTCTGATAATGACTCCTCTACCCATATTATAATTTTAGAAAAGTCTGCTTTTCTAAAGTCTAAAACTTTTGTTTTTGTGTGGTGTGACTCAGTCACTGTTCTTATATTAAACCACACTGACTGATTGATCACTGGATCCTAAACTTTCACCTACAGTTATATCTGATACCAAATCTCCATTTGTTAACACTAAATCTAATATGGCCTCTTTACGAGTTGGCTCCTCAACAACTTGTTTTAGAGACAATCCCAGTAGGGAGTTTAGAATATGTGTTTTCCTGGCACAAGTAGCTAATTTTGTTTTCCAATTTACATCAGGGAGATTAAAGTCACCCATGATGATAACTTCCCCCTTCATTGTCATTTTAGCTATTTCCTCAACTAGTAGATTATCTAACTCTTCAATTTGTCCTGGGGGCCTATAAATCACACCTACACAAGTTACTGTGTGATAGC
This sequence comes from Pelobates cultripes, assembly GCA_933207985.1. Lineage (NCBI taxonomy): Eukaryota > Metazoa > Chordata > Amphibia > Anura > Pelobatidae > Pelobates > Pelobates cultripes. The sequence goes on from OW240912.1 coordinate 163,809,460, forward strand.
TGCTGCCACGTGGTTGAATGGCACTTCGAATGGCTTCGGGAGTTCGAAGGGCCACTTCGAAAGTTTAAATTGTTTCAGTTAGAAGTCCAAGAGGCACAACCAGAGTCTTTAACCCAAAGTTCATTACAGGGGACATAGTCACAGGGCAGGAGGCTGGCAAACAGGCCCCTCGGAAGGAGTCACTTTCGCCACATGTGGCATTTATGTTTTCTTATTCTTTATTTGGGTATTTCTTACACCCTTTTGGACTGCAACTGGGATCCACATCTGTGCCAAAACCATTCCTTTCCCTTTATCACCATGTTCAAAGTGGCAAAACATGACTTCACTTGCAGATGAGAAGCTTCTGCATGTACTATGTTGCCAGTATGCAAATTACGGAGTATGGCACTATCCTTCACAGTCAATTACTGGCCTGTGTGGGAGCGATGGCCATAACCTTTAACTGGCTAAATTCCATTCAAACGTTTGACCCTTTGGGTTTTCCCAGGGAAAAGTTTTAATGGTATAGCCATAGCCAGCATCCCTATTCCTTTGACAAAGTATGCAAAGTAATATATGCATTCACAACGTTAGGGGACTTAAAGGGTCAATCCAGACTCCTAACTTTAGCTTGCTGAAAGGCTTTATGTGTAATGAATGTGTCCTCTTTTTTTCATTTTTAAAAACTTGCAGATTTCAATAGAAATTAACACTTTTATAAATACACCTGGTTACACCCCTTTGACTTTCAAGCAGACAGCATCTAAACAGTAATTTTTATTTATTTTGTATTTAGGCAGTGGAGTGTTCCTTTAACATCCCATTTAAAAGTCACTCTCTTTTTTGGGAGCTTAAGAAATTAGATCCAGACATAATTTATTTGCAAGAAACACATTTTAAACTACCTCCTTCTCTAATGCCAAATGAGTACCACTTTCAATTTCATGCTACAGTCCAGAGGTGTTTTTATACTCATAAGCAGACAAGTCCCAATGTTACATCATAAGGTTTTAGATGCAAAGGGCAGGTATGGTACTCTGACATCAACCATATATAATGAATTGTACACCATAGCCAACCTCTATCTTGAAAATTTCTCTGATCAGAATTTGGGGAATAAAGTACCATCCAAAGTGTTACCTTTTCAACAGGGAATTGTGACTATTTGTGGGGATTTTAATCACATTCTGATCTGGCCCTAGATTCTGCCATAAATGCCACTACCCAATGATATACAAGTCTCAAATGTGGGCACTCTCTAAGCTGTTAACAACTCAGAATTGATATGCTACATGGAGACATCTTCACCCTAGAGATAGGAAACAAGTATTCACATGTAAAAACATGTAAAGTATGAGGGCACAAATTATAATTTTATCTCATAACTGTATAACACATTCATTGTACTTGAAACTATAGCACCTGTAATTGACATCTGATGTAAAAATGCAGTTATACTTATGTGAAGAAAATCAATAAAAATGGTCAAACTGAAAAAAAAAATACATTAAAGCAAGGTTTGCTGGTAATGTATATCACCAGACAAGTCTTAGGTTAATTATACTTTATAAAGAGTCTTATAGTGCTGATTATAAAAGGGTGAGGGAGCTGACTGGCTCCCCCGTATTACGTCGTTAGGTCTCATGTACAGTATGTATTATTTTAAACTATTTCCTCTTAAGCACTTGTGATAAAGTGATGGCAGATAGGCCTTTTAACCCCAGGGGAAGTACGTGTAGTTTCTGTGTTGCACAACACAAAGCTTTGTTTAGTTATGGGCCCCTGGGGTGGAGCATTTGGAGAGAAGGGTGGGCCAGTGGTCCACTCCACAGTTTAGTGGTTTTCTGGGGATACATAGATCCAGGCCAGGGTTTTTTGGACCGTCTCCAACCCACTGCTCAGCTGCAGTTAATGAGCTGTTGCAGTGGGAATAAACCCCTCCCTGCTAGGCAGGTAAAGGGGTGGAATTGCTGGCTTCCTCCCAGGAAGCAGGTAGGAGAGAGAGGCTGTTCTCTCCAGATAGAGAGTCAAGGAGACTAGGCACTGGGAGTGCAGAAAGGAAGCAGTCAAGGCTGGCTTGGAGCACTGGGAGTGCCGGAGGAAGCAGTCAAGGCTGGCTTGGAGCATTGGGAGTGCAGAAAGGAAAGCAGTCAGGGCAAGGCTGGCTTGGAGCACTGGGAGTGCAGAAAAGAAAGCAGTCAGGGCAAGGCTGGCTTGGAGCACTGGGAGTGGAGAAAAGCAACAGGCTAGCTAGCAGAGTGTTGCTATCTAATAAGGTTGGTGCAATATGTTTTTGTTAGTTTAACCCTGATAGAGTGGGATATTCAAAGTGAGTCAGTGCTCAGACGAGCTAGGTTTTTGTTTAAAGGGAAACCTGTTATATTTATGTTTTCATTTGCTGCTGCCTCATATGTAAACTTACAAATAAAGTGCCTGGAATGAAGTTGCATTAAAAGACTGTGCATGTTTTTGCCCTAGAGGACCGTGCTACCTGCTGACAAGGATCACACACTATATAAGTTCTCTCCTGTACCATGGTTAAAGAGTTAACGTAACAGCCACCTCTTACAGACAATTTTGTCTTTTTTTTTTTTGTGCAGTTTTGGCATCACGTTTTAAGGACTTACATAAGTTTCATATTCCTGATCTAGTGCAACCTCTGTGCTTACAACGTAAAAAGCAATACGTTGACTAGACTGCATTAAACTCAGAAATCAGTTTGCTCACATTGTTGTAAAGCAAACTATGAACCTATACACTAACAGGCTTATTCACTTAGCACACAATTTTATATGAATGGACAAAATCTGGTTAAACTAACAGAATTCCGACTGCATTGACAATTTTGCAGATTTACTAAAGCCAGATGCAGTCAGAATTTGGTCTGTCTAACCTATTCTGTAACATTTGTTCTTATGAGTTTGGAAAGCCTGTGATATTCACATCCGAACCAATTTACAGCAACAAAATATCAACCAATGATGAACCAAAAGCAACCAGCAGTATGCACTTTCACAAATGATCATTCATTGATTTTTGAAAGTGAATGATAATTTGAAGAATGTATTGGCCCTCTGGCAGCACTCAGCAGCACAAAGGTTATTTAAATGATAGCAAGCCAGTATTCATTGCCAGCCACCACGTGAAAAAAAGTAAATAAATAAATACAAATTCTGTGAGGTCAATAATATCATTCTAATAGAGGTATAGTTTAAATTGTTAATTTTGTCTCTCCCCTAATTAATTATAGAATAGGGAATTAACATGCCATTGTCCAACTCCCCAAATAATAGTCACCCACCACTCTTTTTGTTTTTTTTTTCAATATATATTCTCATAGTTAACTTAGCAATGGGGTACAGAAAGAAAAAAAAGGGGGGGGGGAGATGTAAATACGTTTTGTTTAGTTCGTGGTATTCATAAACTGATACAAACATTTTTTACATGCGTCCATGCAGTGCAGCATTTTGCATATTGGTTAACAGTTTAATCATGGGTATGTTGTGTTATTCAACTTATGGCAATGCTGTTACATGGTGTTACTTGTCTCGATCTGAAGTGTGGCTGTTCCTATAGTAGTGAGTCATAGTCTATTTCTATTTGCAAGGCCATCAAGTTATGTCATGCTGATGGAATCCCTAAGCTTGCACAGAGTCATCCGCCTCCACTAGTGTTGTCTCATAGGGACTGGGTAGCTACTTCACATGTATGTATCGGATCACTGTTTATTCATCTAAATATGCAATGTCACCTTATCTGGGTTACACTTTTGCACTTTTGTGCCACTTTATGTCATATTTATTATCTTAGGTGAGCGATTACCTAGCGTATACATCTTCATCCCAACAAAGGTCAGAATAACATTTTAGAAGAGAACTTAGGTAGGAAGGGAGTGGGGGGGATGGGGTGGGCAGGGGGGTAACAGCATACTAATGTTCCTTAGTTGATGTCTCAAATCCTTAATTATGTCTGATATGTCTGTGTCTTAGACATATTGATCTCTGACCTCTAACCATTTGTGCCATCTCTTATTGTACGTAGATCCAAGGCCCCTCAAGCGGCCTTCCATCTGTTGGTATGTGCATGAGGAGTCAAGTCTAGTAATCCCCTCTGTCAATGTGGGAGTCAGAGTTTGTTTCGTGTGCAATAGTGGTTTTAGTCGCTATCATACTGTGAATAATTATATAGATGACATCTTTGGGGGGCGGTATAGGAAATATGTGTAATAGGAAACATTTTGGTTGTGTGGGTATTGTGGCGAAACCAACCTCGCCACTGTGAACTGGAGAAGCCTGGTTGCTCGCCTGCTCCCTTTGGACTATGGCCCTGCAGGTTAAACCGTTTATTTCCCCTGCAGAAAGGCTTATTTGTGTGATCTGAGTGCCATTCATCTAATAATGTGCACTCAGATCCCAGCTATCTGGGGATATGTGAAATGTCTGTGTGTTATGTGTAAAGGTGACTTTATGTATTTTAAAGTGTTTTGTGTCTTTTTGCAACCATGTGCTTAATGGAGTCTTGTGTCTGTCCTGGGAGATAATTGAATTACTTATCTCCAGGATAGAAGACTCTGAAACTGGTTTGGGCCAGAAAGCCATGCTTCATTTAGTCACAAAGGACTTTTTACTAACTTTTGAACCCCTTGTCTGATTTGTGCCATTTTTGAATATGTTGTTCCCCTGAATGGATTGATTGTGAATATGTAATTTTATGTGAATGTGATGTATGGTTTTGGAGTTATGAAAGTTGGGTAGAAAGTATGTTTTAACTGTATGTATAACTGAGTTTCCTCTCAGGATAAGGGGAGGGAATATGTGGGATGTAACTGTGATGTGATTGGTTGTTTTTATACCTCCCTGTGGGCGGTCCTGTATTTGCAAGACTGTAATAAAAACCAGGCTGGGTGTGCCAGCACCTGAGTTCCTGCTTAACCCTCAAAGTGAAGTGTCGTCTCATTATTGGGGGAAGGATTTATTGTATGCTGTTCCAGTTTGACTGCTAGGAGAGTAAACCTATTCGTATGGTTCCTATTCAACTGTCTACAGCATTCATATGCTTGAGAGGATTCATATGCTTCTCCGGTTCGGTGGTTGTGGTGTCTGCTGCAGTGCTTGGAGTCCTCAGGAAGCGCTAGGAGCATCCTTTAACGGAGGTACCCAGTCGGGGTGCCAGGCGATCCGTTACATTGGTGGCAAGCGGTGGGATGGCGTCCTAGTGCGAGGTAAAGCAGCTCGGAGACACAGTTCGTGGATTTACAAAGTGAGGGCAACGCCAGTACCCGTACAGCGACCCTATCTACAAAAGAACTAACTTCAGCAGCGCAAGCATGGCACCCAGCTACACTCAGGAGCAGTATGACAGAGAGTTTACCATGCGGCTGGCTTTCTTTGGACCCAACCCCCCGGAGAAATACGTGCAGTTCGTAAGGAGCCAGGTAGACGAGTACCTGGAGTTCATGGCAGATCCAGCCAAAGGTATCAGCCGCCCTATCCGGAGGCAGAGTGCGTTACGGGGACTCATAGGTGTACCCCAGGGAGCAGAAGGTGCCGTCCTTCCTCCCCAGCGGCAGTGTGTATCCCAGGGAGCTGAAGGTACCGTCCTTCCTCCCCAGCGGCAGTGTGTATCCCAGGGAGCTGAAGGTACCGCCCTTCCTCCCCAGCGGCAGTGTGTATCCCAGGGAGCAGAAGGTGCCGTCCTTCCTCCCCAGCGGCAGTGTGTGTCCCAGGGAGCAGAAGGTGCAGTCCTTCCTCCCCAGCGGCAGTGTGTATCCCAGGGAGCTGAAGGTGCAGTCCTTCCTCCCCAGCGGCAGTGTGTATCCCAGGGAGCTGAAGATGCAGTCCTTCCTCCCCAGCGGCAGTGTGTATCCCAGGGAGCTGAAGGTGCAGTCCTTCCTCCCCAGCGGCAGTGTGTATCCCAGGGAGCTGAAGGTGCAGTCCTTCCTCCCCAGCGGCAGTGTGTACCCAGGGAGCTGAAGGTGCGTCCTTCCTCTAGCGGCAGTGTGTACCCCAGGGGAGCTGAAGGTGCGATCAGCTACTCCCAATGGCGGCAGTGTGCTTGTCCAGGGAGCCGAAGGTGTCGTCCTTCCTCCCCAGCGGCAGTGCGTACCCCAGGGAGCTGAGGGTGCAATCCTTCCTCTCCAGCGACAGTGTGTACCCCAGGGAGCTGAAGGTGTCGTCCTTCCTCCCCAGCGGCAGTGTGTACCCCGGGGAGCTGAAGGTGTCGTCCTTCCTCCCCAGCGGCAGTGTGTACCCCAGGGAGCTGAAGGTGCAGTCCTTCCTCCCCAGCGGCAGTGTGTACCCCAGGGAGCTGAAGGTGCCGTCCTTCCTCCCCAGCGGCAGAGTGTCCTGCAGGGAGCAGAGACCGTCAGTCTCGCACCCCAACCACAGGACAAAATAATGAAAGGGAGACAGCTGGTCCCCCTCTCCACCAGCAGAGAGAGTGTCAGGGAGAGGAGCCTGATACCCCCTCTCCCCAGCGGCAGTTTACAGTTCAGAGAGAGGAGCTTGTTACACCCTCCCTCCAGCGGCAGCCTAACCCAGCAAGGGGAGATGTTACACCCCCCAACAGTGCAAATGGGACTGTAGTCTCTGCACTTACAGCACAAGGGGTAGGGACAGTCGGTCCTGTTCCCCAGCCACAGAGCGGTGTATCCAGAGGGGAGACAGTCGGTCTCTCCCTCCCACAACCAGGCTCCCACCAGGCTACTCCCGTGGTAGCACTGGCATCAGGGCAGAGTACCGCTGGTCTCTGCCCACTCAGCAACCCACCAAGGCAGCCTAACAGTTGCCCACACAGTCGTGGTGAGGCACCTGGACATGGACAAAGTTCTCCTCTACCCAGGTGTAGTAACCAGTTATTGTCGGTGGGCTGTACTGCTGTTTCTGTTTTGTGGGTGGGTTGCTGGACTAACCAGGGCACTGACCGGCAGGAGGTCAGATACCCTGTTAGTCTAGTTGGTAAAGGGGAGAAGTGTGGCGAAACCAACCTCGCCACTGTGAACTGGAGAAGCCTGGTTGCTCGCCTGCTCCCTTTGGACTATGGCCCTGCAGGTTAAACCGTTTATTTCCCCTGCAGAAAGGCTTATTTGTGTGATCTGAGTGCCATTCATCTAATAATGTGCACTCAGATCCCAGCTATCTGGGGATATGTGAAATGTCTGTGTGTTATGTGTAAAGGTGACTTTATGTATTTTAAAGTGTTTTGTGTCTTTTTGCAACCATGTGCTTAATGGAGTCTTGTGTCTGTCCTGGGAGATAATTGAATTACTTATCTCCAGGATAGAAGACTCTGAAACTGGTTTGGGCCAGAAAGCCATGCTTCATTTAGTCACAAAGGACTTTTTTACTAACTTTTGAACCCCTTGTCTGATTTGTGCCATTTTTGAATATGTTGTTCCCCTGAATGGATTGATTGTGAATATGTAATTTTATGTGAATGTGATGTATGGTTTTGGAGTTATGAAAGTTGGGTAGAAAGTATGTTTTAACTGTATGTATAACTGAGTTTCCTCTCAGGATAAGGGGAGGGAATATGTGGGATGTAACTGTGATGTGATTGGTTGTTTTATACCTCCCTGTGGGCGGTCCTGTATTTGCAAGACTGTAATAAAAACCAGACTGGGTGTGCCAGCACCTGAGTTCCTGTTTTAACCCTCAAAGTGAAGTGTCGTCTCATTATTGGGGGAAGGATTTATTGTATGCTGTTCCAGTTTGACTGCTAGGAGAGTAAACCTATTCGTATGGTTCCTATTCAACTGTCTACAGCATTCATATGCTTGAGAGGATTCATATGCTTCTCCGGTTTGGTGGTTGTGGTGTCTGCTGCAGTGCTTGGAGTCCTCAGGAAGCGCTAGGAGCATCCTTTAACGGAGGTACCCAGTCAGGGTGCCAGGCGATCCGTTACAGGTATGGTAACCTTTAAGTCGTTCTGGAAAGATTGTGTTAAGTCCTGCCAGAGTTTAGAAATGCCAGGGCCAGAAAATGTGATGAAGAGTGCCTACCTGATTCAGGCAACGCCAACACATGTTTGACGTTACCGGATAGATGTGTGCTATCTTGGTGGGCACCAAGTACCAATGCATATTGAGTTTGCAGTATGTTTCTCAAATGGTGTAAACTGCTTAAGGCCTTTTTGGTTATCCTTAGTGCCTGGTGCTATGTTATTAGAGGGAATTGTTTTCCCAGGTCTGTCTCCTATTTCTGCAATAATGTGGGTTTCTCCTTATTTCCTACACTCATGAGATTATTGTAGCAGAGCGACAATGCTTTCGTATTTGGAAGTTTCACCATACATTTATGAGCCAAGGGTGAGAGTGTTTGCACTTCTTTTGCTTTAAGATTATGTTCTTGTAAAATGTTTCTAATACGTAAGTAGGAGAACAGCTCTCTTGGCAGTAGGGCATATTCCCTGAGTAGTTTATGCCCTGCTGTTATAAAGAAATCGTAGGTGTGTGACACATTGTGTTATCCAGGTGTCTACCTGTAAGTCTGTCATGAGGGCGGTGATGGTCTGTATTGGGGCTGCGTATAGGAGGTCATTAACCAGTCGAAAGGGTAGGTGGATTGTAGTAGTTGTACTGTGGGTGCTGGAAGTCTTATCACTGCTTGGGATTTTTTACAAATATTTTTGTAATATAACATCTGACCGTATCTGTGTAACAGATGTACTAGGTGTGGGATTGATAAATGTGGATTAGTTAAGAAAAGCAAGATGTCGTCCGCAAAAAGGGCTATTTTTGTTTCTCCTGATGGGGTGTTCAGTCCCTAAATCTCATTCTGGCTTTTAATATATCTCACCAGGGGTTCCATGCAGAGGATGAAAGTCACCCACCACTCTTGGGGCCTTGAGGTCCCCAGTCCCCTAGATGAAAGGTAAAAACCACACTGCAATAAAAAATAATCTATCTTCCCCCATGGAGGTCTCACCACATAATGAACCCTCCTAGTGTGAAAAGCCCTTTTATAGGCTTTTCTACACCATGACAGCTCTCAAAAAAACATGGGTTCACTTCTCTCGAGACTTGGCTTTCAGAGCGCATTGATTGGTTGGTTTACTAGCCAACCAATCAGAGTGTTCCTGGTTACATTGCAAAGCATGAGAAATGGCATGGAAAGCCTATAAAAAGGAAAGCCTATAAAAAGGCTTTTCCCAATAGGATGAAATTGGTGTTATTTTTTGTTGTTGTGCAGTTTTTATTTCAATAATGCTTTTTGTCACAGGGATATCTCTCTCTCTCTCTCTCTCTCTCTCTCTCTCTCTCTCTCTCTCTCTCTCTCTCTCTCTCTCTCTCTCTCTCTCTCTCTCTCTCTCTCTCTCTCTCTCTCTCTCTCTCTCTCTCTCTCTCTCTCTCTCTCTCTCTCTCTCTCTCTCTCTCTCTCTATCTCTTGTTAAAAACTGGAGTTCTCTTGTCTGCTGCCTTTGTCCTGCTCTCTTTCATCCTTAGCCCAGACTTTGATTGTTCAGTGTCAGACTTTCCAATGTATTTCAATGTGAAGCCTTTGCAAGGTAGATCCATTGAGCTAAACAAACCAGGAAGTAAATTGATATGTTGGCCTGGGATGGTGTAACAAGGTTAATTTATAAAAGTGCACATTTCAATTGTACTTTTTCTAAAATAAAAAAGATTACACACTCTTCATCAATCAAAGATTTCAGCAAGCTTTAGGGGTCCAACGTGTCCCTTTAACATTGAATGGAGAGACAATGCAAGGGACCCAAATTGTTACTTCATTCTCAAATGATGGGTGTTTGATTCTTTAGTATTTTGCAGTTCACTAAAGCTCAGTCACCAATATGTGTGCAGCATGTTCCCAAAAACATAGGGTGGAGCATAGGGGACCATGCCCACCCCTACATCATGCAGTGCTCCCCCTTGTGCCCCCTCCCCCCGCCCAACTGAAATTGAAGTCAGGAGCACAGAGTCTCACTTCACAAGCTACAGTAGCACTGTCACTGTGGAACTGAGTTCCACCCTTCCCCACGTGTGGCTAGAGGGGACACTGGAATGTATTATAACTAGGAGGGAGCTGGTAACGCTGCCAGCTCCCTCCTTTTTTTATTTTATTTTTTATTGAACCTGCGCAGTGTTATTTTCTCTGTGCTGTGGGGGCTAATTCCCATGCAGCACGGAGTCTATTAAATGAACGACACAAAACAAAAAGGTAATGCATTCAGCATTTGTCCTTTCATTTCAGTTATATTTCATTTGTGGTGCTTTCGTTTATGTTTTAGTAAACGAATATGAAAAAAAAAACGAATTTGATTGGTAATGTTGCTTTTGAGACATATGGTAGCCGAGGAATGAGAATTACCCTTATGATGACATACCATTTGCAAAAGTAGACAATCCAAGGTATTGCTAGTGGGGAATGTCCAGTCTTTTTTAGTAGCCACCTAGTCACAGACACTGGCCAAAGCTAGCATTCATATTTGTTACTACTACTGGCTACTAGAAAAAATACTGGAAATACCTATACTCTCACTCTGCAGATTTTATAAGTATCAGTATAATTATTATTTGATTTTTCGGATCTCTAGTTACTATGCACTATAATTATTAAGCATGAAGCCATTTTTATTCACTTCTATTAATTGTGTATTTTCCTACTATTTCTTTTTCATTTTTACAGATGCCAAAGCATGTTCTGATTGTAATTCAACGAATGCCATTTGTGAAACACTATCAGGTTATGTGAAATGCTCCTGCAAAGATGGGTTTGTAGGGGATGGCCTTAACTGTACGAAACTTGTGTTCTGTGACAGTGGAACTTGCTGCCCACAAGGATATACCTGGGATATTAAAACAAAAACCTGTAAAGACATTAATGAATGTGCAAGCACCTCACCTTTAGTGAATAAGTGTGTTCCTACCACCAATTGTGTTAATTTGAATGGTATTTTTGGTTGCACTAATGCAGCAAGTCCTCTATGTTCATGCACCTCATCAACAGACTGTATGAATATTCAAGGCAATGTGCAGTGTGCTGATCCTTGCATACATTATGAAGAGTTAGATGGAAGCAGTAGATTATATACCATCAATTCCAATGGGAGATTCTCTACTGATCGATACTATTTTGGATGGTTCCGTTACCAAAAGAATTTGCAAATGAAACAAGGATGTGTTGGTCCCTTAAAATGTGGCTCCCGTCAGCCACTCTCTCTCTGGGCTGATCCTCCTGCTGTCGGAGAAGGAATAAAGAGGATTCCCCTCTTAGTCAACTCTTTATCAGGCTGTACAAGAGGAGCAAATATTAGTGTGAAAGCTTGTCCTGGTGAATATCACGTCTACAAATATACAGGGCTGCTTTCATCTGATGTCTACTGTACAGGTGAGCTTATAATGAAAAAGTATAGTGACCATAGTTGTTCAATTTTGCTTTATAGGCAATTGCTTATATTTTATCCCATTTTCCAGTGCTGTGAAATTTGTTGGCACTTTATAAATAATAATATAGAAGTAAAAATTAAATAAGGAGAGGTAAGACACACTCAAAGGTTCACCCCTCAAAGAAGATTGCCCTTATTTGGTATTTAAAATAACATTATATATAGTGCATTAAAATATTAGTATTGTGGGGAAACCAACAAGTGAAAACCAGAAGACATCAAAATAGCCTAAGGTCTAGATGTGAACCCAAACCCATACTTATGACAAAGCAGCTGTAAGTTAAATTTGTAGTGAATAAATGAACATGCTTCTGAGAGGGAAGAAACAAAGACAATAGCCGTGAAAAAGGCAACACTTGATGTGTTGGACAAAATGTATCTGTGGTATTTGTTTCAAACTGAATCTGTAACACATACTCTCACTGACTGCTAGTAATTATACAGATCACTTTACAGAGAAACTTGAAAGCTTGTATCCCTCTTATCCACTTTACAAGCAGCCAAACTAAATTTGATGGTGGTAGAATTTAAGGTTGCTCTAGTCTTAGGCACAAGTTATTCACAAAAATTCAGTCACGTTCTAATGCTATAATCCCGAGTTCACTCTGAAAAGCTTATCTGGGCAAGGTATAGAGGATGTAGGAGGGGGGGGAGGTTGTGACAGATCCATCTGTATAGACTAAAATTGCTGGTTCGTCTGTTTTACCTTGTTTGTGGAATTACCCATTCCTATACTCCTGTTCAGTGAATTGACTTTTCCGCCAAACCAAACTACCGAACGGACGGCCACCCAGAAGAGAAGTGTGCTGCTGATTAACCTCTTGATCCCAATTAGAACATTGTGGTTAACCGCAGACACTTCTCAATTAGAACCGAATACAGTGTGGTCGTCGTTCGTATGTCGACCACGAGGCGATGGCCATTTTAAACCATGCGAAAGACCAGCAGTGCTCGGCATTGATTTCATGGAACTGAAAACGGACACTTTTTCTGCCGAACACTGCTGAAGCCGTCGACCTCCCTTCTCAATCGACAGAAGGATGTGAACACCGGCCGTTTGGGAGGTTTAAACACACGAATGGAATTACCCCAGATAGCCTTCCCATGGAGTCAATCGCATACCGAAAGACTGTAATAGACTTTGACTCCATGGCGCTTGAACTATGCGTATGGGATCTGAGTGCAATTCACCAGTAATATGCACTCAGATCCAGGCTATCTGGGGATACGTGATACGAATGGGTAGCATTCGACATATGTAAAGTTATAGATTTTTATATGTTTTGCTGTGTTGGATTTAAAATGGCGATTTGCCTCTGTCCTGGAGATAATTGAATTAATTGAATTACTTCTCAATTATCTCCAGGGCAGAGGGGAGGGAATAC
>OW240912.1:163823940-163872080 GCA_933207985.1 Pelobates cultripes
TATTATAGCAAAATTTGGCACCCTAACTCCTCCCACAGTTTTTACACTACATAGACAGAAATTTACCAAAACGTGCAGATTGTTCCCGATCGGATTGCTATTACTTTGTGGAACGTTTTGCTGAATGGTTCACGGAATATCGTCGTTCTTGTGGCGAAATTTGTCCCATATGAATGAATGGCAAAGCTAGAGTGGGAGCTGGCAAAAGCTGAAAAATCAGGACATGATTTCTAAACTGCCACCACTCCCTTATTTTCAGGCCCACCTACACGAATCTTATATCAAAACGTTCAGCTATCCCTGCTGCCACTAGACATGTCAACGGCTAGAAGCCCCGAAGATCCTGATAGTTTTGCAGCGCAATCATTTGTTGTTTTACCCAGCTAACGCCGTCCGGTGACTTTTCATTTGGCTTCACTCTACTGCAAAAGCTCAAATTTACGAGTGCAATTTTTAAGCACCTGCGACTGTGCCTTCAATTTTGTACTTCAGGAGCATACTATGCATCCGAAGTAGGTCTGGGTCTTGTGATCCTCACAATATAAAGCTCTTCGCTGTAGGATTTATAGTTTTTAAAATACGACCGTTTGAAGATGGCAACCGCCAAAATACTCTGACCTGTGCCAGGCTGCAGCAGCAAGTGATATCATAGACAGGGCCTTTTGAACACCTGCTAATGTTTTTATAAATGTATGGTTTAATGTAACTGTGCAACAACGTTGCAATTAAATGTGCTATATAAATGATAACAGTTACTCCGCCCACTCCAGTTGTAGACTACTGGTGGAAGCAAGAACACTTCACACAATTTCCCCAGAAATTGTAGCTTTTCTAGTTATTATTATTCTTATTATAGCAAAATTTGCCACCCTAACTCCTCCCACAGTTTTTACACTACATAGACAAAAATTTACCAAAACGTGCAGATTGTTCCCGATCAGATTGCTATTACTTTGTGGAACGTTTCGCCGAATGGTTCACGGAATATCGTCGTTCTTGTGGCAAAATTTGTCCCATAGGAATGAATGGCAAAGCTAGAGTGGGAGCTGGCAAAAGCTGAAAAATCAGGACATGATTTCTAAACTGCCACCACTCCCTTATTTTCAGGCCCACCTACACAAATCTTATATCAAAACGTTTAGCTATCCCTGCTGCCACTAAACATGTCAACGGCTAAGCCATAGTCCTGATAGTTTTCACAATATGACCATTTGTTTGCAACCAGCGCCGTCCATTGACATTCATTGAAACTTCACTCTGCAAAGCTCAAATTTGAAGTGCATTTCTAAACTGCGACTGTGCCTTCATTTTTAATACTTCAGAGACATACTATGCATCAAAATGTAGGTCTTGTGATTCTCACAATATAAAGCTCTTCACTGTAGGAGTTATAGTTTTTAAGATACGACCGTTTGAAGATGGCAACCACCAAAATACTCTGACCTGTGTCAAGCTGCAGCAGCAAGTGATGTCATAGACAGGGCCTTTTGAACACCTGCTAATGTTTTAATAAATGCATGGTTTAATGTAACTGTGCAACAACTTTGCAATTAAATGTGCTATGTAAATGATAACAGTTACTCCGCCCACTCAAGTTGTAGACTACTGGTGGAGGCAAGAACACTTCACACAATTTCCCCTGAAATTGTAACTTTTCTAGTTATTATTATTATTATTATAGCAAAATTTGCCACCCTAACTCCTCCACAGTTTTTACACTACATAGACAAAAATTTACCAAAACGTGCAGATTGTTCCCGATCGGATTGCTATTACTTTGTGGAACGTTTCGCCGAATGGTTCACGGAATATCGTCGTTCTTGTGGCGAAATTTGTCCCATAGGAATGAATGGCAAAGCTAGAGTGGGAGCTGGCAAAAGCTGAAAAATCAGGACATGATTTCTAAACTGCCACCACTCCCTCATTTTCAAGCCCACCTACACAAATCTTATATCAAAACGTTCAGCTATCCCTGCTGCCACTAAACATGTAACGGCTAAGCCGTAGTCCTGATAGTTTTCACAATATGACCATTTGTTTGCAACCAACGCCGTCCATTGACATTCATTGAAACTTCACTCTGCAAAGCTCAAATATGAAGTGCAATTTCTAAACTGCGACTGTGCCTTCATTTTTAATACTTCAGAGACATACTATGCATCAAAATGTAGGTATGGGTCTTGTGATTCCCACAATATAAAGCTCTTCGCTGTAGGATTTATAGTTTTTAAAATATGACCATTTGAAGATGGCAACCACCAAAATACTCTGACCTGTCAAGGCTGCAGCAGCAAGTGATGTCATAGACAGGGCCTTTTGAACACCTGCTAATGTTTTATAAATGTATGGTTTAATGTAACTGTGCAACAACGTTGCAATTGAATGTGCTAGACTACTGGTGGAGGCAAGAACACTTCACACAATTTCCCCAGAAATTGTAGCTTTTCTAGTTATTATTATTATTATTATAGCAAAATTTGCCACCCTAACTCCTCCCACAGTTTTTACACTACATAGACAAAAATTTACCAAAACGTGCAGATTGTTCCCGATCGGATTGCTATTACTTTGTGGAACGTTTCGCCGAATGGTTCACGGAATATCGTCGTTCTTGTGGCGAATTTGTCCCATAGGAATGAATGGCAAAGCTAGAGTGGGAGCTGGCAAAAGCTGAAAAATCAGGACATGATTTCTAAACTGCCACCACTCCCTCATTTTCAAGCCCACCTACACAAATCTTATATCAAAACGTTCAGCTATCCCTGCTGCCACTAGAAATGTCCACGGCTAAGCCATAGTCCTGATAGATTTCACAATATGAACATTTGTTTGCAACTCACGCCTTCCATTGACATTCATTGAAACTTCACTCAAGCCAGCTCAAATTTGAAGGGCAATTTCTAAACTGCGACTGTGCCTTCATCTTTAATACTTCAGAGACATACTTTGCATCAAAATGTAGGTCTGGGTCTTGTGATTCTCACAATATAAAGCTCTTCGCTGTTGGATTTATAGATTTTAAAATATGACCGTTTGAAGATGGCAACCGCCAAAATACTCTGACCTGTGTCAAGCTGCAGCAGCAAGTGATGTCATAGACAGGGACTTTTAAACACCAGCTAATGTTTTTATAAATGTATGGTTTAATGTAACTGTGCAACAACGTTGCAATTAAATGTGCTAAATAAAGTATAACAGTTACTCCGCCCACTCCAGTTGTAGACTACTGGTGGAGGCAAGAACACTTCACACAATTTCACCAGAAATTGTAGCTTTTCTAGTTTTATTTTATTATTGTTGTTTACATTCAATTGTAGTATTTGGCATACAGCTTAACTTCCAGACCCGCACGGGACCGCTTCTTTGATAGGACCCACCCTCGAGGGTCACCACTACGCATCTCCTCGAATATCAGAAGACAGACCCGGGGGTCCCGGGCATGGTCTGATCTGTATACCTATAATGTACTGTCTATAAGAATATATAAATGTTGTTCACCAATGTGCCCAATAGTATGTACGACGACTATTGACAGAAACACACCAAAGCCTCAAACCACCAGCACAGACACAGGGTATAATTGTCCTTAGGAACCCCCGAAGAAGTCACCACAAGGATGTTCTAGGGACCAACGAACCAAACCTCAAAGAACCCCAGGGACGAGAAGGGGTCCCGCCCCAAACATGAGGCACACTCAAAAGGAAGTCCGTGCACAATAGACACGCAAGAGCCAAACTACACAACACTCACGCTCACCTAGCTGCCAGACCCGCGAATCGCACCACATAATAATGAAAGTGGACTCATTCTGACTTCCACCGCACCCCGCAGGCAGGACCAGAGATGCCCAACCTGACCCAGCAGGCGACGCAATGACCAGTGAAAGACTAGCACAGATTAATGAAACTTCTTACATTGATACCATTACAGAAAACCAGGAGCTCTGCTACCTGAAGAGGCGATTCCATCCGAACCCCCTCCCGACGAATAGGGATAACCTGACAAGCAGACACCATGGAAGGTAATCACCACAACACTCTGAAGTGACGGGAGGCGAGAAATGATACCCCTCTCGACACTTCCTACTCAACCCACACTACCTCACCACCACTACTTACCAGCCAATACACCCCTCGGCTCCCACCGCTTCAAACGCGGTTGTACAGAGGGAAACGGTTGGGACCTGTACCAGGTACAGACAACCAAACCCCCCCATCTCCGCCCCTAATACTCCCAGCAACCTCGGTATCAGACCAGGCATACCCCTCCCAACCTCTCCCCATCTAGGCACGCTACCCTACTTGGGCACAACGCCCTAGAAACTAAGCTTCACAACAACACTCACACACGAACACCTCTACCCTCCTAAGCCACCCCTCCTCCCCCCGCATTACCCCATCCCACACCCAGGCGCACCGCACCAGCTCGAACATCATACCCCCCGGTAATAACAACCCCCGGAGAGATCCTGCTGACACAATGACCACCAAACTCACCTGTATTTCAGTAAATTGCAAAGGCCTTAACAATCCAGCCGGCTCATGAAGTGGGCGAACCGCACAGGAGCGGACATATTACTTTTACAAGAAACGCATTTCACCCAGACCAAACCTTTCCACCTCACTAGCCGGCACTATAGAGATTGCTACACTGCTAACTCCCCCAACACCAAACAGAATGGAGTGGCCATACTGCTACACAAGACTTGTCCTCTAAACATAAAACAAGTTATAAAAGACCCTCAGGGTCGGTTCTTGACACTCATGGGTCAGGCTGGCCCAAACAAATATGCCATCACAACACTATATGCTCCAAACACCCCAGACAAATCATTCTGGGATACACTACAGGCACACCTGACCCTGAGCCCGGGTCACCATAAAATCATTGGTGGAGATTGCAATGCCACTATGTCGACAGCAGTGGACAGGCACCGCACATGCCGATGCAGACAAGACTCAACCCCCACAACCAAATTAGACAAATTGCTACAATCATTCGCCCTCCAGCTACAATTAGTAGATGTATGTCGAACATTACATCCGACCACGCGTGACTTCACATTTTTCTCACACCCACATAACTCCTACTCGCGCATAGCCCTCTTTTTGGTCTCCCCCTCCCTCCTACACACGGTACACACGGCCACCATAGGTAACATATCCTGGTCGGACCATGCAGAAATTACTCTAACAATAAAAATTCCAAATGTAGCATGCCCCTGGACCTGGAGTCTTAACCCGACCCTGCTTCACAACCCCCTCCTGAGAGACATCATACACAAGGACCTATCAGAATATTTCACCATTAACGCACCCTCAACGTCTTCTCCGGGAACACTGTGGGCGGCCCACAAAGCGGTCATCAGGGGGAAGCTAATTAGCCTTGCATCAGCGCACAAGAAATCCCAACTGGCGGACCTAGCAAACTTCCTTGAAGCCCTTAGGAACCTAGAACCTAAAGACATAAAAAAACTCCCACCCCTGACATCCTCACCAAACTGACAGACTGCCGCACCAAAATTAAAGATTTCATGGCCAGAGATTCAGCCAAAGCATTGCAATGGTCGAAACAAACGTACTATGAAAAATCTAACAAAGCAGATACTTTACTAGCTCGAAAACTTAAAAGTAGGGCCGAACAAAAGAAAATAGACAAAATACGGACTCCAGACGGAGCCACTCACACTCTCCCATCGAAAATAGGAGAGGTCTTTCAAACGTATTTCACAGCACTATACGACCACAGCCCCGCCACGAGACAACACCCGGACATAACGCTAGGGTCCATAAACACCTACCTACAAAAAATACCATTACCAGCCCTAAAACCAGAAGCAATAGCCACATTAAATGAACCCATCACCATAGAACAAGTGGCCAAGGCCATCAAAAACACAAAACCTAACAAAAGCCCCGGACCCGACGGCTTTACTACAAAACCTTCCCCGCCACACTCCTCCCGCACCTAAGCTCTCTCTTCAACTCTGTGATACAGGGGAACCCACTACCACCAGACATGCTCAGTGCGAACATATGCCTACTTCCAAAACCTGGCAAATCTCACACGGACCCAAGCCATTACAGACCAATCTCCCTACTGAACGTAGACGTTAAACTACTCACGAAGATACTCGCAGACAGGTTAAACCCATATATACACAAACTCATTTATCCCGACCAGGTCGGCTTCATACCCCACAGACAAGCATACGACAACATACAATGGACTTTTGACCTCCTCTGGACTGCAACACACCGACACATCCCCTCCCTCTTTCTCTCTCTAGACGCCGAAAAGGCCTTTGACTGACTCCTGTGGCCTTTTCTATTCGCTACCCTCCGCAAATTTCAGGTACCTCACACGATCCTCAACGCGCTACAAATGTTATATTCCTCACCAGAGGCAAACCTTCTCATCCCCAACACACAACCCCCCTACTTTCGCATCTTCAACGGAACCAGGCAGGGATGCCCCCTTTCCCCGCTACTGTTCACCCTCTCGCTGGAACCCCTCCTTCAAGCCCTAAGGCTCGACCCCGCAATCACGGGAATTCATGTTAGAGGGGAGGAATACAAGGTAGCGGGATATGCCGATGATCTCCTCTTAACTCTTACCGACCCAACACATTCTCTCCCACCACTACTCCACGCCCTAGACGAATACTCTAAAGTCTCAACCTAGATAAAACAGAGTCCCTGCCAGTCCAGATCCAAGCAAGTGAGTTGGCTAACCTGAAGGCGAGCTACCCTTTCCACTTTACCCCATCACATATACACTACCTCGGCCTCAACCTTCCGGCAGATGTCACCCAAACCTATCATCTAAATTACACCCCCCTACTACAAAAAGCAGCTGCAGACCTTAAGACATGGGAAGCTTACTCCATCTTCTGGCTGGGGAGAGTGGCCTGCATAAAAATGAATCTCCTACCGAGATTCCTGTACCTATACCAAACACTACCAGTCCAAGTCGCGATCAAAGACTTCAAAAGCCTACAAATGCAAATAGACCGCTTCATCTGGGCGAATAAACACGCCAGGATCAGGCGAGATATCCTCTACCTTCCAACAAGGGCCGGAGGACTAGGTCTACCCCATTTCCTACACTACTTCCACGCGGCCCAACTAGCCCAGATTCAGTCACTACACGCCCTCATAGGACTCAAACGGTGGGTAGATCTGGAACATGACCTATTCGGCAGGGACTTCCCCTCTTTATACATATGGCTGCCTCGGCAAGCACGCCGAAGGTCCCGCAGACCACCCCAGCGCTCGCCACCTCCATAGCTATATGGAATAAACTCTCCCTGCAATACGCATGCACATCAGACCCATCGCCCCTGGCACCCATTCTAAGAAATGAACAATTCATACCGGGAATGACCCCACAGGACTTTGCCCACTACGAGGACAACAACCTCCACAGAGTTTACCGGCTCTATAAGGACCAACAAATAATCCCTTTTACGGAACTGCCCCAAACAGTGCCACTTACCACACGCGACTATTTCAGATACATCCAGATAAAAAAACTTTCTCGAGACAACCACATACAAACAAGCAGGACGAACCCCCCTCACCCCTTTTGAAAAATCTTGCATTCACACCCCAATACGGAAAAGCCAAATCTCCACTGTGGCGAAACCAGCCTCGCCGCTGTCCACTGGAGGAGCCTGGTTGCTCGCCTGCTCCCTTTAGACTATGGCCCGGCAGTTAAAACCTTTTATTTTCCCTGCAAAGCGTATTCATGCCTTTCTGTAGACTGTTAAAGACATGCTACCCCAGATAGCTATGCCATGGAGCCCAGCCGTATACTGAAAGACAGTATGAAAGACTTTGGCTCCATGGCGATTGAACTGTATTTATGTGATCTGAGCGCCATTCGGTAGTAATGTGCACTTAGATCTAAGCTATCTGGGGATATGTAGAATGTCTATGTTTTATGGAATAAATGTAACAGTATGTAAATGTGGGTGTGTTTTATGGTTCCCCTGTAACGATTGGTTGTACTGTGTCCCAGCCTGTGGGATGTCCCCTTGCATGGGGACTTGCATAAAAGCCAGTGTGTGGCGATTACAGAGAGTTCCTGTTTAACCCTCAAAGTGAAGTGTTGTCTCATTATTGGGGGAAGGATTTATTGTATGCTGTTCCAATTTGACTGCTAGGAGGGTAAACCTATTTGTATGGTTCCTATTCAACTGTCTACAGCATTCATATGCTTGATAGGATTCATATGCTTCTCTGGTTCGGTGGTTGTGGTGTCTGCTGCAGTGCTTGGAGTCCTCAGGAAGCGCTAGGAGCATCCTTTAACGGAGGTACCCAGTCGGGGTTCCAGGTGATCCGTTACATCCACGACATATACGTGGCTACTCACAGCGACAAAAAAACAGCCACTCAGCTACATCACAGCGTGGGAACGAGATATGGGCCCCCCCGCCGACCCCTCAGACTGGGCGGCCATCTGGGAGGCCACAGCGACTATAACAATATGCGTCACGCACAAAGAGCAGGCCTATAAGACCCTCATGCGATGGTACATTACACCGCTGAAACTCAAACAGATGGGACTATCCACCTCAGACAGATGCTGGAAGGGATGTGGCCAACAGGGGACATACAAAAAGCTACCTTTGGTGGGAATGCCCCCTTATAACACAAATCTGGAGGAACATAGCAACGCTCGCATCACGAGTCCTACACGACACCATCCCTACAGACCCTTGGCTGTGGCTACTATCCAAGCCCCTACCAGATACACCCCGTGCCCACAACAAACTCCTAGCCAAACTAGCCCTAGCTACTAGAAGAGCTATAGCTGCCCACTGGGGAGCAGCCACTACCCCAACATTAACAGACATCAAACGCAAAATGACTGAAGCTAGGACAATGGATAGAATGTCGGCCCTCATCCACGAAACCACAACGCATTGTGAAAAAATCTGGGATCCATGGCTTGCAGAGCCCTCCACCCATATTTAGCACACTGCTGCGGTGCGCCACCTCCTTCTCCCATAACCCCACCCCAACCAGGTCTCCCTTCCCCCACCTCAGCAAACACCAACATCGGACCCCCGACACTAGAGAGGGTGGTCACGATATCTCACCACTGCCACACACTTATCCTATCCCCATTATACTCCGACAGCGAAACAAACGCAGCCAGCTGACTTTGAGGAAGCGAACTGCAAAAACGAAACAGAAGTGCCTAGGACAGACCCCCCCCACCTCCTCCTCTCGATAACCCCACCCCAAAGAACGTAAGGCAAAGCTAGCAACATCAGACAAAAATACCCCCACAACACAAGGGGACAAAAGCGGTGATAATATACGCCCACAACGCACCAGGTACGGGCCAGCAGCCATGAAATAAGCACAATAACAACACCCCATGACACCAAGCCTATCACGACCATAGGACATCACCCACCAAAGCCAAATAGACACCAAGTTACTACTGAAGGGACGAGATGACCGCCCATAAATAACATATAACCTAGACAACAACTCACAACCTACCAGATTAGGTACGAGAGATCCAGAGCCACCCTTTAACTTCTCGGGCCACCACCCAGCGAGGTGTCCCCTGTATCAGGATCCCACGACCACACAACAACAAAGACAGATAACCATATGACAAAGACCATTGACAGATAACAGATGTATGAAAACCATAAACAATCGAGATGACGGGCATATCAAGAACCGAATGTACCGTTAACCAAATCATTATCTTCTTTCTGTACCCGTACAGTTTCATTGTACCTCATGTAACCCGGCTTTTGCACAAGCCTAAGTTCTGTTTACCAGCTGTATGGTATGTCAATGCTAAAATAAAGAATTATAAAAAAAAAAAGATACCAGCATTCATAACACCTGGCCACGTTGCCTGCACCTGGCCATGTTCTTTCTATGCACATTTCCTGTTATGCTCCGCCCACTTCTCCCCAAGTACAGGGGAAGGGGAGTAGTGAGGATTTGAAGTGACCGTGCACTGCCGCAAAGCAGAATGTAAGTGCTTCTGAGCATCCAGTAAAATGGCTGGCGGCACGCTCAAAATAATCTTATTAGATGGAGGGGCAGCGGCGGCACAAACATAAAGCCAGGGTCAGCGGCCGCCTAGTTTGCCTTTAGGGACCACAGGCCCTTTTGTCATTCTGAGGAGCTGTTCCCTCGACTGTTAGAAGGAGCCACTTCCATCAGCACAGCCCCACCTGAGCTGATACTCCCAACATCTTCACTCAAATGGACAAACTTGCTGGGGTGTACATAATAAGGACTTGTCAAGTTCTTCCTTTTCTCCCCTTTCTACCTCTAAATGTCACCTAGCTACCTGCCTGTCCCCCAGATAGCTCATCTCCCCCTACTCCTCTATATACTGTTAGGAATGGATATGATCCTACATACAGAGTGTAATAAAAACGTAACGTTACCAGACCTTAGAATATCCGGGTTGGCGTCACAATGACAGAGAATAAACAGGTATGAGCTGAGGTCATGGAAGCCAGAAATCAAGAACAATGAGGGTAACAGAAAGAAGGGTAACAGAAAGAAGGGTAGTCAAACAAGCCAAAGTCAAACCCAGGAATAATATATTAAAGTACAACGTACTATTGGGACTAAATAGAACCACAACAGGGCAATGAGTCTAGTTCAGAAGTTCCCTTATATTCAGTGTTCTTTAATTTGTAGCCACACCCCAATTTTTTTTGAATGTTTAGGTGGGTAGTGACGTCATCAGCGTCATGACGTCGACATGTACATGCCACGTCATAAAAAGTGGCAAAGTTATCACGGTCAGCACAAGGATTACTGGAAACAGTGGGAGAATGTCCGGACAGGTCCCCTACCTCCAGGAAGAAGACTTCAGTGTGTGCCCACACAAAAGGTACCATGACAGTACCCCTCCTCGAGAACCACCCACTGGGTGGGAGGGACCAGGCCGGGAAGGAAACTTGGAATGGAAGGAGCAAAGACAAGGGAGATGGACATCCGAAACATCAACCCAAGACCTGTCTTTGGGACTGTAATCCTTCCAGCACACAAGATACTGAAGTTTACCCCTAGAAACTCTGAAATCAAGCAGAGATCAGATAGCATACTCTTCTTGACCTTCCACTTGAACAGAAGAAGGAGGAACAACTGTCAAAGGTTTCAGCACAGGACACATGAAAAACATTAGGGATGCGTAAAGCAAGAGGCAAGGCGAGACAATAAGCTACTGGATTAACACGCCTAAGCACTGTGTAAGGACCAATAAACCTAGCAGCAAACTTCATAGATGGAACTTTAAGACGAATATGTTTAGTACTGAGACAGACTTTATCACCCGGAGAAAAGACAGGAGCAGCAAGCCTACGTACATCGGCATACTTCTTATCAAGAGAGGTTTTTCGAATCAGGAGTTGTTGAGCATTTCCCATGTCTACTTCAGGTTATCCGTATGTTTGTCGACCATCGGCAGTCCCTGTGAAGGAATTTCTGACTGGAGAACAACAGGATGAAAACCGTAGTTCATAAAGAAAGGGCTATGTTGAATGGCATCAGAAACCATGTTGTTCAATGCAAACTCAGCCCATGGAAGTAAACCAACCCAATCATCCTGATGAGCGAATACAAAACATCTTAAGTACTGCTTGTAGTGGATGGCCCTGGGCTGTCCTGAGAATTTCATGTATTTTAATGTGTTCGCGTAAAAACAGCAAGTTCTATGTATGTAATGTATTGTATTCGTCTGAATGTTAGGTAGTTTCATTCCCTTAGTTTGTTCGAATGAAACTACCGAACAGTCAGACCTCCCCTGTGTGAAGTGTGTCCTCAATTAACCATTGCAACATTATTGCGAACGGGTAATTGACAAGTTAAGTAGCCGTCCTTTGTTCTCGGGGGTGGCCGCCATTCGAAAAACGAACACGTGGCGGCGGACATTTTAAAACTCCCGAACAGCGGTGTTTTGCCGTCGAGTGTCTGGAACCCAAATCGGACACTCGACTAGGCGAACACCACTGAAACCGCCACAAGCCCGGTCCGTTCGGTTCCTAACTACCGAACGGCCCCTCGTTCAGTAGATAGAAAGAACCGAACGAGGGGATTCAGGCGAACCCTCCCTAGCCTGTGTAGCTAGAGGTTTTCATGCCATTTATTCCCTGACTCCAGGACCGATCGCAAGGCCCATTCACATGGAACCGCATTCGGCTGTTTCACCCAGTGCGGTCGGTCATTTTATTCCCTCCATAAATTTCCCGAACCCCTGGTCTGATCTGGGTGATTTTTGGATATGTTGTTCACCCAGATCAGGGCTACCAGGGGATGTATTATTTAAAGTGGTACCCCTAAGTTTAGGGGTACATCCAGAAACGGGGGGAATTGGTGTCCTGGATAAGGGGATTATGATGCAGGCTGAGGGGAGGAGAGGTGAGGGAGGTTACCAGAGCAGGATTGGCTACTGTACTAATGAATGAAAATCCCTCCCTTGCATGGGAGCAGGCTTTAAAAGGCCAGTGTCTGAATAAAGCTTTAGTTATGCTCCTGAAACTGTGTGTCGTCCAGTTCTTGGGAATTGCTGTTGGGATACTGCTGTTACTTTGCCTGCTGGATACTTTACCCTATGGATTTATAATTGCTTGTTCCTGAGTCTCCCTGGGATCTAAAGTGGAGATAGGCTGTGTAATACCAGCTCTCCGCTACACTGCTCAATTCTTTGATTAGTCCTTTCTGTTGCCCCATTGGATTGTGGATGATAAGCCGACGAGAATTTAAGAGTAATTCCCATCTGAGAACAAAAGGCCCTTTCAGAAATGGGATACAAATTGGGGCCCTCTGTCAGAGATTATTTCTTTAGGTATACCGTGAATACAAAATAAATCTTAGCCGCATATAGTAGCCAATTCAGGTGAAGAGGGTAATTTAGGTAAAGAGATGAAATGTGCCACTTTGGTAAACCTATCCACTACAGTTAAGATTACCGTTTTCTGTTCAGATATGGGTAAATCGACAATGAAATCAATTCCAATACTAACCCATGATTTGTTGGTTATTTCAAGTGGTTGAAGTAGACCACAAGGGAGGGTATGGGAAAGTGTAACAGTCACCTGGACTCTGACCTCTGCCTGATTTACCGACGTTGTTACTCCGCTGCCAGCCCTGACTTCTGCATCTCACCTGACCCTGCCTTTGGATTTCCCCTTAATCTGTACTGTGCTTCTGGTTTTTGCCTCCTCCCTGTGCCATCTCCTGCAACTGGGCTCCAACTCCTGTTAAACTGTTACATAAGTCCCACTTATGTAACAGTTTAACAGGAGTTGGAGCCCAGTTGCAGGAGATGGCACAGGGAGGAGGCAAAAACCAGAAGCACAGTACAGATTAAGGGGAAATCCAAAGGCAGGGTCAGATGAGATGCAGAAGTCAGGGCTGGCAGCGGAGTAACAACGTCGGTAAATCAGGCAGAGGTCAGAGTCCAGGAAATCAGTCAGTAGCAAAGCAAATATCTGGCAGGAAACACCAAACAGGCAAAATGACCAGATGCTAGGTTTCAGGCAGGGCTGGCTTTTACAGCCTGCAAATTAGATGCAGTTGACCCTAATTGTAAAAGGGCTACAGGTGGATCAGCACTGCTTAAACCAGGCAAGGGGTCAGGAAGTAGGATAATGAAAACAGGAACTGAAGCCCCCTGCTGGACTGCACAGCAGAGAACCTGACTGGGATGCTGGAGTGTGAGTTCAAACCCAGCCAGGTCTCTTAAAGGGGCGGCCATGCCTTGCTGTCCACAAGGAGCGACATCTGGGGGCGAACAAACATGGCGCCAACTAGTCCAATTCAGGTTCAGACAGGAAATCCAGGTCTGTATAGGCATCAGAATCAGAGAGTGTTGGAACATTTTGCAGGTTGTAATTCTTCGAGAAGGCAGTGGAGGCAAGGAGACGAGAAGGGGATGCAGCTCTGGCCTTAAGAGCCTGTTCAAAGACCTCTAGATCTTGCCTGTGGACCACAGTTCCTTTGGAGGCAATTACACAGTCTGGGGACAGATCCTCTGTGTTGGAGCAGGTAAACTTTAGGGGAGACAGAAGCTGAGCAGTAGCAGGGTTAGCTGGGACCATGATGGTGCCATTGGTCTGTTTAGGTGGTCTTTTCGGTCCAGTAGCATGCAGAGTTGAACAAAAAAGGAACCATGATGGACTTGCTGGATGGTGACACAGAGCCCCCACATGGCTATGTTTAGGGCGAGGAGGACGTATCGGGCAATAGCTGATGGCCTTTTGCTCTCCTTCTGGCCTTTTCAGTTACTGTGAGCAAGGTATTTAGTGCTCCAATCTGCAATGGTTCCTCTATGTCCATGGTGGGGATAGGGGTATAGGTCTCACCAGCAGGTTGGGAGTGTTGATCGGGCAGAGGTTTCATTTCAAATCACTCCTGCCTTCTTTCTCTGAACTGGAGATCCAGCTGGGTGGCTAGCACCAGTGCCAGTTCATCCTTAAGGATTTCACTTAATCCAAGGCGGAATTGGTACACTAGGGTGGTTTCATTGAGTCCAGTGTCTGATGACAAGCCACGGAACTCTGTGATGTAATTTTCCACAGGACAGTTTCCTTGTTTAAGGGAGCAGAGAGAAGTCCAGGCTGTGGAGGCACGGAAGGGGTCCTCATACAAGGAGGTCAAAGCTGTAGCAAAGGAGACAGGAGACAAGTTTGAGACAGGAGGGTCACTTGCTGTGTGAGGGTACTCAGGACATTCATCATCTCCGCAGGCTCCATGGTAGTTGATATGGTCATTATGTAACACTCACCTGGGGACCTATGTAACAGTTTAACAGGAGTTGGAGCCCAGTTGCAGGAGATGGCACAGGGAGGAGCAAAAACCAGAAGCACAGTACAGATTAAGGAGAAATCCAAAGGCAGGGTCAGACGAGATGCAGAAGTCAGGGCTGACAGTGGAGTAACGAAGTCAGTAAATCAGGCAGAGGTCAGAGTCCAGGAAATCAGTCAGTAGCAAAGTAAAGATCAGGTAGGAAACACCAAACAGGCAAAATGACCAGATGCTAGGTTTCAGACAGGGCTCGATTTTACAGCCCGCAAATTAGATGCAGCTGACCCTAATTGGAAAAGGGCTACAGGTGGATCAGCACTGCTTAATCCAGGCAAGGGGTCAGGAAGTAGAATAATGCAAACAGGAAGTGAAGCCCCTTGCTGGACAGCACGGCAGAGAACCTGATTGGGATGCTGGAGCTGTGAGTTCAAATCCAGCCAGGTCTCTTAAAGAGGTGGCCATGCCTTGCTGTCTGCAGGGCTTGGGCTGTGCCATGACAGAAAGTTTGGTCATTGCACATACACAGCAAATACACAGCATAGTCTCTAATATCTTTACATAAAGACAGCCACCAAAACTCCTTTGTAATTAATTCATAGGTTTTAGGTATACCTGGATGACTTGCTCTCTGGTGTTCTAGAGGAACATACAATTTTCCATCAGGAGTGTTTCCTGGGGCAAAGGCTTATTTAGCTATGATATCAGATACAAGAGGAGACTGAATAGTGATTCTGGTGTTGGCTATAATGCATTGTTGAGGAACAACAGAGGAAACCTTAGGTTCAGGATCTAAAAGGGGTTTGGATTGTCGGGATCAAGCGACAGCTTTTGAGTTTTTAGATCCTGGTCTATAAGTGAGAATGTAATTAAATCTAGCTAGAAAAAGTGACCAACGAGCTTGTCTAGCTGACAAATGTTTAGCTTCGCCTATTTATGAAAGGTTTTTGTGATCTGTTAAAACAGTTACAGGATGTATGGTACCTTCCAGGTGACGCCACTCTTTAAAAGCCAGAATGATTTCAAGAACTTCCCTATCTCCAATATCATATTTTCTGTGTCAGACAGTTTTTTAGAATAAAAGCCACAGGGATGAAGAGGTTGAGACAGAATTGTTCCCACACCAGTTTCTAATGCATCAACTTTAAGTAAGAAAGGTAGGTTGGAATCAGGATGGACTAGTATAGGAGCAGATGCAAAGGACATTTTGAAGACTTCGAAAGCTTTCAAGTCATCTTTTGACCATTTTGTAGGATTCACTCCTGTCTTTGTGATGTTCGTTATAGGAGTAACGGTAGACGAAAAATCTTTAATAAAGCATCTATAGTAATTTGAGAAACCTGTAAATCGTTGTATAGCTTTTAGTGCAATAGGTATAGGCCATTTGATTATAGAATCCAATTTCTTAGGATCCAAATCCATCTCCATAGCCTATGAAATTAATTTGAGACTGGTCAAAAAGGCATTTTTCTAGTTTGCAATATAACCCGTTTTGTAACAGTTTGGTCAAAACTTTCATCACTCTTTTGTGATGCATCATTCTGTCTTTGGAGCATATTAAGACGATAACACACTCTTGTTGTAAATCTCTTAATACGTCATTTATGAGATCTTGGAAGACAGCTGGGGCGTTGCACAACCCAAAAGGCATTACTGTATACTCGTAATGCCCGTATCTGATGTTAAAGGATGTGAAAACCAGCATTTTCTAAACTTTGTTCAGACAATATTTTGGTTATTTCTCCATTTTTGTTTATTTGTTTGGTAGTTTTCAAACTACCTAACCACTGACCACCCTTCTGGCTCATTATTACTTAAGGAAATCATCAATTAAGCGCTCTCTCTGTGTGGCCGCCGTTCATGTAGCCGAACGCCATGTGGAAGAGAAAATCTTGTCTGCACGAAAGAAGGCAGTGGGACATGGTTGTCGAGTGTCTGGAACTAAAATTGGACACTTGAGTTCCCGAACAACCAGTCAAACTAACGAACGCCTGCTTCCTTTTCCCAGCTAGGAGAGCGCTGTTCGGTAGCTTGGTTCCCACGAACCAGGGGAACAATCGCTACTATGAGCCAGAGGGTTCCGTTAATGCATTTGTTCGGTTTTGCGACTTGATTAAATTCACTGACCGCACAGCCTAAACACATTGAACTGTTTCTGGACAGGAGCTTCGCGTGTGGGCTATCAGGGGATGTGACATTTATGGGGGTCCAGTATGTTTTGGGGTGTTTTCTAAGTTTTGTGAAAATTATGTCCCCTCTGCCTGGAGATAATTAAGTTATTAATTCATCTGACCCAATTATCTCCAGGCAGAGAGGAGGGAGTATCACTGTTTGTCCCTGTACTGTCATTGGCTGTAATAAGTTATGTCCCTGTTTTCCATCAGGTCCAGGGGGTGTTCCTCTGACCTGGAGAATTGCATAAAAGCCAGTATGGCACAATAAAGATTCATTTCTGTTACACCCTTCATCAAGTTTTGGCTGATGTTTGGGTATGTGTTCACTACTTTTGGAGATTCTGCTGGGAAAGCTGTACCTACTCTGGAGAAAGAGACAAATGGAAACCTGAACTGTGAGCTATAATCACTCATGCTCTTAGCAGTTTGGGTAAAAACAGACGAATACCTAGCTACCACATCAGAGTTCTTTACAAAGGCTGTCTTCAACTCATCTCCTTTACGTATTCTGACAAGATTATAAGCTCCTCTTAAATCAAGTTTGGTGAATATTTAAGCACCTTTCAATCTATCAAACAAATCGGTTATAAGAGGTACCGTAATCTTATTCAATCCTCTGTAATCGATAGAAGGCCTGAGGTCACCCTCCTTTTTGCCCCTGCAAGTGATGAGGATTTTCTAATAAAGAATTTTTTCAGGTTTTCTTTAATGCATTCCTCTAATATAGTATTCTCTTTAGCTGAAAGAGGATATACAGTGCCTTCAGGAGGCATGGTACCGGGTATTAATTCAATGGTACAATCATAAGATCTATGAGTTGGTAATATATCAGCTTTACCCTTATCAAATACCTCTGTAGACAAAGGAGACATGGTAGGAATATTAATAAGGTGAATAGGCTTTACTTTAGTAATACATTCCTGACGACAATTGTTACTCCAAGCTATTATATCACCTCTCTCCCAGCCGATAGTTGGATTATGCTTTCTCAGCCAAGGGAACCCTAACACTATTGGGAAAGCCGGGGAAGAGTTCACTTGGAGTACACAAATCTCCTTGTGTAACACGCCTACCAACATATGAACTGGTATGGTTTTGTGTGTAATCACAGGTACCTGGAGGGGTCTACCATCTATGGCCTCAATGGCCAAGGGTGTATCTCTTAACTAGGAAGGAGGAGAATTTTCAAAAGCAAAACTCTGATCAATAAAGTTCTCTGCTTCACCAGAATCTATTAATGCCAAAGTCTTCAATATGTTTTTATCCCAAGTCAAGGTGATGTAAATAAGAAGCCTGTAATCATTATGTTTTATGGAGGACAAAGAAGAAACACCCAAGGCCTGTCCCCCATAAGGACTTAGGTGTGAGAGTTTTCCGGCCTGCTAGGACAAGACAAATGGAGAGGTCCTCTTCTCCAGTATTGGCATACGGCCTCGCTTAACCTTGTCATCCCTAATTGCATAGGTTCTGGTAAGGCTCTCTCATCCAATATAGCCTCTGATAAACCATTCAAGAAAACATCCACAAAGGCTTGGTTGTTCCTCCTACTTGTTTATGCACCTTATTTAGCCCTCCATCCTGCTGGTATGCCTCACCGGCTGAGATTATCAGTCTTGATGATCTCAGCCAATCTAATATTTTCTCCCCAAATTAAAAGGGTAATCCAGACATGGACCCCGTGCTCACTGTGCCTACAGGGATATCAGCTACACCTCACTGATGAGGCCCAAAGAAGGCTGAAATGATTGTCTGGGGTTGTTGTATCTCTCGTGTAAAGGGAGCTTGCTATCATATCAGTACTGCCCGTATTGGTGAGATTAGTCTGATATGCTTCAGATATGTCCTCTCTGTAATGGCCCAAGTAAACTTTTTGAGTGGGGATTTACCGAAAGGGCAAACTACTGAGTTTCTCTAAGCTTTTGCCCGTTCTCAGAGTTCTCATATTCTTTGTTTATGTTACAATCAATGTTGGTTCATGTGTGGCAATCAATAAGCATCTCATCATTGAGATGCATTGACTAAATTAATCTGTATTGGGAGCGTGGCGATGCTGAATGACAGTCCTGCAATCATTGCAGTACTGCAACCAGGAAGTCCCTCTACTAACAGCCACTTAAGATGGTGTTAGTTAAACAGGAATGCTGCCTTTATGCACTGCATTTACTTACACTGCTCCACCTACAGGAAAGACTAGTTGTCCCAGAATTACTAGATTAAGCTGCAGTGGTTTTTGTGCCTACAATCTCCCTTTAAACTGGGTAAATTAAATTACAAATCATAATTATATTGAAAAACAGGCCACACAGTATCTTTTTCGGCAGCCAAGTAGTGAGGTTGTTCAATTTATTGTGATTAATATTTATCATAATTATAAAACCAAAATTTGTGACCCCTCCCCAAATCTTACATAAAACTTACAATTTTTTTTTCCCTCTGAAATGTTGTTTCTTATAATAGTGATCTAAATATATCTCATAAATAAATGTCATGTAGTATTATTGCAACAAAATTTTAACCTAACCAATTTAGCAGATAATCAAAATTACTTAAAAAAATAAAGCAACTGAAATATGAAAATATTTTGATCTTTGCCTTTATCTATGCAAATCCATGATATATGATACCTGATATCAACACTAGAACAGAGTAGGTGTGTATAGTGTACCCTTTTATAACATTAAGAATCCATGGTAAAATTCAAATAAAATAGTTGTCATTATTAATGTGAGGGTGCATTCTAAAGATAAAAGGAATCGTATTCTGATGCAAGAAATCACCTTTAATGATATCCAGTAAGATTAATAACAATGAATAAACATGAAAACATTTTGAAGTGACAGGATAGAACTTTAAACAATGACTTAAAACAAAAAGGCATCTGTTGTGAATATCCTTAACTGTCTGCCTCCACCCTTTTTATTAAAATAATTACATGATCTGTGTGATTGTCTACAGGCTGCAAAATTGATAATGCTAATAATTTAGCAGAATAGCATGGCCTTTACAGTATTGAATTAGGTTATCTGGTGCTTTCAATGTAACCCATTCTAACAAACACAAACCATGAACATAACACAAGAACGAAAAAAAAAAAAAAAAAAACCACAAGGGAAGCTAACAAAACATATTGTAAAAAACATAATTTAGACACATTTTTTTTTTTCACACAGAGAAAGAGAAACCCCCCTGGTGCATTCGACAGATTACAAGTTTTCTCCCTCCCCACCCCCCCATATTCTTTACATAAGGATGGTTAATGGGGCCAAGCTAATTTGTGGTTTCAAACCTTTACAGCCTAGGTGGCTGCTTAGAGTCACCTTATGTTTAATCCTTCTTTGCTTTGACTAGTGGATTATGTTAACCATGCATAATTTTACATACTTTAGCAAATACTTTTTGAATTAAACACATCCAATTTTAAATCAAGAAATCCTGTATCAGTCTTTAAAAATGGAAATGTCAAAATATATGTAAATCCTAAAATATTCTATTACTGCAATATTCAAGAATATTGATGTTTGTTATTTTCTTAAGATGCTTTTCGTCATTGATTCCATATGCAAGATATGTGCCAAGCACTTTACTGGAAAACATATTAAGAAATGTTTCTTTATGAAAACATTTATAATGTCATCAGTAATGATAATGGGTATATAGAAAATAAAGCAGTCTACAAATAATATTGTTTGCATAAAAGAACTTGCCAATATTTATTAAGAAAAATAATATGGTGTAAAGTTTTTATTTTAGAGTAATCACTGTAAAAACATCATTGTTTCTGCCGATTGCCTAAAATCTAGTAACTTACTATAGATTAGCTACTTTTCCTTAGCAAACATGAGAAGAACAGCGTGGAATAAAGAACGGTTAATATTTAGTGCATTTAGAGGAAAATCCATTTGGACCAGTAACAATCACCTCCTCTGTAGTGGTTATGGTGGTGACAGCAGTAGCAGAGGTAACTTCAGAACAGGTATTTCCAGCAACTGATGATGATTCTGTGATGGTATTTGCCTGAGCTGGTTGGCTGCAATAAGAATCTGGCTGAAAAGGTTCTGTGTTAGGGATTGTGGTTTCACTTGTGTTCACTACACTGTCTGGATGCTCAGTACCTGAGTCAGAGTTCTCACCTGCAACATAGACTAGTAGGTATTGAGGAGTAACCGATTCACTGGTTTTGATGAAGATTTTAGAAGGCGTAATGGTCTTCATCTCAATTCTGACAGCAATTGTCGTGTTGACTTCAAAGGTATGTACTTTTTTACCATTTACAGTTTGTGCCAGGAGTCTTACAGTTTGTTTAGTTTTGCTCTGGACATGAGTGACAGTAATGTTATCAACTGATTGCACTTTTGACGTTGGTATTACAATAGGGGTCACAGAAGTATTAGAGCATAGAGAATTTGTTGTAGCAGGATGATGGGTTGTCGTTGATGTATTGTTGGAAAGGGATATATGTTTTGTGGTTGCTGAGCTGTTGCCATGAGATATATCTGTGGTGGATGCTGTAGTGTTTATAGGGGGTATATCAGTCGTGGATGCTGTAGTGTTTATAGGAGGTATATCAGTAGTGGCAGTGGTGGCTGCTGTAGTGTTTATAGGGGGTATATCAGTGGTGGCTGCTGTAGTGTTTGTAGGGGGTATATCTGTGGTGGCTGCTGTAGTGTTTATAGGGGGTATGTCAGTGGTGGCTACTGTAGTGTTTGTAGGGGGTATATCTGTGGTGGCTGCTGTAGTGATTATAGGGGGTATATCAGTGGTGGCTGCTGTAGTGTTTATAGGGGGTATATCAGTGGTGGCTGCTGTAGTGTTTATAGGGGGTATATCAGTGGTGGCTGCTGTAGTGCTGGTGGCTGGTGCTTGTGCTCTGTGGTGGCTGCTGTAGTGTTTATAGGGGGTATATCAGTGGTGGCTGCTGTAGTGTTTGTAGGGGGTATATCTGTGGTGGCTGCTGTAGTGTTTATAGGGGGTATGTCAGTGGTGGCTGCTGTAGTGTTTGTAGGGGGTATATCTGTGGTGGCTGCTGTAGTGATTATAGGGGGTATATCAGTGGTGGCTGCTGTAGTGTTTATAGGGGGTATATCAGTGGTGGCTGCTGTAGTATTTATAGGAGGTATATCAGTAGTGTCAGTAGTGGCTGCTCTAGTGTTTATAGGGGGTATATCAGTGGTGGCTGCTGTAGTGTTTGTAGGGGGTATATCAGTGGTGGCTGCTGTAGTGTTTGTAGGGGGTATATCTGTGGTGGCTGCTGTAGTGATTATAGGGGGTATATCAGTAGTGGCTGCTGTAGTGTTTATAGGGGGTATATCAGTGGTGGCTGCTGTAGTGTTTATAGGGGGTATATCAGTGGTGGCTGCTGTAGTGTTTATAGGGGGTATATCAGTGGTGGCTGCTGTAGTGTTTATAGGGGGTATATCAGTGGTGGCTGCTGTAGTGTTTATAAGGGGTATATCACTGGTGGCTGATTTAGTGCTTGTGCGGGGAACATCTGTGGTGGCTGCTGTAGTGTTTATAGGGGGTATATCAGTGGTGGCTGCTGTAGTGTTTGTAGGGGGTATATCTGTGGTGGCTGCTGTACTGTTTAAAGGGGGTATATCAGTAGTGGCTGCTGTAGTGTTTGTATGGGGCGTATGAGTGGTGGCTGCTGTAGTGTTTAAAGGGGGTATAGCAATGGTGGCTGCTGTAGTGTTTGTAGGGGGTATATCTGTGGTGGCTGCTGTAGTGTTTATAGGGGGTATATCAGTAGTGGCTGCTGTAGTGTTTGTAGGGGGCATATGAGTGGTGGCTGCTGTAGTGTTAATAGGGCGTATATCTGTGGTGGTTGTTGTATTTGGTGTAGTAAGTTCAGTGGCTGTGGTAGGTGATATAGTTTTGGTGGTGGCTGTTGTAGCTGGTGTAGTTGTGGTGGTGGTTGTTGTAGTAGTGGGAGGATTCTCTGCAAAACAAAAACAAAAAACACATTTCATTAAGTGAAACATCATCATCCAGAAAAAAATAAGCAGTTGTAGAGTTATTCTGTTCATGCATTTTCTTGTGAGATATAGGATTTATTTTTCACTAAACACTGGTGAACTGAAATTCAAACTTGTCCTCCACATATTTCTAGCATAGATATATTGACTGTGGAGAATAGACGTGCATTTGTATTCGGCCAAATTTAATTTCTTGTAAATTTAAAAAAAAAAAAAAAAAACTTTTCATTCAAAATTCACCAGAATTTGAAATGGTTGAAAACTAACAGATTTGGAACAAATGGATTCACAGATTTTCAAATTTATTCATTTTCATATGGATAGCAAATGTAGGATTTATATATTAAGTACCTGAAACAGCAAAATTAAGAAATGCTTTTTTTTCTCGTAATTTTGATATTTCAGCTGTTTAGTAGATAACTCCCTAATTTGGTATCCTTAAGTGGGATTGCCAGAATTAAGGGTACCAAATGGGGGACTTATATACCAAGCAACTGACTTTTTTTTTTTAAATGAGAAAGTTATAGACAAAGAGAGCAAAACCAACTACATTTTTTATTTTAAGTACATAAATTCTAAAAAAAATAAATGAAGTGTAGATACACTGAAAACAGAGATGTTAACTAACAATCTTTCCTCAGTATATATTGAGGAGGATCCTAAAGCAAGAGATATGTACATGATTGTGGAAAATAACGTGCAGAGAAATTGTCATTGGATGACTCAAGACAAAGTACTGCAAAAACTTCAGAAAGTTAATGCAAACACAGTTCTTGGGCCTGACAATATTTAACCATGTGTACTTAAGGAGCTAAGTGTGGAAATACATGAACTTCTGTTTTTAATCTTTCAAGATTCTTTTCTGTCCGAAATTGTACCAGAGGATTGAAGGAAGGCTGGTGTGATTCCTATATTCACAAAGGGTTAAAAATCTTTGCCTGGAAATTATAGACCTGTTATCTTAACGCCTATGGCTGGAAGAGTATTTGTAGGGTTATTAAGGGATAATATTCAGGAATTCATTGGGAAGAATTCATTCGGTTATTAGCAAAAATCAACATGGTTTTATGAAAAATAGGTCATGTTAAACTAATTTAATTTCATTCTACAAAGAAGTAAGTAGAAGTATAGAACAGGATGTTGCAGTGGATGTGATCTACTTGGATTTTGCCAAAGCATTTGATACGGTTCCTCATAATAGGTTAGTGTTCAAACTAAAAGAAATTGGTCTAGATGAAAATTCTTGTACTTGGGTTGAACATTGGCTTAAAGAGTACAGAGTGTTGTCATTAATGTTAATGTATATTTTCAAGCAGGACACAAATGGTTCTGTTATGGGACCGCTTCTATTTAATACATTTATAAATAATATTGAAATAGGCATTGAAAGTCATGTTTAAGTGTTTGCAGATGATACAATACTCTGTAAAGTAATACAATGTGAGCAAGATATTAATTTACTGCAGAGGGTTTTTGATATTTTGAGGGACTGGGCATTTTAACAGCAGATTAAATTTTTTTGTAGAAAAATGCACTTCATGGTAAAGAATGCACAAGCAGCTTACACCCTAAATGGTAGTGAATTATGGATAATAACACACGAGAAGGATTTGGGAATTGTTATAGACAACAAATTAGACAACAATGTGTAATATCAATCAGCAGTTGCTAAGGCCAGTAAGGTATTGTTATGCATAAATATGGTCATTAATTCTCAAGATGAATATGTAGTTTTGCTCGTTATAAATCACTGGTAAGACCACACCTTGAATATGCCTTGCAATTTTGGGCATCTGTTCTAAAGAAGGATATTATGGCACTAGAAAAAGTGCATGTGCGGGCTACAAAATGAATAAAAAGAATGGAGAATTTTAGTTATGAAGAAAGGTCAACACATTTAGATTTCTTGAGTTTTATCAGAGTCTAAACAGATGGTTAAACAGCAATTGTATAAATACTTGCAAAAACATAATATTTAGGGATATGATTTGTAATTAGTGGGGCAATAGCTCCTTGATCCAAGGAAATACCTAACTTCCATTCTGGAGTCAATAAGGATTTTATTTCTAGTTTGTTCCAAAATTAGCAATGCTTCAAACTGGATTTTCACCTTCTTTTGAATCAACAGCTAAAACAGATGTGAGAAAGGCTAGACTTGATGGACACATGTCTCTTTTCGGCTATGTGACTGTGTAACAAAAACTATTAACTCTCAATTCTTCTGTAACTAGCAGTGAAAAATTACAATCAAGTACAAATCTCAACTTTATTTTATATATAGAATCGAAATTAAAAATGTTTCAATATCCAGGGGCGTGGCCTGACTAGGCATGATGTTAGACACATATTAGAAGAGCTCCCCACCCTTGAATTTTTTTTAACCATTGCAATTAGCCCAGTACACTGGCAAAAAAGTCTGAAAGAAGACAGTATTAGCCTCTGTGACCTCCCAGTTGGATTCTTAAAGGAGACTCAAGGGCATATTGGACAGTTTTATTTCTACACCCTTAGATCTTCGGAGCGAGAGGACTACTGAGAAAAATTTTCAGAGAGCATGATTGAATTGCTTCCTGACACAGACCATGGAGGTGCCCTGGCATATATTCACATGGAACTCTCAAGGAACTTGGCTTCCATGCTCACCAAAGCCAACACCAAGCATCTAGCTCAGATTAAAAAGTCACAGTATGGGAAGAATTGGAAGACCTAAGAACAGATCTGACAACTCTAGATCACAAGGTGGAGGAGATGGACGTTGACTTACAACATTGCAAGCAACAGCAGAGAGCAACTGAACTCACTGCTAAAAGCAAGGAAACCCACTTGTGTCCCTTGCTGACAGGTAGGGGACATCAAGAACCGAGGTAGGTGCAATAATATCCACATACATGGGCTACCAGAACCAGACTTATCTCACCTATCCACCATTGTTGAAGCCCTATTCCAGCAGCAAGGGTACATCTGGTACTGATCCCAGTACAACAAGATGGTAGGACACGCAATCTCACCTGCTGCATACATGCATTTAGCCTTAAAGGAAGAGATGATGGCCTGCACTGCATGTGGTTCGAACACCATCTTATTTCAGGACAATGAGGTCTCCCTGTATCAGGACCTCTCAGCAATGACCCTTGATGCATGGATGACCCTCCTACCAGTAACTTGGGGTTTGTCTTCAGTCTTCATTTTGTCACTACGATTCCATTTATTTGCCCAGCTGAACAGGCTGACACACTTGAAAGATATATCCACTCTACTTTGATGCAATATTTTGTGGAGAATGGCACACCAGATTTAGCACTGCTAATGCTTTTGGAGGCTCACAAGTGCGTGACCCATGGACATATAATCAAGCTAAGTACACATTGAAAAAAGAAAAGGAAGAGACAGATATCAGAATTACTCACGAAAATATCCACACTGGAACTCAACCATAAGTCCACACAGGTGGATGACTCTTACAAAGCCTTACTGTAGGCACAACAGACACTCAGGAACATTCTTTCCCAACAACTCCTACACACCATTTGACACTCCCAATGCCATTTTTACACGTACTACAATAAATGTGGATGGCTTCAGAACAAAAGGTGGCTCTGTCATATTTCTAAATTTAAAACAGACAGATTGACACTGACCTAACTGTAATCATGATGATTTTTTTTTCTTTATTATTTTTCTTTTTATTTATCAAGTTTAATACAATGTCAGCACGCCGTCGTCAGAAGCAGTGTCTGTAAACTGGCTAGCCTGCTCGTTTATATATCCTTCTTAGTTAGCATATAGCCATCAGCTGTGAGGAACTGGAGGGGGATGTGTGTAAACAGTTTTGTCAGTTGAGGACTGTGACAGACCAATCTGTATTGACTAAAAGCATTGTGTTCGTCTGTTTTGCCGTTTGCATGAATTCCCCCATTCGTATGCTTTGTTTAAGGGAATGTCTTTTTTTGTTGAACGGAACTACCGAACGGAAGGCAACCCAGAAGAGAAGTGTGCTGCTGGTTAACCTATTGATCCCAGTTAGAACATTGCGGTTAACCACAGACACTTCTCAATTAAAGCCGAATACCGGGTGGTCGTCGTTTGTATGTCGACCACGAGGCGGCGGCCATTTTAACCATGCGAAAGACCAGCGGTGTTCGACGGTTATTTCATGGAACTGAAAACGGACACTTTTTCAACCGAACACCGCTGAAGCCGTCGACCTCCCCTTCTCAATCGACAAAAGCATACGAATGCCGGCCGTTCGGGAGATTCAACAACACGAATGGACTTAACCCAGATAGCCTTCCCATGGAGTCAATCGCATACAGAAGAGCTGTAATAGACTTTGACTCCATGGCGATTGAACTATGCGGATGGGATCTGAGCGCTATTCGACAATAATATGCACTCAGATCCAGGCTATCTGGGGATGTGTTACACGAATGCAATATGTTCGGCAATTAGAAAGTTATGTATTTTAATGTGTTTTATAACTTTGAGTTAAAATGGCGATTTGCCTCTGCTCGGGGAGATAATTGAATTACTTCTCAATTATCTCCCGAGCAGAGGGGAGGGAACTGTGATGCATGCTGGGAATATTGTGGGGATGTATGTCTGAAATGTCCCTCTGTTATTCCAGTCTCCCATTTGGTCCCCTAGGAGAGTGTCCACCAAGTGAGAGACCTGCATAAATACCGGGCAGGTAGCCCACAGTAAATCAGTTCGTGTTTTACCCCCAAAGCGGAGCTTGGTCTCGTTATTGGGGGGATTTTATTACCGGCGCCTAGAAACTGCTTATTGGAATTATTTGCCGCTTGAAAACTATTGCCGTTCGGCTGCTATTGGCGATTCGTGTATTTGGAGCTCGAGAAGGGAAAGAGCCGTACAGGTACCGTTCGGGAGTTTGGAGTGTTCCCTAGCTGGCGGTTCGCATGGTTTCACTATCTACGCTACCAGACCACAGTATTGCGAACGGGGAACATTCACTAAACGGCGGTTTGTGCATTTAATTACTGGAGGTACCGTAACAACTGGTGGCAAGCGACGGGATGATCCTCAACGCCCAAAGAGACCACTGCAACCAGGATTAAAATGGAATTGCAATACCAAAACCTGAAAAGAGCTACCCTAAAGGATTTATTAGAGCAAAGAGGTGGACAAGCCAGTAACCTCAGAAAAAGAGATATTATTGCATTATTGCTGGAAATGGATGGAGTACCAGCGGCAGAGGGAACCAATGGACCCAGCACAGCTGACAGAACCCCTGAGGAGGCAAACTTTGACCGGGCGGTAAGAATCAGGCTGGCACATTATGGTCCCAACCCGACTACAGAGACCATTGACCGGGTCATGGCAGCTGTGGAGGCCAACCTGCTTCGCCAAAGCGGTGCTACAGCAGCCCCAGTCACAGCAAATCCGGGAGATAGAAAGAAAGTGCAATTTACTGCGTTTAA
Source organism: Pelobates cultripes (assembly GCA_933207985.1). Classification (NCBI taxonomy): domain Eukaryota; kingdom Metazoa; phylum Chordata; class Amphibia; order Anura; family Pelobatidae; genus Pelobates; species Pelobates cultripes. The sequence continues at coordinate 163,852,323 of OW240912.1, forward strand.
AGCCTTCAGTGAGATAGAAGGAGAGATTGATGGGTACCTTGCTGATTTTGAGCGGCAATGTGCCCTGCACAAGGTACCCCTGGAAGACTGGGTTACTATATTGTCTGGCAAGTTATCTGGCCGGGCCAGCGAGGCTTTTCGGGCCATCCCTGATGAGGAGATTGGGGATTATGTGGCCGTCAGGGAAGCTTTACTCTCCCGGTATGCTGTTACACCCGAGGCATACAGGAGGAGGTTCCGAGACACTGTTAAAATATCTGGGGACACGTACGTTGAATGGGCATGCAAAGTGCACCGCACAGCTGCCCACTGGATGGCGGGCTGCCAGGCTGTGTCCGGAGAAGAGGTGCTACAGATGTTTCTGTTGGAACATTGTTTTGACAAATTGCCAGCAGGGGTCAGAGAGTGGGTAAGGGACCGTAAACCCTCCACTCTGCACGAAGCAGCTCGCCTGGTGGATGAGTATACCGATGCCCGCAAACTGGACAGTCTCATCAGCAAGGCTCCCGCCAGAGTGGAGTACAGGCCAGCAGCACCAACAGCAGCTAACATATATCAGCCTCCAATGAATCGTCCATCAGCACCCCCTCCATCTGCCCCGTATCAACAGCCACCCCGGTTTAATTCATGGGAGTACGCACAACCCATTCGGTGCTACCTGTGCAAGCAGCTAGGACACAAGCGACCAGAGTGCCCGATGAACAGCGCCAACCAGAACCAGTCCTGGAGGAGACCAGCCGGCGGCAATCCACGACCTCCCCTCCCAGCCGCGCATTGTAGAGGAAGAGGAGTGCTGGGGCATCCTGCATCAGGCAGAGCCCGTTCAGGCTGCCCACCGGGATAACAGACAGCACCACCGGCAGTGTGTAAAAGTAAACAGGAAGGAGGTCAGTGGTCTACGGGATACCGGGGCAACCATGACTTTGCTCCAGAAGCACCTGGTATCTGAAGCCCAACATACCGGGGACACGGTCGCAGTGCGAGTAGCCGGAGGTTTCGTGTTTCGCCTACCCGTTGCCCGGGTACATTTGGATTGGGGAGTGGGCGCTAGACATGTGAATGTGGGGGTCATGAAGGATTTACCCGCAGATGTCCTCCTTGGCAATGACTTGGTGCCCCTTGTTTCAGCCTTTGCTCCCAAGGGTCCCGCTGAAGTGGATGCTGTCACGACCCGTGCCCAGACCCGTGCCACCGAGACCGGCCCACCTGTGGCTGAGACCCAGGTAAGACTCTCTACCCCGACTTGTACCTTAGACCAGGCCCCTTTAGGCTGAGATACCCCAGAGATGTACGGGAAGGAAACCAGGGAAGACCCGACGCTAGCGAAGTACAGGGCCAGGGCCGACTCTGGGGGAGAAGGAGTAGATGGGGAGCACCACGAGTAGGTGGGGGATAGACTGTACAGGATCCCGAAACCGTCCCAGAAACCGAGTACCCCTCCGCAGAATCGACAGCTAGTGGTACCTGCAAAATACCGGCAGGAGATTCTGCGGATTGGGCATGAGGTGCCGTTAGCAGGCCATCTAGGTTCCCGCCGCACAGCTCATAGGATCACACAAAACTTCTTCTGGCCCAATTTTAACCAAGATGTGCGGGTTTACTGTAGCACGTGTGACACCTGTCAACGGGTAGGAAAGCGGGGGGATCACCCAAAAGCTAGGCTTCAGTCGATGCCTATCATTGGAGAACCCTTTTCCCGCATAGCCGTTGACATTGTGGGTCCACTGGCCAGGGCTAGCCCATCAGGTAAGCAATACATTCTTACCGTGGTGGACTATGCCACACGTTATCCAGAGGCAGTAGCGCTGTCTAATATAGAGGCAGAGACGGTTGCTGATGCCCTGGTTAAATATTTCACTAGGGTCGGGTTCCCTCAGGAGATTCTCTCCGATCAGGGAACTTAGTTCACCGCTGTGCTTACCCTGCAGCTGTGGAAGGTGTGCGGTATTAAACCTCTGCTTAGCTCACCTTATCACCCACAGACTAACGGTCTCTGCGAGCGATTTAATGGCACCCTCAAACAGATGTTGAGGACCTTTACTGACACTTGCAGAGACTGGGAGCGATTCCTGTCTCATCTGCTATTTGCATACAGAGAGGTGCCCCAGGAATCTACTGGGTTCTCTCCCTTTGAGTTACTCTATGGGAGAAGGGTCTGTGGACCCCTAGATCTCATTAGAGGACACTGGGAGGGGGAGACAGAGCAAGAAGGGACCCCCATATGTTCTGGAACTCCGGGACCGCATGGAGAAACTATCCCTGATGGTAAGGGAGAATCTCCAGGCGGCCCAGGGGAGACAGAAGCGGTGGTATGATCGGGGTGCCCGACAGTGGGTCTTCCAGGTTGGGCAGAAGGTTCTGGTGCTCCAGCCTGTGAAGACGAACAAGATGCAAGCATCTTGGCAGGGCCCGTATAAAGTGTTAGCTCAGGTATGTGATACTAACTACCTTATAGCCAGCTGTTCAGATGAAAGGATTCAGCGATCCTTCCATGTGAACAAGCTGAAGGAGTATCAGGAACGACCAGAGGATGTTGCGGCAGTATGTGCCCCAGCTACTGACGACCCCGAGAACTTACCTTTACCTGACTTGCTAGAGAGGGATCCCAAGACAGACCTTACTAGTCTTGTACAGCTAGGGGACCGGCTCAACCCAGCAGAGAAGGTACAGGCAAGACAGCTTCTGTGGGAGAAGCAGGTGACGTTCTCCCAAGAACCCGGGTACACCACCCTAGCTGTGCACAAGGTCAAGACACCCGGACAGAACCCCCTACGACAACCCCCATACCGTATCCCTGAAGCAGTCCGAGAAGGAATGCGGAAGGAGATACAAGAGATGACCAGGCTGGGGGTTATCGAGTACTCAGACAGCCCTTGGGCCTCGCCTGTAGTCCTGGTGCCTAAGAAAGATGGGACCAACTGGTTCTGTGTGGACTACAGGCGGCTCAACGAGCGGACCACCACTGACGCCTACCCTATGCCCCAGGTAGACGAATTATTAGACCGCATTGCCAGGGGGCGCTACCTGACCACCATTGACCTGTGTAAAGGTTATTGGCAGATCCCCCTGGCCGAGGATGCTATCCCTAAGTCGGCATTCATCACCCCATTTGGCCTGTACCAGTTTAAGGTTATGCCATTTGGGATGAAGAATGCTCCGACTACTTTCCAGCATATGGTGGATAGGCTCCTCGATGGCTTCCAGGTCTTTGCATGTGCATACCTGGATGACATTGCAGTCTACAGTGATTCCTGGGAAGACCATTTAGTACACGTGGGGGTGGTACGGGACAAGATTCGGGCCGCAGGCCTGACCTTGAAGCCAGACAAGTGCCATCTAGGCATGGCAGAAGTGCAGTACTTAGGTCACAGAGTAGGATGTGGAAGCCAGAGACCGGAGCCAGCCAGGTAGAGGCTGTAGCTAACTGGCCCACACCTATCACCAACACCCAAGTGCTGGCCTTCCTGGGGACGGCAGGGTATTACCAACGTTTTGTCCCCGACTACAGTACGGTTGCCAAGCCCTTGACTGACCTGACTAAGAAGAATTTACCTAAGCAGGTCCTGTGGTCTCCAGCTTGTGAAGCCACGTTTCAAGCACTTAAGCAGGCTCTTGTAAATGCCCCTGTCCTGGCTGCCCCAGTCCCTAACAAACGTTTTCTTGTTCATACAGACACTTCCATGTATGGACTGGGGGCTGTGCTGAGCCAGGTCAGGGAAGATGGAGGAGAGCACCCTGTCGCATACTTAAGCAGAAAGTTACTACCTCGGGAAGTGAGTTATGCGGGAGTGGAGAAAGAGTGTTTAGCCCTGGTCTGGGCACTGAAGAAATTGAGCCCTTATTTGTACAGGCAGGAGTTTTCACTTATAACGGATCACAATCCCCTTGTCTGGCTTAACCGGGTCTCAGGAGACAATGGCAGACTGCTGAAGTGGAGTTTGGCACTGCAGCCTTACAACTTCACCATCAGCTACCGACCCGGTAAGCAGAATGGGAATGCAGATGGGTTATCTCGGCAAACAGACGTCCCTACTCCTTCCCAGTCCGGTCATCCCCAAGTTGACCCGCCAAAGGGTCAAGCTGGGTCTGCCGGAGTGTTCCACAAGGGGGAGCCGTGTGACAGACCCATCTGTATGGACTAAAAGCACTGTGTTCGTCTGTTTTGCCGTTTGCATGAATTCCCCCATTCGTATGCTTTGTTTAAGGGAATGTCTTTTTTTGTCGAACGGAACTACCGAACGGACGGCCACCCAGAAGAGAAGTGTGCTGCTGGTTAACCTATTGATCCCAATTAGAACGTTGCGGTTAACCACAGACAGTTCTCAATTAAAGCCGAATACCGGGTGGTCGTCGTTCGTATGTTGATCACGAGGCGGTGGCCATTTTAACCATGCGAAAGACCAGCGGTGTTCAACGGTTATTTCATGGAACTGAAAACGGACACTTTTTCAACCGAACACTGCTGAAGCCGTCGACCTCCCCTTCTCAATCGACAAAAGCATACGAATGCCGGCCGTTCGGGAGATTCAACAACACGAATGGACTTAACCCAGATAGCCTTCCCATGGAGTCAATCGCATACCGAAGAGCTGTAATAGACTTTGACTCCATGGCGATTGAACTATGCGTATGGGATCTGAGCGCTATTCGCCAATAATATGCACTCAGATCCAGGCTATCTGGGGATGTGTTACACGAATGCAATATGTTCAGCAATTAGAAAGTTATGTATTTTAATGTGTTTTATAACTTTGAGTTAAAATGGCGATTTGCCTCTGCTCGGGGAGATAATTGAATTACTTCTCAATTATCTCCCGAGCAGAGGGGAGGGAACTGTGATGCATGCTGGGAATATTGTGGGGATGTATGTCTGAAATGTCCCTCTGTTATTCCAGTCTCCCATTTGGTCCCCTAGGAGAGTGTCCACCAAGTGAGAGACCTGCATAAATACCGGGCAGGTAGCCCACAGTAAATCAGTTCGTGTTTTACCCTCAAAGCGGAGCTTGGTCTCGTTATTGGGGGGATTTTATTACCGGCGCCTAGAGACTGCTTATTGGAATTATTTGCCGCTTGGAAACTATTGCCGTTCGGCTGCTATTGGCGATTCGTGTATTTGGAGCTCGAGAAGGGAAAGAGCCGTACAGGTACCGTTCAGGAGTTTGGAGTGTTCCCTAGCTGGCGGTTCGCATGGTTTCACTGTCTACGCTACCAGACCACAGTATTGCGAACGGGGAACATTCACTAAACGGCGGTTTGTGCATTTAATTACTGGAGGTACCGTAACAAGGACATTACCCTACGTCAATGAGGGTGTGCATAAATTAGCCAATCATTCTCACTTGTTGATTCCCTCATGGGCCAGGATCCTATTCCGTTGAAACGTGTGTCAAGCTATTTGTTATTTTTCCACTCCTTTCACCTGTTGGCACTATTATGCACTAATTAGTATAAGATTTAGTTACTTTTCTTTTCAGGCAGGGAGATCGGTTCGGGTAGTGGGTTTCCCACGGTGCCGAGGTAATCTTAGGGACAGTCTCCTGGAGTTACTGTGTTTTTTTGGGGCAAGGGGGTTTGTTTTTGGAGCAGTCCTCCACTGCTCCTCCTACTCTTTACCTCCTGCTATACCTGAATTTTTGTGTGTATATGCTGGGGAGCATCCAGTTAGGTTCTGGACCAACTATTTAGTTGGGTTTTTGTACTTTGGGGATTCACTTCACACACCAAGTTCACACTAGCCATATATGCTTTTTAACTCCCTTCTGCCAGTTGTTTTATGTTATTTGTTTTCCCCATTATTCCTAGAAATATTAAAGGTAGTGCTTCCTTCCTCTTTTTTATTGTCACTCTCCTATTTATTTTCATATTTTTATCTTGTTTCTGAGTTTGTTTTGCATGTACTACTCTAGTAGCGGTATATATTTGAACAATATTGGGCATACCCATACCCCATTGCGCCAGTCTTAAACTCAAAAGCTTAGAGCTCATTCTTGGAGATTTTCCCTGCCAAACAAATTTCCTAAATCCTCTCTGTATCATTGTTATCCAAACCGCTGGAAAGCTAAGTGGGATTAATCTAAAAAGATATATCCATTTAAGGATTTTAAAATTAAGATTTTAAAATGTTTACTCTACCCCACCATGAGATTGGCAATTTTCTCCAATCCATTAATTTTTTTATTGGTTTGTTTTAACAATAGTAAAAAAAAAAAATTTCAACAATTTTTGTAATATTGGCACTTATTTGAATTCCAAGATAATTCAATGTGTTTGACTCCCAGTTAAATCCATATTTACTACTTAATTTTTTTCTCCATCTGTAATATTACATTAGATTTTTCCCAATTCATCTTATATCCTGATATTTTAGAACATTGATGTACAATAGTCATTACAGCTTTTATAGAATTCATTAGATCCTGGAGTGTTAAAATAACATCAGTGGCATTAGGTTTAGCTTGGATTGAATCTGATCAATTTGAAATCCTCTAATTGCCGCCTACCCCTTATGGCCACTGCCAAACATTATATATAATAAGGGTGACCGCGGGCATAACGGTCTGGTTCCATTCTCCAATGTGAACCATCCAGAGATGAACCGGTTGCCCATAACTTTTGCTGATGGATTAACATACAATGCCATAATTGCCTTCAAAATGAATCCTTCTATTCCAAATACCTTCAATAAATATTGTAAATGTTCCCACCCAACCCTGTCAAAGGCCTTCTCTGCGTCCAATGACAGGGTTAGGATGGGAATCTTTTTATTTATTTTTTTCTGTGCTAGGTCCAATATATCTGTTAATTAACAAATGATAAATATCGATGACCTTCCCCCTACAAATCACACCTGATACGGATTAACTATTTCCCTAATAATTATGTTTAATAGCGGTTCTATCATTGAAGCATACAGTTTAATAGCGACATTTTGGAGCGCGATTGGGTGATAGTTAGTAACCTCCAAACTACTTTTATCAGGTTTCAAAATTGGTATTATATTTGATTGTAACATTTCAGTTGGAATTGGATTTCCCATTCTAAAGTTGTTAAAGAGTTTCAACAGTTGAAGTTTAAAATTATCTCTTAAAATGTTATAGAATTTATTTGAAAACCTATCCGGACCAGGGTATTTCCTCACTTTAAGATTCCCAGTGGCTTTACTTAGCTCTCCTTCCCTAAAAGGCCAAAAAAAAAAAGCCAGTTGTTGTGTAATTTGAGGGATTTTATACTTCTTTAGGGATTCTTCAATGTCTGTTTTAGAAGATGATATTGGTAAATTATAGTATTATAGTATTCTTTGAATACCCGTCCAATTTTTACAGGTATCACAAGAATTTGATCCTCTTGTTATATTCTAGATATAAATGTATTTGATTTTTCTTTTTTAATTTGATTAGATAATTTATACTTTACCCTTATAATACCATAGTCTTTTTTGTTAAGCATTTGATTTGCATTTAATATTAATGCCTCATTTATTAATTTTTAAATTTCAATAATTCTTCGTTTGATTTCTCTGGTAGGGGCCTCTTTATTTTGAAAACTGAAAGAGTCCAATTACACATATAACTCAGGTAGACTCAATGGTTTATTTCTTTCATTTTTTTCTAGATTTCTATTTTTCTATATTCTATAGAATTTATATCTATACCTGTATCCAATAAACAATTCAAGTCTCCCATTGATATAATATCTCCCTGTTTAATAATCTCTACTTTACTTAGCACCGTTTTAAAGAATTTGATTGGCATATGATTAGGTGCATATAGATTTGTGAGAATAAATATTTTATTATTATTCTCACAGATATTTATTAGGTATCTGCTTTGATGAGCCAGAGTGATGAAACGCGTGTCAGGGGAACACACCGGCACTATACACGTCACTGCACCAACAGTGACTTTTACTAATTTTTCATATTTATAGTGATCTTCTACGACCTGCTCTAGGCTTAGCAACTAGCCACCGCACTATCCAATGAGGCTCAGCCTGCTCAGAGCAGTTTGAAACCTCCAATACCTTTCTTATGCAGGAAACTCCCTGAGTGTACTCTGACAGGCAGTGGCTGTTCCTCCAAAATAGCTTTTGGTGGCGTGTCTTGGCGGGAGGTACATTCTTTAGACTGAGTGGGTGAATACAGGCTTTGATTTAAGGGGTGCTCTTGAAGGCACACATGTATAGAACAGGCAGAATGAACCAGATCACATGTTTTCCTCATAGAAATCAGATTCTCATCCAGAGTGGGGACATCTGTATCAGAGAACATAGTAGGTAATGTTGTCTATGGTGGAGACCATAGACAACATAAAAAGGACTAAGTTTGGAACAGTCATGCGTAGCGTTGTTCCCAGACAAATTCTGCCCAAGGCAAGAGGTCAACCCAATTATCCTGGGAAGCGTTAACAAAACAACGTAGAAATACTTCCAGAGACTGATTTGCCTTTTCAGCGCCCACATTAGTTTAGGGATGATAAGATGAAGAAAAAGACAGGTCGATACCTAATTCTTTACAAAAAGATTTCCAGAATCGAGAAATGAACTGAGAACATCTGTCAGAAACAATGTTTTGAGGAATCCCATGTAACCTCACTATTTCCTTACTGAATAACTGAGCAAGGTCTTTTGAGGAAGGTAATTTTTTTAAGCGGGACAAAATGGGCCATTTTAGAGGATCGATCTATGAGTATAGTGTTATATCCCTTGGAGACAGGCAACTCCACAATGAAGTCAATGGCTATATGAGACCACGGAATAAGAGGCACTGGCAGTGGTTGTAACAAGCCACACTTCAATTTGTGTGGAACTTCTGGCAAGTATTGACATAATTGATAACATCAACCTTAAGAGAGGGCCACCAGAACTTTCTGGTTACCGCTGAAATGGTTTTGCGTATACCTGGATGCCCAGCCGTAACGTTGTTATGAAACATGGCAAGAATTGCCCTTCATTCAGTCTCAGGAACAGGAGATCTGAAGGTTTATTACTAAGTGCCTGAGGTTGAGCGACGATTATCACACCAAGAAGAGGCAAGGGACAAAGAAAGGACAGTGGAAGCCAAAATACATTCATGAGGAATAATAGGAGTGTTCTCTTGCTCCGGTTCTTCCTCCGTCTCAAACTGTCTAGATAATGCATCATGTTCCTAGTACTAGGCCTATAAGTTATGATATAATTGAAACGAGAAAGAAACAGAGAGTCAGGGATACCAGAAATTCAGGAAGTCAAGCCAAGCCAAGATCAATAAACAGAATCAGGAATGCACACTCTCGGATAACCAACAGGATGGAAACAACGAAAGGGCACTGAAAAACTGCAGCGGCCGGCGTACTTCCTAAAGCTGGACCTGGCCACTGTATTAGGAGCTGCATGGAGGGAGAGGCACTGGAGGTAAAGTGAGTAACCTCTCCCTCATTTAGTGTGACCGCACTGATCAGATATGGTCACATTGTGGTGCCAATCAGGCACTGTGATAGTGTGACTGCACCGATCACACTTTAATTCCCTTACTGTTTAACTTTCTTCTCCTTGTGCTTTTTTTTAGTAAGTGATTACTATTTCATTATAAGTAGTGATGTCGCGAACGTGAATTTTTCGGTTCGCAAACGGCGAATGCGAACTTCGGCAAATGTTCGCGAACCCACGAACCGGGCGAACCGCCATAGGCTTCAATGGGCAGGCGAATTTTAAAAGCCACAGGGACTCTTATTGGTTGAAGGGGGGGGGGAGACCTACTCTCCTCCCCCCCCGGCCCCCACCCCTGGGCGGCGGGTGGGGGCCATAAAGATAATGAGGGGGGGACCTACTGTCCCCCCCCGGCCCCCACCCCTGAGCGGTGGGTGGGGCCCTAATAACAATAAGGGGGGACCTATTGTCCCCCCCGCCCCACCCCTGCGCGGCGGGTGGGGGCCATATTGATAATGAGGGGGGGGACCTACTGCCCCCCGGCCCTCACCCCTGCGCGGCGGGTGGGGGCCATATTGATAATGAGGGGGGGGGACCTACTGCCCCCCTCGCCCCCGCCCCCACCCCTGCACGGCGGGTGGGGGCCATATTGATAATGGGGGGGACCTACTGCCCCCCCCGGCCCCCACACCTGCGTGGCGGGTGGGGGCCATATTGATAGTGGGGGGGACCTACTGTCCACCCCCCCTCCGGCCCCCACCCCTGGGCGGCGGGTGGGGGCCATAAAGACTAATGAGGGGGGGGAACCTACTGTCCTCCCCCCCGGCCCCCACCCCTGGGCGGCGGGTCGGGGCCACAAAGATAATCAGGGGGGGACCTACTGTCCTCCCCCCCGGCCCCCACCCCTGGGCGGCGGGTGGGGGCCACAAAGATAATGGGGGGGGAACCTACCCCCCCCCAAATAAAAAGTCCCTACCTACCCCGCTCACCCTAAAAAATAGTGAGGGGGGAATAAAATAACTAACCTGTAAAATAAAAGTAAACTTACCATTCGACGTCTTCTTTTTTCTCAAATCTTTTTTCAGCCCCAAAAAAGGCCAAATAAAAAAACCATCATAACCGTCGAATTGAAAATAAAATAAAAATCCAGAGCGCCCCCAAAAAAACCAGACGAAAAAGAAAAAACCAGAACGCAAAAAAATAATCCATCTTCACCCATGGAGGGCTCCGCGCAGACTGAGCTCTGCAGGGCGGGGGAAGGCTTATAAAGCCTTGCCACGCCCTGCAATTAGGCTAAGAACATTCTGATTGGTGGGTTTAAGCCAATCAGAGTGCTCTGTCATTTTACACAGCGTGGGAAAATTCCAAAGGGACTTTTTATTTGGGGGGGGGTGGTGACTAGGGGCTTGGGGACCCCTAGTCACCTTGGGGGGGGATTTGCTTAGGGCCCCCACCCGCAGCCCAGGGGTGGGGGCCGGGGGGGGAGGACAGTAGGTCCCCCCATTATCTTTGTGGCCCCCACCCGCCGCCCAGGGGTGGGGGCCGGGGGGGGAGGACAGTAGGTCCCCCCATTATCTTTGTGGCCCCCACCCGCCGCCCAGGGGTGGGGGCCGGGGGGGGAGGACAGTAGGTCCCCCCTCATTATCTTTGTGGCCCCCACCCACCGCCCAGGGGTGGGGGCCGGGGGGGGAGGACAGTAGGTCCCCCTCATTATCTTTGTTGCCGCCACCCAGGGGTGGGGGCCGGGGGGGAGGACAGTAGGTCCCCCCCTCATTATCTTTATGGCCCCCACCCGCCACCCAGGGGTGGGGGCCGGGGGGGCAGTAGGTCCCCCCTCATTATCAATTTGGCCCCCACCCGCCGCGCAGGGGTGGGGGCCGGGGGGGGCAGTAGGTCCCCCCCTCATTATCAATATGGCCCCCACCCGCCGCGCAGGGGTGGGGGTGGGGGGGACAAGAGGTCCCCCCTTATTTTTCATTTTAGGGCCCCCACCCACCGCTCAGGGGTGGGGGCCGGGGGGGAACAATAGGTCCCCCCCTTATTGGTATTTTTAGGGCCCCCACCCACTGCTCAGGGGTGGGGGCCGGGGGGAGGACAATAGGTCCCCCCCCATTAGTATTTAGGGCCCCCACCGGGGGGGGGACACCTTTTTTTTTTAAACAGTGAGCAGCCACAGGCCACTCACTTTCTAATAGACATGCCCCTACTCGCGGTATTGCGAGTAGGGGCACAATTTACTAATACTAAGTAATTTTTACTTAGTATTAGTAAATTAATAGGGGGCCGACCGAACGTCGCATATGTTCGCCATCTGTGGCGAACGCGAACACGCTATGTTCGCCGGCGAACCGTTCAAGACATCACTAATTATAAGCTTAATAATCTTAACTGTTTACCCCTCTTTACCTTTTCCATTCTATATATACAATATTTAATTTCTTACTTCTTAGTGTTGCTTATTAATTTCCTATAAATTATAATCTCATATCATTGCTATTTATAACCTATTTGTCATCCCAAGAAGGAAGGGGAAGAGAAAAAAAAAAAGGGGGGAAACCAAATAACATTTTTTATTTTTTTATTTTACTTTTCCTTGCTTTTCTTTAAGAAAGTAATTTCACTTCTTATAAATGTTTTCCTGTGACCTTCATGTGTTACTGCTATTCCTGTAGGGAAGGTCCACATATATCTAATGTCTTTAGATCTTAGTGTTGTTATAAGGGAATCATATTGTCTCCTTTGTAATCTCGTATTGATCGACAAGTCTGGAAATAACCGAATATTCTCATAGTCAGTGCCTTTTTACTCTTTCTCCCTATAAGCTTTTATAACATGTTCTATAAATCTGTGTGAATGAAAGCATGCTATTATATCTCTTGGGAGAGAAGCTGCTATATTTTCTGGCTTATTTAGCCTATGTACTCTTTCAATAAAATTTTGACTTTGATCTGGATTAAGGCCTATAAAAATATAAAAAACCCTTCAAGATATTTTCCCAATTCATGTATTGATACATTCTCTGGCACACCTCCTATTCTGAGGTTTATCCTCCTCACACTATCTTCATTCTCTGTTAGTTTCAATTTTAATTTCTCTGTCTTTTCCTCCAATAGTTTCATCCGATCTTCCATTTGTTGATTTTGATAAGATAGTGCTTCAAGCTTTTCATCAGTTTTCTCCAAAATGTTTGTCAATTTCCCTATATAACTTTTTACACCCTCCGATATTGTTTCCAGATTGTAATTTCTTTATATTGATTATCCAAACAGGACTTTAAGTACTCAGGGGTAATTATTTGTAGTTTGAGATTCAATGATGTCTATAATCTTGGATTTCTTCACCATGTTTATTTATCTGTTTTTCTTGATTTTTATATGGTTTGTCTCTTATCTGCCTGTGGTGAAAAAAAGGCTGATAATTGTTTTTCTTCATTTGCATCTGTATTTTTATCCTTTTTAGTAGTATGCTTAGATTCATTACTCTCTGACATCATTTTTATGAATGGGTAAATATTTATTGGGAAGAAATAGATGGAGTAGAGATAACCACACAAAAATCAATTAAAAAAAACCCATAAAAAACAAAAAAAACTGTCCTTTATTCGTTTCTTATCTTTTAGTTTCTTTTCCCTTTTTCCGTTTTTACTTTCTTATTCCTTTATTCTTTTTAAATCATGTGGATGTTCTTTGAAACTCAGTAGAGACTTTTTAAAGATTGGAGCAATCATCATGAATTTTATGAATACTACTTGCAGCTTTATAATCTCAGGTTAGAGCGCATCCCGAGGGAGGAAGCACAGCGACACAATCATGTGATTACAAACTACCCGACGTGCCACGTGGCCAGAAATCTCGCTCCAGAAGCACCAGAGGAACTGGAAACACGTATCTCAATTGAGGAATTGCAATCGTCTTATAAAGCTTAAAAAAAAACATATAAAGCCTTGGGTTCAGATGGCCTTGTTCTTAGATATTTTAAAATGCTTAGAGACCTCCTCCTACCAAAATTATTCAATGGATTGAACTCGCTTCTTGACGATGGCTTATGTCCTTGTGACTTGCTATTGGCAACTATCACTGTATTCCCAAAGATTGGTAAAGATCCAACATGCTGTGCAAGCTATAGACCAATCTCCCTTCTTAATTATGATCTAAAACTATTCACCAAAGTAGTAGCAATTATGGTGAGCAGAGTGCTCCCTGTTTTTTTTTTATTCGGACCACGTAGGATTTGTGCCCAAGCCAAATGGCAAATGGATAAGCCAAGTGGCAAATGATTTGGGTAATCTAGAAAACTGGTCAGAGTTGTGGCATCGGACATTTAATGTGGATAAGTTCAAGATAATGCATCTTGGACGTAAAAACCCAGGGACAGAGTACAGAATATTTGATAGAGTCCTAATCTCAGCATCTGAGGAAAGTGATTTATTATTAAAGGTAGGCAGACAGATGACTTAAAAGTAGGCAGACAATGTAAAAGAGCAGCAGGAAATGCTAGCAGAATGCTTGGCTGTATAGTAAGAGGTATTAGCAGTAGAAAGTCGATGGGGCCTGATGCGATACACCCAAATTTATTAAAAGAACTTAGTGGTGTGCTAGCAAAACCATTAACGGATTTACTTAACCAATCATTGTTAACAGGATTAGTCCAAGAAGATTGGAAATTAGAAAAAGAGAGGTAGTAGGGAGGAGTCAGGCATCTATAGGCCAGTAGGCCTTACTTCAGTAGTGGGGAAAGTGATGGAAGCCATGTTAAAGGATAGGATTGTTGAACATCTAAAATCATATGGATTTCAAGATCAGAGACAACATGGGTTTACTTCAAGGACATCATGCCAAACTAATCTTATTGATTTTTTTTTGATTGGGTAACTAAAATAATAGATCAGGGTGGTGCAGTAGACATTGCTTACCTAGATTTCAGTAAAGCTTTTGAAACTGTTCCACATAGAAGGCTCATCAATAAACTACAATCTTTAAGTTTCGATTCCAATATAGTTGAATGGGTTAGGTAGTGGCTAAATGACAGGCAACAGGGTTGTTGTCAATGGAGTATGTTCGAAGCAAGGTCTAGTTACCACTGGGGTACCTCAGGGATCTGTACTTGGACACATTCTCTTTAATATTTTTATTGCAGAAGGTCTTGATGGTAAGGTATTTCTTTTTGCTGATGATACTAAAATTTGCAACAGGGTTGATGTTCCAGGAGGGTTAAGCCCAATGGCAAATGATTTAGATAAATTGGAAAAATTGTCAGAGCTGTGGCAACTGACATTTAATGTGGATAAGTGCAAAATAATGCACCTTGGACGTAAAATCCCAAGGACAGAGAATAGGATATTTGATACCCAACTAACCTCAACATCTGAGGAAAGGGATTTAGGAGTAATGAGTTCAGATGACTTAAAGGTAGAAAGACAATGTAATAGAGCAGCTGGAAATGCTTACATAATGCTTGGTTGTATAGGGAGAGGTATTAGCAGTAGAAAGAGAGAAGTGCTCATGCCATTGTACAGAACACTGGTGAGACCTCACTTGGAGTATTGTACACAGTACTGGAGAACGTATCTTCAGAAGGATATTGATACTCTAGAAGATGTTCAGAGAAGGGCTCATGGATTGCAGGATAAAACTTACCAGGAAAGGTTAAAGGATCTTAACATGTATAGCTTGGTAGAAAGATGAGACAGGGAGGATATGATAGAAACATTCAGCTACATAAAGGGAATCAACACACTAAAGGAGGAGACTATATTTAAAAGAAGAAAAACTACCATAACAAGAGGGCATAGTCTTAAATTGGAACGGCAAAGGTTTAAAAATAATATCAGGAAGTATTACTTTACTGAGAGGGTAGTGGATGCATGGAATAGCCTTTCAGCTAAAGTGGTAGAGGTTAACACAATGTGGAATAGGCATGTGGAATAAGCATGTGGAATAAGCATATGTGGAATAGGCATAAGGCTATCCTAGACTTAAGATAAGGCCAGGGACTAATTAAAAGTATTTCGATATATTGGGCAGACTAGATGGGCTGAATGGTTCTTATCTGCCATAACATTCTATGTTTCTAAAGAGGTAAGTGTTCATGCCATCGTACAGAACACTGGTGAGACCTCATTTGGAGTATTGTACGCAGTACTGGAGACAGTATCTCCAGAAGGATATTTATACTTTAGAGAGAGTTCAGAGAGGGGCTACTAAACTGGTTCATGGATTGCAGGATAAAACTTACCAGGAAGGGTTAAAGGATCTTAACAGCTATAGCTTGGAAGAAAGACGAGACAGGGGATATGAGCGAAACATTTAAATACATAAAGGGAATCAACACAGTAAAGGAGGAGACTATATTTAAAAGAAGAAAAACTACCACATCAAGAGGGCATATAGTCTTAAATTAGTCTTAAATTAGAGGGGCAAAGTTTTAAAAATAATATTAGGAAGAATTACTTTACTGAGAGGGTAGTGGATGCATGGAATAGCCTTCCAGCTGAAGTGGTAGAGGTTAACACAGTGAAGGGGTTTAAGCATGTGTGGGATAGGCATACCTATCTAGATTTAAGATAAGGGACTAATGAAAGTATTTAGAAAATTGGGCAGACTAGAGAGGCCGAATGGTTATCTGCAGTCACATTCTATTTTTCTATGTTTCTATATACAGCTCCTCTAAAAAAATGGATCCAGGAAGAAAATGCAAACACAGAAGGGAGGTTGACATTGATTATCTGGCAGTTG
This sequence comes from Pelobates cultripes, assembly GCA_933207985.1. Lineage (NCBI taxonomy): Eukaryota > Metazoa > Chordata > Amphibia > Anura > Pelobatidae > Pelobates > Pelobates cultripes. The sequence continues at coordinate 163,868,459 of OW240912.1, forward strand.
GATGTCATGTAAGATTGCCATCTCTTTCAACATCCATTCATTAGTGCGACACTAAAGGTCTGAGAATAAAGCTGAAACTCACTATGGGCATTGGGCTGTCCTAAAAATTACAGTTATTCCTATGTGTTCTGTTGAATTGTGACCTATGTATGTGAAATGTATGCAGCATTTGGCTGATTGTTCGGTAGAATCACTCCAGTATTATGAGAGTGAAACTACCGAACAGTCAGACCACCCCAGTAGTAAGTGTGCCTCCAAACACAAACGGGTAATTGGCAATGTAGTGGGTTCTTTGTTCTCTGGGTGGCCACCATTCGGGAGACGAACACGTGGCAGCGGCCATTTTAAGCTCCCGAACAACGGTGTTTTGACGTCGAGTGTCTGGAACCCAAATCGGACACTCGACTAGGCAAACACCGCTGAGACCTCCACACTGCCCTTAAATTCGTATAGCAACTACCGAACGGCCACCCGTTCGGTAGAAAGAAACACCCGAACAAGGGGATTTATGCGAACCCTCCCTAGTCTCCATAGCACAAGTCTTTCGTACAGTTTATTCCCTTCTTCTGTGACTGACCACAGGGCCAAAACGCATGGAACCAATTTCGGCTGTTCCCTCCAGCGCGGTCGGTCTTTTTACTACTTCTACAAATCTCCCGAACCTCTGGTCCGATCTGGGTGATTTTTGGATATGTCACTCACCCAGATCAGGGCTACCAGGGGATGTACTATTTAAAGGTATATGCCTTTTTATGGGTACATCCAGAAACCCAGAGAATTTGTGTCCTGCATAATAGGATTATGAGTCAGGCTAAGGGGAGGGGATGTGTGGACGGCTACTCATGTATGATTGGATACTGTACAAATGATTGTAAATCCCTCCCTTGCATGGGAGAATGCTTTAAAAGAAGGTTGAGTGATTAAAAGTTCAGTTCTGCTCCTGATGCTGTGTGTCGTCCAGTAATTGGGATTGATGTTGGGATATTGTTGGATTGTTTTGCCTGCTGAAAGTATTGCCTTATGGATTTAAAAATACTTGTTCCTGAGCCTCACTGGAATCTTAAGTGGAGATAACCTGTGGAATATCAGCTCTCCGCTACACACCACAACACCCAACTCTCTGGCTCCCATAGTGTTTAATCCAGCAATAGCAGATGGATTGTCCACTAATAACTGACGCAACTTCAGAGACTCTCATTTTTTCACAAAAAGTGCACCGCAACCTCACTGAAATCATTACCTGTACTGATACAGGAATGGATAAAACATTTGTTGCACAGACCTGAGCTCCCTCAAACCCTTGTGTACTAACAAGGAACATATCAGTATGGGGAATATTACATCTAGATGCAATGTTACTGTGGCCTCAGAGGAGCAGGCCATACATGGGAATGAGAATGAGATGCAGGAGTTACCCTATTGGACCATATCAACACATCAATCGGCTGTTTGTTCCAGATTGTAAGAGCTGAACTACAAGCTCCTCATGAGATGATATAGGCCCCCATTAAAGTTACATCAGATGCATGAAGGTATCTCAGAGCTGTGCTGGTGATGCAGTGAAGAAGTAGGCACAGATATCCACATATAGTGGTCTTGCACTAGTATATCCCACTTGTATATCCCACTATTGGAAACAAAAAATGTGGAGATATGCGCTGTTCTTGACACGGACCTCCCCCTGCAAGCCCAACAGTGGCGTCGCTAGGGGTGGCCATGGCCCCCCCTACATAATGCTGTGCCCCTCCTTGGGCCCCCCCAAATGCCGGGAACTTGCTGGCCATGTTCTTCCCTCGGACTGTTACAGCCCAAGGGAATACAGGACTGAGGTGCTGGGGGCTGTCTGTGGCTGGAAAGAGCACTGACAGGCTCCCAGACACAGGCCCCGCCCCCAAACTAAGCCCCACCTCCCGTACATAAGCTCCACCCCCGCCGTAAAAGCAGCAGACCATGCTGCTGCAGAAGATGGCTACCTGACCCCCAGCAACAGCCTCCAGTGACAGGTAGGCTTGGTGTGTATATGGACATAGCAGTGTGTGTGTGTATGTATGGACTCAGCAGTCTGTTTGTGTGTGTGTGTGTATGTATGGACTCAGCAGTCTGTGTGTGTGTGTGTGTGTGTGTGTGTATGGACTCAGCAGTCTGTGTCTGTGTATGGACTCAGCAGTCTGTGTGTGTGTACGGACTCAGCAGAATCTGTGTGTGTGTATGGACTCAGCAGTCTGTGTGTGTGTGTGTGTATGGACTCAGCAGCTGTGTGTGTGTATGGACTAGCAGTCTGTGTGTGTGTGTGTGTGTGTGTGTATGGACTCAGCAGTCTGTGTGTGTGTATGGACTCAGCAGTCTGTGTGTGTATGGACTCAGGTCTGTGTGTGTGTGTGGACTCAGCAGTCTGTGTGTGTGTGTGTGTGTGTGTGTATGGACTCATGGTCTGTGTGTGTGTGTGTGTGGACTCAGCAGTCTGTGTGTGTGTGTGTGGACTCAAGTCTGTGTGTGTATGTGTGTGTGTGACTAAGTTGTGTGTGTGTGTGTGTGTGTGTGCGCATGGACTCAGCAGTCTGTGTGTGTATGGACTCAGCAGTCTGTGTGTGTACGGACTCAGCAGAGTTTGTGTGTGTGTATGGACTCAGCAGTCTGTGTGTGTGTGTGTGTATTTACTCAGCAGCCTGTGTGTGTGTGTGAGTGTGTGTGTATGGACTCAGCAGCAGTGGCGGATCCAGTAGGGGGCAACGGGGCAATTGCCCCCCCCACCCTCCCCGAGAAAACTCACGGTCTCCCTCTCCCCTGCCAGCACATGCAGGTGCTAGCCCTGCAATGTGCCTGTGGACCAGAGGGGAGATCAGAGATCTCCCTCCCCGGTCCGCAGGTACTGTGCTGACAGCCGGCAGGGGAGGGAGAGAGGACCCGGGAGCTCTGCCTGCAGCTCCTCCGGGTCCTACTGTCGCGAGCATGGAGCGTTGTCGTGGTAACCGCGGCAACGCTCCGAATCTCGCGAAGTGAACTCTAGCCCTGGAGTGCGGGCTAGAGATCACTCTCCCCACTGGGACCACCAGGGATTCACCACCGGACCACAAGGGACTAAGAAGTGTCCCCCTTCCTTCCAGTAAAGGTAAGAAGGGAGGGGGGACATAAATATTTATTTTAATTAATATATATATATATATATATATATATATATATATATATAAAAAAACCCTACCCTTTTTACACACACTCTACACACACACACACACACACACTTCCCCCCATACAACACATTCCCCCCCATACTGCCCCCATACACACACACTGCCCCCCATACACACACACACTGCCCCCATACACACACATACTGCCCCCATACACACACACACCGCCCCCCATACACACATACTGCTCCCCTATTCACACACACTGCTTCCCCATACACACACACACACACACACTGCTTCCCCATACACACACTGCTTCCCCATACACACACACTGCTTCCCCATACACACACACACTCTATACACATACACTATCCCCATACACACACACTGCTCCCCATACACACACACACTGCCCACACTCACACATACACTGCAATACTCACACACACTTACTGTCCCACACATACCCTGCATCCCTGACATACACT
>OW240912.1:163892898-163907610 GCA_933207985.1 Pelobates cultripes
CAAGCCTCTTTCCGGGCGGGTCCAGGAGCTGGCCAGCTGGCCACCTCATGACCACCCAGGCAGCGAGAGAGCACTGATCCTCCTGTTCAGCTTCCTCGGGCACACCGCAGTGATGCCGGAGCTGGAATATCACATCACTCCAGCCTCAGCATCCCTACGCGGCGCACGAGGGAGCTAAATAGGAGTATCAGTGCTCCATCGCCGACTGCAGTAACCAGCTTGCTGCCCAGTAGCCCCACTGGACCCCAGGGAAAGCGAGAATCCAACCCAGCACTTACAAAGGTAGGAAGGCTGGGGGGATTGAATTATTTTTTTTATTTAAAATGTGTGTGTGTTACTATGTATGTGTGTGTTAGTGTGTATGCATGTCTGTTAGTGTGTATGCATGTCTGTTAGTGAGTGTGTGTCTGTTAGTGAGTGTGTTACTTTGTGTGTGTATGCGTGTCTGTTAGTGAGTGTGTATGCGTGTCTGTTAGAGAGTGTGTATGTGTGTCTGTTAGTGAGAGTGTGTATGTCTGTAAGAGAGTGTGTATGTCTGTTAGCTACTGTATGTGTGTCTGACTCTGTCAGTGAGAGTGTATGTGTATTTAGAAGGTGGGGCATGGAGGGGGCTGTGGGGTGGGGAGCTGAGTTTTGTCATGCCTAGGGCAGCACAAAACCAGGATACACCACTGTATATAGCAGCCCAGGAATGAAAATGAACCCCATCATGGCATACCATTGTAAAAGTAGATAACCCACGGTATTCAAAATGGGGTATCTCCAGTCTTTTGTAGTAGTCACTTAGCCACAAACGCTTGCCAAAGTTAGCGTTCATATTAGTTTTTTTGCATTTTTTACACAAAAACTGCATTTTTACTGGTGATTTCATCGTTGTGATAGCTTTTTTGTTGTAAACACTCATATTCGTGTTCAGCGAAGTCTCCCGAGTATAACAATACCCCCCATGTACAAGTTTTATGGTAGTTTGAAAAAGTACATGTTCAATATAGGGCTTGCCCAATTCAGTTTGCCAGATTGGTTTGCTGGGTCTGTGTTGCCTTTTGAGACCATATGGTAGCCCAGGAATGTGAAATAACACAATCACGGTATACCATTTTCAAATGTATACAACCCAAAGTGTAGTCACAAACGCTGGTCAAAGTTAGCATTTTTATTTGTTTTTTATAAAAAAAAATACAAAATTAAATTTATAATATATATATACACACATATATACTTATAATATGTGTGTATATAATATGTGTGTGTATGTATGTATGTATATTTCCTATATATGTATAATTAAATAATTTTATAATATATTATACATATATATGATTTCATTATAAGTGTATTTCAAGATATATGTGTATATATCTCAAAGTACACTTATAATGAAATCATATATATTCATCATATGTTTATAATATACTATAAAATGGTTTATTTTATAATATATAAAACATATGTATGTAGATTCTTTTTTTTTTTACTTTTTAGCAGCCTGGGGGACTGTCTGACAGCTCATGGTGATCACATAGCCCTAGAGGGCATGGTTGGCGGGAGGACTGCTGGGGTCTCATGCAGTCCCCCCTGACCGTGATCGCCGTGGATCGCCAGTCCAGGGCTCCTATTTGTCCTTAATGACCGGGATAAGGGAATATACATAGATAGATTTATATATATATATATATATATATATATATATATAAATATATAATTTTATTCTAAGTGTATTTTCATATAAAAAATATATATTAATATCAAAATATAATAAGAATAAAATTATATATATTATATATTATATATATATATATATATATATATTTGTGCTCGGAATTTAAATACGTGATGGATAGTAACTGTGAGCAAAGTTGGTTGTGGTGTGCCGAAACCAACGTACGAGTGGGCCTGTAAATAAAAGAGGGCCCACCAAGGATAATGTAGTTAAAACAGGGTGTAGGTGGGTGGGGACAATCAGCTGAGCGGCAGCGGTGAGTAGGGGCTGGGAGCTTAAGTAGGGGACTTACTCCTCCCACAAATTCAGGCCTAATGGCCTTTCTACTTGTGCTCGGAATTTAAATACGTGATGGATAGTAACTGTGAGCAAAGTTGGTTGTGGTGTGCCGAAACCAACGTACGAGTGGGCCTGTAAATAAAAGAGGGCAAAAAGATAAATTCGAGAAAATACACACTTTATTGCATTTTACAAGACCAAGTTTCTGAAAGCTTGGCGAAGCTCTTTCTCTGGTTGCGGAATATATGCGTTATATATGGAGGATTTCCATCGCCCGAGCCTTTTGATGATGTGGACCGGTGCGTTTGTGCTTGAGGCTGCTGAGGCGGCTCCTATGCGGAAGGAGTGCCCGGAGAATGCAGCCGGATTGTGTCCGAGCTTAGATAACAGGGTTCTGACATGTGACATCAATTTTGCCGTGGTAAGCGGGTGCCCTTGTAATGTTAAGAGCGGAGAGTCTGGCAGGTGAGTGCGAAAAGTAGACCGTAGTTGGTCGAGAACTTTCACCGGACACCAGGCATTATCAGTAGGGAAGAGAGGAATTATTGTAGGATGTATTGACCGGTTGGTTTTAGTGGTAGGGATAGAGAGGAGGTAGTGATCCTCTACCTTGGTGAGGTGTGAAGTTTTAAGGCATTGTGCGATATCTCCTTGACAAATCACTGTGAACTCTCTAGGTCTGAGAAAACCATAGAAAGCGAGATATATGGCAGATTTTATCACCGTATTGGTGTAGCTATCAAATGGGGCTGTGTCAAGGAGATTGCTAAGAGACCTGAAGATAGGCCCGTCTATGGGTAATCTAGTGCTTGCGAGTGGTGGTGAAACCTTAGATATACCTTTCAAGACCTTTTTTATGGGGTATGAAGACAAAAAGGGGGTGCTGTTAGGAAAATTGGTGAGGCTGTGGTGCTGAACCCCGGTGAGGTAAAGTTTAATGGTGTTGTGTGACAGATTAAGGTGTAGGTGGCAGAAAGAGGCAAAAGACACCATGGTTTGGATAGAAAAGTCACCTTGTAGCCCGAATTCTGCAGTGAATTTATTAAATATGTTAAGTGCCCTATTGTAAGTGATAGCAGTGTTGGGTGATAATGCTTGGTGAGTGAGTGATCTAGCGTGAAGCAAGAGTGTGCTTAATCCAATATTAGTTCGTGAAACCGTGGTGTCCTGGATGGCTGCTGGTGAGCTGCTGGGAGTGCCTGAGAAAATGCCTGGAATCGAGAACGAGAAAGAGCGTCAGCGGCGGTGTTGTGAATACCCGGGATGTGAGAACATACTAAGTGAAACTGATTGGATGCTGCCAGCCAGGTCAACTTGCGAATCAGCCGCATGATGGTTAGGGATGATGAGCGCCCTTTGTTAATAATATCGCAAGCTGCCGAGTTATCTGAGTAGCATTTTACTGCCTTGCCGGACCAGAGATGACCCCAGGTGTGTGCGGCCGCCACAATGGGGTAAATTTCAAATAGGGTTGAGGTTTCCCTGAATCCTGGCAAGGCATCCGTCTCAGTGGGCCAGTGGCCCCTAAACCAGTGGTTCCCGAAAATGGCTGCGAAACCGGTGTTGGCTGCTGCGTCCGTGTGGATGATGGGTGAAGAGGTGGAGAGAGGGGGGATAAACATGGAGATACCATTCCAGTCTTTCAAAAACTTCCCCCACATAGCCAAGTCAGCCTTGGCGTGGGGGTCCAAAGAAACTGTGCCGGAGTCCGGGACTCCATGGAGCAGGCAAAGAAGTCTGGAAATAAAAGACCTTCCCTGCGGAATGATGCGCATGGCGAAGTTCAGAGATCCAAGAAGGGACTGAAGTTCTCTCCTGGTGCAAACGTCATTCCGCAGGAACGTGTCTATCTCCCCTCTCAATCGTGAAAGTTTGTCGTGTGGAAGGCTAGCTCTGAGTTTGACAGAATCGAGCTCTATGCCTAAAAAGGTCAACTTTGTAGTGGGTCCTATAGTTTTGGCTGGGGACAAAGGGACTCCAAGTGTGGAAAAAAGTGCGGTAGTAATATTGATTGCTGTGGGTGTTGATGACCCTGGCTCTATCAGTAGAAAGTCATCTAGATAGTGAATAACGGAGTGACACCTGATGACATTCAGAAGCAGCCAGCATAGTGACTCAGCGAAAATGTCGAAAAGTTTGGGGCTGCTTCGGGAACCAAAAGTGAGTCGTGTTGAGAAGTAATAATACCCTCGCCATTTAACACTGTGTAAGTGCCAGAGTGAGGGGTGTATGGGCAGTAATTTAAAGGCGTTAGTGATGTCTGTTTTGCTGAGCCAGGGTCGATTACCAGAAGTCATGATAGACTGTATAGCGTCGTCGATGGTGATGTACTGCAGAGAGAATTCGTCTGCTGGAATGAGTGCGTTTATGCTTGGAACAAAAGAGGAGTGCGGTGCCGATAAATCGATAATGAGACGTTTTTTATTAGAATATTTGTGAATAGCAATACCAATAGGGTTAGTGCGCCAGGAGGAAAACGGTGAAGAGGTGAAAGGACCGATCATGAAACCGTTTGTGGTTTCTGCGGAAATGAGAGTGTCTACAGCGACTGGGTCTAAACGTGCAGACTGGAGATTAGGACATTCTAGTGTACCTGGGGGAATGGCTATTATGCCTGTGTGAAACCCTTGTGAAAAACCTGTGGTGAGAAAATCCACTAAGTGCCTGCTGGGGTGACACCTTAGATAAAAAACCAGGTTGTCGATATTTATGTCGGTTAGTCATTTGTTTGGTGACAACCTGGCTGGACACATGGTCTTGGTATGTGCCCTGAAACATATGGAGCAGATGTGCAATAGTCTACAGGCGCTGAAACTGCAGGAGCCTGCGTTGAAATTATTGCACACCTGTGCTTTACCTAAAAAGGAGATGGGCCTACCCAGCTTATCCCGGAGACCACCCGCTGGCTTGTGAGGGGTGAAAGAGGAGTGAGGTGTGAACGTGGGGTGAGGGGTGAGAGTGGAGGTGGTGGGATCTGGTTCGACGGGACATAAGTCCGCCATGTGGGATGTGGAATTACAGATGGCACAAGCCGGGGGCCTGAGTCCGGCGAAGTGGCGACAGAAAAGTTCAGTGTCCATCTGACCCCAGTTCATTCTAATGTTGAACTGCTTGAGATGGGTCGCCGCCTTCGCTGAGACTGACTTGTGGTAGTCATAGAAGGAAGAGCCCCCGTACTTGATGCCTAGATCCACTACCTTGTGGAGATAGAGATCTAGCTCTTCTCTCCTATGGGGATACACCGTGCAAATGACGTCGCGGTATATCCCGAAAGCTATCACAAACTGTGGGATAGACAATTTTTTATTAAGCCTGGGATCCCTCGTTTTAAGCACAACAGAGATGTCACCATAATTGTATGCCTTGTTCTCGAGTACATCCTGAGAGGCTATGAGTAAAGACACCAGACACACATCCTTCCCGTCAAGGATATCTTTCCTGATAGAATCTGGGACGGAGTGTGCTGGTGACTCGAAAGGTGTGATGGCTGTGCCAGGTGCTGGAGGGGGGAGTATAGAGGGACATGAAGGTATGGCAGGTACAGCCGTGGTAGAGACTGGGACTACGGTGTTAGTACCTGAGGAGGAGATGGCGCTCTCCACCTTAGACAGCCTGCTATTGAGGGCCTGTAGATTGGCCAAGATATCTGCCAGGGTATCCTGGGTGGCCGTGCTGTTACTTGGTGGTTGTCCTTGAGAGCTAGTTCCCGGCCGAGGCTCGTGGACTTGGTGGGTAAGCAGCCTGTAAAGTTCTGCCTTTCTAGCTGTGGCCAGAAAGGGGATTCCTCTGAGCCTAAGCTCGGCTGTGATTTTGGGAATAGTCCATGCTCTCAAGGACGTGGGGGTTGAAAGAGTGAGTGATTCGCCTGGAGACACGGGTCTGATTGGCGTGAATGGTGCTTCTTCTGTCAGTTCTTCGGTTGGAATTGGTTCTTGGGACATTCTAAAAGGAATGATTATGTGAAAGATATATTAGAAGGGGGGTGAGGTAAGAAGGGGGGGGGTATGGGGAGTGGTGTGTCTTGAAGAACTAGACTTTAATGCTAGATGCCGAGGCGAAAAACTTAACTATTGAATGACTGGATAGGTGAGGCCCTGCTAATGCCAAGTGGCGATGAGAGGCTCTACCTATGATTTGGCTTATGACGTAGGTGCCACAGACGTGGTGGCGGGATGTTGGCCTCTCGGTGACGATAAGAGAAATCAAAACGTGTGGCCGTGACAGGTGAGGCCCTAACTAGAGCCCTATAGTAAGGCATGCGAGGCTTATAACTATGATTTGGGCGTGGGGCCGTACCTCCGTGTTGAGGTGGGGTGGGGGTGGTAGGCCTCGCGGGATCAGATTTCCTGATAGGGTGGGCTAAGGCATTAGCCTGTGCCGTATAGCCAGTTCGATAGTATGCTAAAGGGTAAAGTTAGAGGACTGGAATGGTGTGTGGATACTAACCTTGACTGGTCGCAAATGGTATCTGGAGCCTCCTGGTAAGTATAGAGAGTCTTGTCTTAAATGTTGTCTTTGAGGAAGAATCCTGGGGGTTTAAGACAGATGTTGATGTGTTTATACGTATCGTGATGTCGTATGAATAGTATAGGGAGAAGGTTTGTTAGGGGCACGACGTGAGATCCTGCATTGAGGGATCTGGGAGGTTTAGGTGTAGGAATGGGATGATTTTGGATATGAGTGAGAAGGCAGAATGAGGCCTTGGGGTAGCGAATGGACGTACTTGAGTAAGGATGTAAGTACCTGAAGGTATGGCTGAGTACCGTGTCAGGATTTGGTGTCTTCTTGAGCCTGGTGGCCGTATGACCGAAAGTCTGTGTAGACAAGTAGTAAAGAAATAACGTATCCTGGGCGTAAGCCTGAGGGAAGGTAGTAATGGAGTTGAGACCACGTGAGGTCTAGTATTGAAAAGAGAGTGAACTATACCTTTGTTTAAAGTACAGAGCTTGTTTAATCGTGGCAGGTTAACTGCGTAGAAACGGTGGAAGCTTAGATTAATACAAGGATCTAAGGGTTTAACCAAGAAAAATACCATAGTTAGCAATAGATGTGAAGATAATTGATAAAACCTGATAACTCAAGGTGATAAAAACCGTACCTGTTCCTGTAATAAAAGGACCTTGAAATAACAACTTTAATGCAGAAAAGCAAGAGACCGATGCAATCTGTAAAAGCCAAAAGATGCGACAGCGTGATTTATGTGCAAGGAATAGTACGGATTATGTGTAAAGGGTATAACTTGTAAATAGAGTTTAAAAAGACTTATCTGAGTGTTATTAGGAAAGAGTGTTATAGCTTGAATTTAGACACGTATGAAGTTATGAACCGTGGTGAACGTAATGTTTATAACAGAAAAATACTTTAAATGGTTTAACAAGGTAGAAAAACACAGGGCTGGTAGTTAACCATATAATGTAACTGCAAACTCATATGAAGGAATAAATAATAGTAGGACTGTGATTAGAACTTATGCCAGTTTATCTTAAAAGAATAGAAATAACCGAATGTAAATTAGTAAGATGGTGTACGTGAATTAACCATACGAATAGGTTGATGCTGAAATAACCGAACGGAAAAGTGAATACAGATAATAATGAGCTTAAACATGAAATATTTATTCGGTTGTTTCCGTACGAAAAAGCATAAAACGATAGCGAAATGAGCCGAACGTTCGTGCGTTTTTTGGCGCGAATGGAGATATAAACGAAAGCGTGTATTCGTGAAAATGCGAAAGAGGGAGCCTACCCCTACGTTTTTAGGCCCGAACGGCGGGGAAAAAGCGAACGCTAATTCCCACGCCTTGCTTACGTGAACGCGCCGGTCTCGTGACCGGAAGTCGGGTACCTCGACCGGAGGGAAACGGAGTGGAAGGGCCTCGGACGGACGGAGGATTGCACAGGGCGTCTGGCTGCTGGAAACAGGTACAGTTCTGGCGGGAAGCTGGACCGGAAGTGCTGGTTGCTAAGGACAATCAGCTGAGCGGCAGCGGTGAGTAGGGGCTGGGAGCTTAAGTAGGGGACTTACTCCTCCCACAAATTCAGGCCTAATGGCCTTTCTACATATATATATATATATATACACACACACACACTTTTTTTTTTTTATTTATAAAATATTTTACCAGGAAAGATACATTGAGATTTCTCTCGTTTTCAAGTGTGTCCTGGGTCCACAAATAATTGCATTGTTACATTAGGGTACAGTAAAATACAAAAACAATATTAATACACAATATATATACAAAATTTAACATAGAACAGGTAAGAAATATATAATCAACCATGACAGGTGCATTCTCTTTTGAGGTATGTAGAGAGGGATCTCTTAACAGATTTTAGGTTTAGGGAAGATTTTAAATTGTGCGGGAGGTCTTTCCACAATTGCGGCGCTCTGTAGGAGAAGGAGGATCGGGCTGCTTTCTTTTTGTATTGAGATAGACTAAATAAAGTGTTGGTACTGGATCGGAGGTTATAGGAGGTGGGAACAAGTGAGGAGAGCATTTTGTTCAGGTGGGAGTTTCCCAGAAAAGCTATTAAACACAAGGCTGGAAAAAGGGTGCATCTGGATTCCAGCGACAGCCAGTTTAGTTCTTTTAGCATGTCACAATGGTGGGTCCTGTAATTACATTGTAGCACAAATCGGCAGAACAAGTTATACAATGTATTGAGTTTATTAAGGTGGGTTTGTGGTGCAGGTGCATTTACTACATCCCCATAATCAATGATTGGCATCAGCATTTGCTGTACAAATTTTTCCTTTACTGTAGGGCTTAGGCGGGATTTGTTTCTGCACAGGGCACCTAGTTTTGGATAAAGTTTAGATGCAAGTTTTTCTATGTGGAGGCCAAAAGATAGATTGGGGTCTAACATCATACCCAAGCATTTGAAAGAGTGGACTGCAGTCAGTGTGCCATTTTAATTTGTTTTGATGGATAGGTGGGAATTGTGTAATTTCTGTAATTTAGGTACTGTTCCAAAGATCATTGTGACAGTTTTGTCAGTGTTCAGGAAGAGTTTGTTTTTTGTGATCCACTTTTCTACCTCTGTAAACTGGTCTTGGAGCACAGCCTCAAGCTGTGGTAGAATGGATTTGCTCGAATAGATTACTGTGTAACCTGCGTACATTTGCAGACATTAGGCAAATCATTTATAATAATAATGTAAATAGTAAGGGGCCGAATATGGAACCTTGGGGAACACCACACGTGACTGGGAGAAAGAGGGAGTCGCTGTCAGAAATGGACAGATATTGCGAGCGATCCGATACATACGATCGAAACCAGGTTAGCGAACAATCACCAATTTCTGAGTTTTTGAGTTTGTGTCGTGGTCTGTGTCAAAGACTTTTGCAAAATCAAGGAAAATAGCTCCAGTTAGGTCTCCTTGCCAGTTTGGATGTCATTGCAAACGTTTAAGAGGGCAGTAGTAGTGGAGTGATTCTGGAAAAAGCTCGAGTGATCAGTAGTGATGTCGCGAACACAAAATTTTCGGTTCGCAAACGGCGAACGCGAACTTCCGCAAATGTTCGCGAACCGGCGAACCAGGCAAACCGCTATAGACTTAAATGGGCAGGCAAATTTTAAAACACACTCTTTCTGGCCACAATAGGGATGGAAAAGTTGTTTCAAGGGGACTAACACCTGGACTGTGGCATGTCGGAGGGGGATCCATGGCAAAACTCCCATGGAAAATTACACAGTTGATGCAGAGTCTGGTTTTAATCCATAAAGGGCAGAAATCACCTAACATTCCTAAATCACAATGACATATGACATATTGACACCTTGACATATGGATTGACACCTGTTCTCAGAGCCCCTGATGCACACGGACACAGAGCAGAATAGGGACTGGTACCCCTACATAGGGTCACTTGGCAGATATGGATTGACACCTATCCTAAGGATCCCTGATACACACTGACAAAGAGCAGAATAGAGACTGTTCCCCCTACATAGGGTCACTTGGCGGGTATGGATTGACACCTGTCCTCAATGCCTGTGATACACACTGACACAGAGCAGAATAGAGACTGTTCCCCCTACATAGGGTCACTTGGCAGATATGGATTGACACCTGTCCTCAAAGCCCCTGATAGACACTGACACAGAGCAGAATAGAGACTGTTCCCCCTACATAGGGTCACTTGGCAGATATGGATTGACACCTGTCCTAAGGATCCCTGATACACACTGACACAGAGCAGAATAGAGACTGTTCCTCCTACATAGGGTCACTTGGCAGATATGGATTGACACCTGTCCTCAGAGACCATGATACACACGGACACAGAGCAGAATAGAAACTGTTCCCCCTACATAGGGTCACTTGGCAGATATGGATTGACACCTGTCCTCAGAGACCATGATACACACTGACACAGAGCAGAATAGAGACTGTTCCTCCTACATAGGGACACTTGGCAGATATGGATTGACACCTGTCCTCAGAGCCCCTTACACACCGACACAGAGCAGAATAGAGACTGTTCCCCTACATAGGGTCACTTGGCAGATATGGATTGACACCTGTCCTCAGAGCCCCTGATACACACTGACACAGATCAGAATAGGGACTGTTACCCCTACATAGGGTCACTTGGCAGATATGGATTGACACCTGTCCTTAGGATCCCTGATACACACTGACACAGAGCAGAATAGGGACTGTTACCTCTACATAGGGTCACTTGGCAGATATGGATTGACACCTGTCCTCAGAGACCATGATACACACTGACAAAGAGCAGAATAGAGACTGTTCCCCCTACATAGGGTCACTTGGCAGATATGGATTGACACCTGTCCTCAGAGACCATGATACACACTGACACAGAGCAGAATAGAGACTGTTCCCCCTACATAGGGTCACTTGGCAGATATGGATTGACACTGTCCACAAGGACAAGCTGCAGGCTTCCTGGCAGGGCCCATACAAGGTGGTAGAGCAGGTTTGTGATACCACCTTTGTGATCGGTGCGGTCACAGGCACGGGAGGCAAGCGCATGCTCCATGTGAACATGCTCAAGCCATACCACGAGCGCACGGAAGAGGTAACTGCGATTTGTGCACCTGCCACTGAAGATTATAATAATTTACCACTCCCAGATCTCCTAGACCTAGAGGGCCAGAGCGGAGACCTGGGAGAAGTACAGTTAGGAGAATGGTTAGATCCCCAGGAGCGAACCCAGGTCCAAAGACTAATCCAGGACAAGGGGGACATGTTTTCCAACCTACCTGGGTACAGTCCGTTAACAGTCACAAAGTTGAAACCCTAGACCAGACCCCCCTTCGCCAAACCGCCTATCGCATACCCGAAGCAGTTAAAGTAAATATTCAGAAAGAAATTGAGGAAATGATGCTGTTAGGAGTGATAGAACACTCTGACAGCCCCTGGGCCTCCCCGGTAGTACTAGTACCGAAACGGGACGGCACGACCCGTTTCTGTGTAGACTACCGGAGGCTAAACGATAAAACAACCTCAGACGCCTCGTCTATGCCCCGGATAGACGAGCTCCTAGTCAAAATGGCCAGAGGCCAGTACCTCACCACAATAGATCTGTGCAAGGGGTACTGGCAAATTCCACAAGTCGGCATTTTGTCACCTCGTTTGGCCTGTATCAGTTTAAGGCCATGCCATTCGGGATGAAGAATGCCCCGGCTAACCTTCAGAGGATGGTAGATTGGCTACTGGATGGGTTTCAGGAGTATGCCTGCGCCTACTTGGATGATATAGCCATTTTTAGCTGCTCCTGGCCCTAACACCTGACCCACATAGGAGCCGTACTAGACCGGATTAGGGAGGCCGGACTGACCCTAAATCCCAGTAAGTGCCATATATTAACACGTAAAAACCTCCCAAGATAGTAGTATGGGCCCCAGAGTGTGAACAGGCCTTCTAACAGCTCAAGACAGCGCTCATTAAATCACCTGTACTTTCTGCTCCTGATCCAACTAAACGCTTTCTCGTCCATACAGAGGCTTCTATGTTTGGATTGGGAGCAGTACTGAGCCAAGTCGGAGCAGATGGCGGCGAGCAACCCGGGGCTTATCTAAGCCGGAAACTTTTGCCCAGGGAAGTAGATACACTGCCATTGAAAAGGAGTGCCTGGCGGTGGTGTGGGCCCTCAAAAAGCTGCAACCTTACTTTTATGGACAACCGTTTACCTTACTCACAGATCACAACAAATTTGGGGCACTGCACGTGCAATCTAATGTGCCACCAGATAGGAGTGGTGTGTTAAGTATAGTGATGTACCGAACGGTTCGCCGGCGAACGGTTCCTGGCGAACATAGCATGTTCGCGTTCGCCACGGCGGGCGAACATATGCGCGGTTCGACCCGCCCCCTATTCGTCCTCATTGAGTAAACTTTGACCCTGTACCTCACAGTCAGCAGACACATTCCAGCCAATTAGCAGCACACCCTCCCTAGCAGACCCTCCCACCTCCTGGAAGGCATCCATTTTAGATTCATTCTCAAGCTGCATGCTTAGTAAGAGGAGGGAAAGTGTAGCTGCTGTTCATAAGATAGGGAAAAGCATAGCTAGGTTAGGGATAAGGGTATGCTTTTTTTTTATTTTATTTTTTCTATGTAATGTAAATGCACTTAGTTGTCTGCCACTGCTGCCAGCTTCTGTGTCAGGCTCACAGTGCCCATTTCCCCAGTCAGTGCCACCAATTACATCTGGTGTCACAATAGCTTGGATTTAAAAACAAAAAACTTTTTTCACTGTTATAGATTGAATAGCAGTCAGTTGTCTGCCACTGCTGCCAGCTTCTGTGTCAGGCTCACAGTGCATACTGTGCCCATTTCCCCAGTCAGTGCCACCACTTACATCTGGTGTCACAATAGCTTGGATTTAAAAACAAAAAACTTTTTTCACTGTTATAGATTGAATAGCAGTCAGTGTCCTTAAAGCGGGTGTGTTACGCTAACAGTGGATACGGTGACCAGTGCCACCGCGCACTGGTGTCATAATAGCTTGCATTTAAAAACAAAAAACTTTTTTCACTGTTATAGATTGAATGGCAGTCAGTGTCCTTAAAGCGGGTGTGTTACGCTAACAGTGGATACGCTGACAAGTGCCACTAATTAGATCTGGTGTCACAATAGTTTGGATTTAAAAAAAAAATAATCTTTTTTCACTGTTATAGATTGAATAGCAGTCAGTGTCCTTAAGGCGGGTGTGTTACGCTAACAGTGGATACGGTGACAAGTGCCACTAATTAGATCTGGTGTCACAATAGTTTGGATTTAAAAAAAAAATAATCTTTTTTCACTGTTATAGATTGAATAGCAGTCAGTGTCCTTAAAGAGGGTGTGTTACGCTAACAGTGGATACGCTGACAAGTGCCACTAATTAGATCTGGTGTCACAATAGTTTGGATTTAAAAAAAAAATAATCTTTTTTCACTGTTATAGATTGAATAGCAGTCAGTGTCCTTAAAGCGGTGTGTTACGCTAACAGTGGATACGGTGACCAGTGCCACCACTTATATCTGGTGTCACAATAGCTTGGATTTAAAAACAAAAACACTTTTTTCACTGTTATAGATTGAATAGCAGTCAGTGTCCTTAAAGCGGGTGTGTTACGCTAACAGTGGATACGGTGACCAGTGCCACCACTTAGATCTGGTGTCACAATAGCTTGGATTTAAAAAAACAAAACACTTTTCACTGTTATAGATTGAATAGCAGTCAGTGTCCTTAAAGCGGGTGTGTTACGCTAACAGTGGATACGTGACCAGTGCCACCAATTAGATCTGGTGACACAAAGCTTGGATTTAAAAAAACAAAACACTTTTTTCACTGTTATAGATTGAATAGCAGTCAGTGTCCTTAAAGCGGGTGTGTTACGCTAACAGTGGATACGCTGACAAGTGCCACTAATTAGATCTGGTGTCACAATAGCTTGGATTTAAAAACAAAAAACTTTTTACTGTTATAGATTGAATAGCAGTCAGTGTCCTTAAAGCGGGTGTGTTACGCTAACAGTGGATACGCTGACAAGTGCCACTAATTAGATCTGGTGTCACAATAGTTTGGATTTAAAAAAAAAATAATCTTTTTTCACTGTTATAGATTGAATAGCAGTCAGTGTCCTTAAGCGGGTGTGTTACGCTAACAGTGGATACGGTGACCAGTGCCACTAATTAGATCTGGTGTCACAATAGCTTGGATTTAAAAAAACAAAACTCTTTTTTCACTGTTATAGATTGAATAGCAGTCAGTGTCCTTAAAGCGGGTGTGTTACGCTAACGGTGGATACGCTGACCAGTGCCACTAATTAGATCTGGTGTCACAATAGCTTGGATTTAAAAAAACAAAAAACTTTTTTCACTGTTATAGATTGAATAGCGGTCAGTGTCCTTAAAGCGGGTGTGTTACGCTAACAGTGGATACGCTGACCAGTGCCACTAATTGATCTGGTGTCACAATAGCTTGGATTTAAAAAAATAATAATCTTTTTTCACTGTTATAGATTGAATAGCAGTCAGTGTCCTTAAAGCGGGTGTGTTACGCTAACAGTGGATACGCTGACAAGTGCCACCAATTAGATCTGGTGTCACAATAGCTTGGATTTAAAAAAGCAAAAAACTTTTTTCACTGTTATAGATTGAATAGCAGTTAGTGTCCTTAAAGCGGGTGTGTTACGCTAACAGTGGATACGCTGACCAGTGCCACCAATTAGATCTGGTGTCACCAAGCTTGG
>OW240912.1:163907710-163924168 GCA_933207985.1 Pelobates cultripes
CACACCCGCTTTGAGACAACTAACTGCTATTCAATCTATAACAGTGAAAAAGTTTTGTTTTTTTTTAAATGCAAGCTATTGTGACACCAGTGAGTGAGTGGTGGCACTGGGCACAGTATCCACTGTTAGCATAACAAACCCGCTTTAAGGACACTGACTGCTATTCAATCTATAACAGTGAAAAAAGTTTTTTGTTTTTAAATCCAAGCTATTGTGTCACCAGATCTAAGTGGTGGCACTGGTCACCGTATCCACTGTTAGCTTAACACACCGGCTTTAAGGACACTGACTGCTATTCAATCTATAACAGTGAAAAAAGTTTTTTGTTTTTAAATCCAAGCTATTGTGACATCAGATATAAGTGGTGGCACTGGTCACCGTATCCACTGTTAGCGTAACACACCCGCTTTAAGGACACTGACTGCTATTCAATCTATAACAGTGAAAAAAGTTTTTTGTTTTTAAATCCAAGCTATTGTGACACCAGATCTAAGTGGTGGCTCTGGTCACCGTATCCACTGTTAGCGTAACACACCCGCTTTAAGGACACTGACTGCTATTCAATCTATAACAGTGAAAAAAGTTTTTTGTTTTTAAATCCAAGCTATTGTGACACAATATATAAGTGGTGGCACTGGGCACCGTATCCACTGTTAGCGTAACACACCCGCTTTAAGGACACTGACTGCTATTCAATCTATAACGGTAAAAAAAGTTTTTTGTTTTTAAATCCAAGCTATTGTGACACCAGATCTAATTAGTGGCACTTGTCAGCGTATCCACTGTTAGCGTAACACACCGCTTTAAGGACACTGACTGCTATTCAATCTATAACAGTGAAAAAAGATTATTTTTTTTTTAAATCCAAACTATTGTGACACCAGATCTAATTAGTGGCACTTGTCAGCGTATCCACTGTTAGCGTAACACACCCGCTTTAAGGACCCTGACTGCTATTCAATCTATAACAGTAAAAAAAGTTTTTTGTTTTTAAATCCAAGCTATTGTGACACCAGATCTAATTAGTGGCACTTGTCAGCGTATCCACTGTTAGCGTAACACACCCGCTTTGGGACACTGACTGCTATTCAATCTATAACAGTAAAAAAAGTTTTTTGTTTTTAAATCCAAGCTATTGTGACACAGGATCTAATTAGTGGCACTTGTCAGCGTATCCACTGTTAGCGTAGCACACCCGCTTTAAGGACACTGACTGCTATTCAATCTATAACAGTGAAAAAAGTTTTTTGTTTTTAAATCCAAGCTTTGTGTCACCAGATATAAGTGGTGGCACTGGTCACAGTATCCACTGTTAGCGTAACACACCCGCTTTAAGGACACTGACTGCTATTCAATCTATAACAGTGAAAAAAGTGTTTTGTTTTTAATTCCAAACTATTATGACACCAGTGAGTGGTGGCACTGGGCAAGCGTATCCACTGTTAGCGTAACACACCCGCTTTAAGGACACTGACTGCTATTCAATCTATAACAGTGAAAAAAGATTTTTTTTTTTTTAAATCAAGCTATTGTGACACCAGATCTAATTAGTGGCACTGGTCAGCGTATCCACTGTTAGCGTAACACACCCGCTTTAAGGACACTGACTGCTATTCAATCTATAACAGTGAAAAAAGTTTTTTGTTTTTAAATGCAAGCTATTATGACACCGGTGAGTGGTGGCACTGGTCACCGTATCCACTGTTAGCGTAACACACCCGCTTTAAGGACACTGACTGCTATTCAATCTATAACAGTGAAAGAAGTTTTTTGTTTTTAAATCCAAGCTTTGTGTCACCAGATCTAAGTGGTGGCACTGGTCACCGTATCCACTGTTAGCGTAACACACCAGCTTTAAGGACACTGACTGCTATTCAATCTATAACAGTGAAAAAAGATTATTTTTTTTTTAAATCCAAACTATTGTGACACCAGATCTAATTAGTGGCACTTGTCAGCGTATCCACTGTTAGCGTAACACACCCGCTTTAGGGACACTGACTGCTATTCAATCTATAACAGTAAAAAAAGTTTTTTGTTTTGAAATCCAAGCTATTGTGACACAGGATCTAATTAGTGGCACTTGTCAGCGTATCCACTGTTAGCGTAACACACCCGCTTTAAGGACACTGACTGCTATTCAATCTATAACAGTAGAAAAAGTTTTTTGTTTTTAAATCCAAGCTATTGTGACACAGGATCTAATTAGTGGCACTTGTCAGCGTATCCACTGTTAGCGTAACACACCCGCTTTAAGGACACTGACTGCTATTCAATCTATAACAGTGAAAAAAGTTTTTTGTTTTTAAATCCAAGCTATTATGACACCAGATATAAGTGGTAGCACTGGGCACCGTATCCACTGTTAGCGTAACACACCCGCTTTAAGGACACTGACTGCTATTCAATCTATAACAGTGAAAAAAGGTTTTTGTTTTAAATGCAAGCTATTGTGACACCAGTGAGTGGTTGCACTGGGCACCGTATCCACTGTTAGCGTAACACACCCGCTTTAAGGACACTGACTGCTATTCAATCTATAACAGTTAAAAAAGTTTTTTGTTTTTAAATCCAAGCTATTGTGACACCAGATATAAATGGTGGCACTGGTCACCGTATCCACTGTTAGCGTAACACACCCGCTTTAAGGACACTGACTGCTATTCAATCTATAACAGTGAAAAAAGATTATTTTTTTTTTAAATCCAAACTATTATGACACCAGATCTAATTAGTGGCACTTGTCAGCGTATCCACTGTTAGCGTAACACACCCGCTTTAAGGACACTGACTGCTATTCAATCTATAACAGTGAAAAAAGTTTTTTGTTTTTAAATCCAAGCTATTGTGACACCAGATGTAAGTGGTGGCACTGACTGGGGAAATGGGCACAGTATGCACTGTGAGCCTGACACAGAAGCTGGCAGCAGTGGCAGACAACTAAGTGCAATTACATTACATAGAAAAAAAAATAAAAAAAAGCATACCCTAACCCTAACCTAGCTATGCTTTTCCCTATCTAATGAACAGCAGCTACACTTTCCCTCCTCTTACTAAGCATGCAGCTTGAGAATGAATCTAAAATGGATGCCTTCCAGGAGGTGGGAGGGTCTGCTAGGGAGGGTGTGCTGCTAATTGGCTGGAATGTGTCTGCTGACTGTGAGGTACAGGGTCAAAGTTTACTCAATGATGACGAATAGGGGGCGGGTCGAACCGCGCATATGTTCGCCCGCCGTGGCGAATGCGAACATGCTATGTTCGCCAGGAACCTTTCGCCAGCGAACCGTTCGGTACATCACTAATCAAAAGACACATATCATACTCGACAGACCTCTTTAACCATGCCATCATTCACTGAATATCCAAATAGGAAGGATAAATGGTGAATGAGCCAAAAGGTGCTCAGTTCATTTTTTGGAACCAAGCCGTAGGGGACACCCGCAAATTGTCAAAGTGACTCAGCCTGACCTCCTTCTGAAGTTTCTCTGATTCGATACTCTCCTTATCTCAAACCAATAATTAATAATTAGGCACAAATGATGCCTACTAGGGGAACCGGTCTCTTAATCCTCTGAGAATCAGCTGAATGCACAGAAAACAGAAAACAGCTCTCTTTGACTCACCGAACCAAACTAGAAGCAGAGGTCCTGTGGCAAATTTTGTCCGAATCCTGATGTCGAATAGGCTCAGATTCTCTTGATCCAAGGAGATATCTGACTGACGTTTTGGGGTCAAGAAGGAATTTTTTCCTGGTTTGTTGCAAAATTGGACGCTCTTCATACTGAGTTTTTTGCCTTCTTCTGGATACAGCAAAAACTTATGTGAGGAAGGCTGAACTTGATGGACCCAAGTCTCTTTTCCGCTATGTAACTATGTTTGCAAATGGCATCGGAGTACTCCAGTGAACTCCATATCTCACCAGAAAATAAATTTTCATAAAACCATCTGAAAAGATATATTCAAACATAGTTCAGACCATCTGATATCAACATTTCTAGTTGTGCACACTGATAAAAAGTTGGGAGTTGACACTCACATTTCTCAGAGCCTGATCAATCCTGGGGAAATTCTCACAATCAGATATCCCAGAGATGCCAAACACACTCTGCAGCACTGTATGGGATACAGAAACCAGGAACACCAATGGCACAGAATAAAAGATATTGATGTGGAATTAATTAATAAATTGATTATCTTGCGTATCTGCCCCCGGCCAAATTAAAGAAGTTGTCACGACAGTGACCCCTTCACACAGATAGTAACCCAGTAAGAGACGTTTACCGGACCTTAGGGTGGCTGGGCTTAACGTCAGAATAGTCAAAAGAATAACCAGAGGTCAAGGGAGTACAGAACACGGAATACACAAGAAACAACCAAGCCAAAATTCGGGAAGCCAGAGAGGAGAATAGTCAGTAAGGAAAGCCAAGGGTCAATATACCAGAAAACAAACACAATTGTCAAGAGCACTAGAGGGAACAAACAAGAACCACACTAGGGCGCTGAGGGAAGGACAGGGGCGCCCTTTATAGTGAGGTGTGTTTTGCTTTAAAGCCACGCCCCCAAAAGGTCCGGGAGCGTGGCCACGTTTGAATTTTCACGGCAAAATCCTGATGACGTTGGCGCGCATGTGCGCCGCGTCATAAGCGGGGGCTTGCCGCAAGCGGCCAGCGCCCGACAGGCTGCGCCGCCTCCCGGAAGTAGCCGGGAGACCGCCGCGCTGCACGGGTCCGGAGGATAATGGTAAGGTATCGTCACAGAAGTAATGCGTGCACGCTCCTAAAGTAATTCACACCAGACACAGGTTTAGGGTTAATGAAAAACTTGAGGAATGTTTATTGTGAGGGGATGTCCCTTTTAAAGCAAAATTACATCATAAGCATTGTCAGAGATAACATGGAATTATACATCAATAATTGGTTAGGTGTTAAGTGGTTCATTTAGTGCTCTTCCTACCGGGTGTGATGTCACTGGTATCTTGAAGGTCTACCCCAGATTCCAGCGCCATCTTGTTAATGAGGGTATTAGTCGATGACAAAGGGAAACTCCCTAGCGGCCATTTTAGGTAAATCACATAGAAAGTTGAATAATGCTTATTGTAGTTATACTGAGTAAATAGGCATTTTACCAACATGGATTGGGTTAATATTTTTGTCCACAACAGATATATTTATTAGTATCACAATTAAAACTGCTTACTCAGTAAGATGTGAGCTTGTAATAAACAAATTCCCACAAAAAGCACTTTTTGTTAAAAAAAAAAAAATCATTCCTGTTGCTTTCGTATCTCAGATCCTGGCTCCGCACCCTTGTGACGTAACATATTTCACCCACGTGTACTGGGCTTCCTCAGACGTTCTCTCTGTGCTGTTTGCTGTCTATTTACAGCCGTAGCTCCACCTCCGTTTACTTTTGATTGGCGGAGTCCGTAAACCATGTCCAAAGATATACAAATCATGTGTGTCTCTCGTTTCACATTCAAATCTTCCCAGCAAAAGTTTTTCAGAGTCTTTGCAGTTGTAAACCAGAGTTCATATATATTGTCAATCAAAAGGATAAATTTCATATTGGGAAACAATCGAATGTTTCTTAATTATTATCCAAACATTAAAATAAACACTTTTTATTTATAATTATTACCACAAAACCCAGAATGTATTTTAATGATATACTACATGCTCTAACTAATCCTTGTTCATATATTTTTATTGGCTTTCAAGCAATCTAAGGATTATCTACTAAATGCCGTTTTATAAAAATACCCAATCTTATATTGGGATATTCTATATGTGTTTAAATTTCTAAATTATACTACACCAAAAACGTATATGGAGGAAGACACAAATATTTTTATAATAAAAAGCGAATTATTGCCTAAATCACAATAAATGTTTTAGTTGCTAAATACAACTCTTCTTTTTTTTAAAAACAAACAAAAAAACTTCTAAAATACCTATGTATTATATTAAGAATGTCATTCCTTATATTAATCGCATCTAACCTCAAAATAGATTAGATTTAAAAAAAAATTTAATCTCTAACCTCGCAAAATCAATTATTTGAATTGAATCATAAAATAATTATATTCAAACCAGTTTTCCTAGATTAAAACTACTTGATAAAAAAGCGAATACAAATCTTTAGAGAATAGATCATAAAAAAAAATCACTAAATAAAACAATGTATAAAAAAGCCTTTTGAACTCTTAAAGGGGTAAATCATAAAAAGTGTCATCGCTCGAAATCTCCATTTAGTCCAACGGGATGTAACGTTTTTTAATTTAAAAATCAACCTCATCTATTGTTGGGATAAAAGTTTTTTAAAACCCTGCCCTCTCCAGTCTTAATCTTCTCTGTCCCTAAAAAGGTTAGTTTGCTAGGATCTCCTTAATGCTCTTTAATAAAGAGGGAGGACAGTGGGTGTTCTTTAAAGCCCCTTCTAATATTACTAAAATGTTCCTCCACTCTTATGTGGACTTGTCTGGTTGTCTTGACATATTGGCATATTAATAAATAAATAAATAAAAACTGTGTGACAAGTAGTGATGTCGCGAACCGGGCGAACCGCCATAGACTTCAATAGGCAGGCGAATTTTAAAATACACAGGGACTCTTTCTGGCCACAATAGTGATGGAAAAGTTGTTTCAAAGGGACTAACACCTGGACTGTGGCAAGCAAACTCCGATCCGCGGCTGCATCTTGCAGCCGCTTAGTAGATAACTCCCTAATTCCCACGGTATTAGAGAGCTATCTACTAAAAGGCTGAAAGACCTAAATTGGTCTTTCAGCCACATTTACTAATACTAAGTAAAGTTTACTTAGTATTAGTAAATTCTGCCCCTACTCGCTATGCAGCGAGTAGGGGCATGTCTAGTAAGCAGTGAGCAGCCAGTGGCTGCTCACTGTAAAAAAAAAAAAACCTATTGCCCCTACCCCTGTGCGACGGGTGGGGGCCATAAATTACAATGGGGGGAGGACCTACTTTCCTCCCCCCCCGGCCCCCACCCCTGGGCGGCGGGTGGGGGCCATAAAGATAATGAGGGGGGGGGTCTCTACATTTACCTGTCACAGCACTCTGATTGGTTGGTTTGAAATCCACCTTTGGAATTTTCCCACGCTGTGTAATTTGACTCATAACAACACTCTGATTGGTGGATTGAAATCCACCAATCAGAGTGCTCTGTGTCATTTTACACAGCGTGGGAAAGTTCTTTGGAATTTTCCCACGCTGTGTAATTTGACTCATAACAACACTCTGATTGGTGGATTGAAAGTAACCAATCAGAGTGTTATGAGTCTGTGTAAAATGACACAGAGCACTCTGATTGGTGGATTTCAAACCCACCAATCAGAGTGCTCTTAGCCTAATTGCAGGGTGGGGCAAGGCTTTATAAGCCTTCCCCCGCCCTGCAGAGCTCAGTCTGCGTGGATCCCTCGCCAGGTGAAGATGGATTATTTTTTTTTATTTTTTTTTAATTGCGTCGGTTATTATGGTTTTTTATTTGGCCTTTTTTGGGGCTGAAAAAAGAAGATTTAGAAGAAAGAAAACATCGAATGGTAAGTTTTATTTTTTTTTTACAGGTACTTAGTTAACGGTCCCCCCCTCATTATTTTTAGGGTGAGGGGGGTAGGTAGAGGGTTAATTTTTTTTGGGGGGGGAGGGGGTGATTAGGGCTTTGGGGACCCCTAGTCACCTCGGTTTACGACAAATTTTTTTAGGGCCCCCACCTGCCGCTCAGGGGTGGGGGCCGGGGGGGAGGACCTTAGGTCCCCCGCCCTTTTTAGTATTTAGGGCCCCCACCCGCTGCTCAGGGGTAGGGGCCGGGGGGGGGAGGACATTAGGTCCCCCCCCTTTTTAGTATTTAGGGCCCCCACCCGCCGCTCAGGGGTGGGGGCCAGGGGGGAGGACCTTAGGTCCCCCAACCTTTTTAGTACTTAGGGCCCCCACCCGCCGCTCAGGGGTGGGGGCCAGGGGGGAGGACCTTAGGTCCCCCCCATTGTGATTTATTTGCCCCCACCCACCGCTCAGGGGTGGGGGCCGGGAGGGAGGACATTAGGTCCCCCCCTTTTTAGTATTTAGGGCCCCCACCCGCTGCTCAGGGGTGGGGGCCAGGGGGAAGGACCTTAGGTCCCCCCCCTTTTTAGTATTTAGGGCCCCCACCCGCCACTCAGGGGTGGGGGCCAGGGGGGAGGACCTTAGGTCCCCCCCCTTCTTAGTATTTAGGGCCCCCACCCACCACTCAGGGGTGGGGGCCGGGGGGGGAAAGAAGTTCCCCTTATTGTTTTTTTTAGGGCCCCCACCCACCGCTCAGGGGTGGGGGCCGGGGGGAGAACAGTAGGTCCCCCCCCATATCATTGAGTAAACTTTTATTATGGTTTTTTATTTGGCCTTTTTTGGGGCTGAAAAAAGAAGATTTAGAAGAAAGAAAACATCGAATGGTAAGTTTTTTTTTTTTTTTACAGGTCCTTAGTTAACGGTCCCCCCCTCATTATTTTTAGGGTGAGGGGGGTAGGTAGGGGGTTAATTTTTTTTGGGGGGGTAGGGGGTGACTAGGGCTTTGGGGACCCCTAGTCACCTCGGTTTAAGACAAATTTTTTTAGGGCCCCCACCCGCCGCTCAGGGGTGGGGGCCGGGGGGGAGGACCTTAGGTCCCCCGCCCTTTTTAGTATTTAGGGCCCCCACCCGCTGCTCAGGGGTAGGGCCGGGGGGGGAGGACATTAGGTCCCCCCCTTTTTAGTATTTAGGGCCCCCACCCGCCGCTCAGGGGTGTGGGCCGGGGGGGAGGACATTAGGTCCCCCCCCTTTTTAGTATTTAGGGCCCCCACCCGCCGCTCAGGGGTGGGGGCCAGGGGGGAGGACCTTAGGTCCCCCCCATTGTGATTTATTTGCCCCCACCCACCGCTCAGGGGTGGGGGCCGGGAGGGAGGACATTAGGTCCCCCCCTTTTTAGTATTTAGGGCTCCTACCCGCTGCTCAGGGGTGGGGGCCAGAGGGAAGGACCTTAGGTCCCCCCCCTTCTTAGTATTTAGGGCCCCCACCCACCACTCAGGGGTGGGGGCCGAGGGGGGGAAAGAAGTTCCCCCCTATTGTTTTTTTTAGGGCCCCCACCCACCGTTCAGGGGTGGGGGCCGGGGGGAGAACAGTAGGTCCCCCCCCCATATCATTGAGTAAACTTTGACAAACCCCACCCCCGAGCGGCGGGTGGGGGGGTTGTCAAAGTTTACTCAATGATATGGAATAGGGGGCGGACCGAACATCGCGTATGTTCGCCCGCCGTGGCGAACGCGAACATGCGATGTTCGCCAGGAACTATTCGCCGGCGAACTGTTCGTGACATCTCTAGTGACAAGTAATTACTTGTTTTACTATTCTTATTATTATGTTATTTATATTGCGCCATCAAATTCCGCAGCGCTTTACAATGGGTGGGCGAACAGACATGTAGTTGTAACTAGACAAGTTGGACACACAGGAACATAGGGGTTGAGGGCGCTGCTCAATCAGGGAGTGGGGTAAAGTGACACAAAAAGGTAAGGATAGTATTAGACTAGTGACAGTTGCAGAAGAGTAATCAGTCAGGAGCTATTAACCCCTTAAGACCGCAGGGCGTTCTATGCCGTCACTATTTGGGCGGCTCTAAACGCTGCAGGGCGGCATAGAATGCCCTGGGCAGTCTTGCCTCCCACATGGCCGGCGGCACATGGCCGCTGCAGATCGCAGTCGGAGGGCATGCCTGTGCCTGGGGACCGTGGTCTGCAGCTTCCGATCGCAGTGACAGGCTGTCACTGCGATCGGTATTTACCATGTAAATCGGCTGACACATGGAGCCGGCCTCATTCTCGTGCAGCAGATCGCGGTCGGGGGACATGCCTGGCCCCCCAGGCAGTCCCCCAGCGGTCAGTGACCGCAATCTGCTCAGCCTGATCGCAGTGAGAGGCAGTTTCTGCGATCTGAATGCAGAGACAGCCTCTCCCTGCGATCTGATCGCAGTGACAGCCTGTCACTGCGATCAGAGTTATTATGTGTAAGCCTATTGGCTGACACATGAAACTACAGGCAGGATCCCCCTGTAGATCGCAGTGGGGTGCATGCCTGACCACCCAGGCACTCCCCCTGTGGCCAATTACCGCGATCTGCAGGAGGTGATCACAGTGACAGCCAGTCACTGTGATCACTGATCCTGTGTGTCAGCCAGTGATGTAAAATCACTGACTGACACTGTCTCTGCCCCTCTCCTGTAATAAAAATAAAATGTTAGTTAAAAAATAAATAAATTACAGTTACAAATAAAATATACTTAGATCATATTATAAATATGATCTAAGTATATATTTACACATACACACTAAGTGTATTTTAATATATAATTATATATATATATATATATATATATATATATCAAAATACATGTAGAAGGATATTGATTAAATCTATATATATATATATATATATATATATAATTATAATTATATATAATAAAAAATATGTAAATACGTTAAAAAGTAAAAGTAAAAAATACATACATAATTAATATATATATATATATATATATATATATATATATATATATATATATATATATATATATATATATATATATATATATATGTAATTTTATTCTAACTGTAGTTTATATATATATTGATAGATGTAGAACAAAATAATATATTTATATACATAAGTATATACATATATCACTATATGTATACCTATATATATAAATAAAAATAAATGTAAAAAATAATATATATATATATATATATATATATATATACATACATATATACACACACACACACACACATCCAAACACGTATATATAAAATAATTTTACATATATATATATATATATATATATATATATATATATAATAATTTAACATAATATGGTCCTTTTATTAATTACAGTTTGCTGGACCTGCCTGACAACCCAGGCCGAAAGTATAGGGAATTTAATTTGCTAGCAATATATTTAACCCTATAACTTTCCAAGACACCATAAAACCTGTACATGGGGGGGTACTGTTTTACTCGGGAGACATCGCTGAACACAAATATTTGTGTTTCAAAACCATAAAATTTATTACAACGATGATATCGTCAGTGAAAGTGACGTTTTTTGCATTTTTCACACATAAACGGCACTTACACTGATGATATTATTGCTGTAATACTTTTTCCTGTTTTAAAACACAAATATTTCTGTTCAGCAAAGTCTCCTGAGTATAACAGTACCCCTCATGTACAGGTTTTATGGTGTTTTCAAAAGTTACAGAGTCAAATATAAGGCTTGCGTTTCTGTTTTTTCACATTGAAATTCGCCAGATTGGTTATGTTGCCTTTGAGACCGTATGGTAGCCCAGGAATAAGAATTACCCCCATGATGGCATACCATTTGCAAAAGTAGACAAGCTCAGGTATTGCAAATGGGGTATGTTCAGTCTTTCTTAGTAGCAACTTAGTCACAAACACTGTCCAAAATTGGCGTTCAAATAAGTTTTTTGCATTTTTCACACATGTTTAGTGTTTGAACATGAGGCTTGAAGGAGAGGTCGGGGTCAAAGAGAACACCTAGGCAGCGAGTCTGCGTGGTGGAGCAGATGGTAGCACCGTTGACTTGGAGGGAGACAGACACATGAGTAACAACACTTGAGGAAGGAAAGACCAGAATTTCAGTTTTGGTGAAGTTTAGTTTAAGGAAGTGGGCAGCCATCCAGTTAGAAATAGCAGAGATGCAGTCAGTCAAGAGTGACGGGGAGAGATCAGGAGAGGACAGATAGATTTACGTGTCATCCGCATAGAAATGATATTGGAAGCCAAAGGAGCTAATGAGTTTATCAAGGGAGGCAGTATAGATAGAGAACAGTAGGGGACCAAGGACTGAACCTTGGGGGACCCCAACAGAAAGGAGCTGGGGAGAAGAAGCAGAGCCAGAGAAAGAAACACTGAAAGAGCACTGGGAGAGGTAGGAGGAGCACCAGGAGAGAGCAATATCTTGTAGACCGATATTGCGGAGGATGAGAAGAAGCTGTTGATGATCAACAGTGTCAAAAGCCGCAGACAGGTCAAGGAGAATTAGGATAGAGTAGTGACCACTAGATTTTGCAGCGAGTAGATCATTGGATACTTTGGTCAGTGCCGTTTCCACAGAGTGCTTAGCGCGGAAACCAGACTGAAGCAGGTCTAGCAGAGAGTTGGACTCGAGGAAGTCTGTCAATCTCGCATACACAATTCTTTCAAGGATCTTGGATGCAAAAGGCAATAGCGAGATAGGATGATAGTTGGATGGGGAGTTAGGGTCTTCTAGGGAGTTAGACTTCTTTAGAATTGGGGTTACAGTTGCATGTTTGAAGGGCAATGGAAATATACCAGAGGAGAGAGAGAGATTGAGCATTTTAGTGAGAGGTGGAGAAAGAGAAGAAGACAGAGTACGGATGAGATGGGAATTGGATCTAGGGAGCAGGTGGTGGGGCGGGAGGACTGGAGCAGAACAGAAACCTCTTCCAATGTAGCGGGTGCGAATGAACAGCAGAGGGAGTGAAGTTAGGGGAAGTAATGTAAGGGGAAGAAGAAAGATGAGAGATCTCTTCAGTGAAGTGAGTTGCAAAGTCTCAGGTGGTCAAGTTAGTAGGTGGAGGAGGAACAGCAGGGCGAAGAGAAAGTTAAATGTGTGAAATAGTCGTTTGGGTTCGTGGGAGAGTGTGGTTATGAGGGTATTAAAGTAATTAACTTTTGCAGAGGAAAGAGCCAAGCTGTATGAGATCAGCATAAATTTATAGTGGAGAAAGTCAGATGCACAGTGAGACTTTCTCCAACAGCGTTCAACAGTTCTGGAGCATTTTTGGCGATATCGCGGGAGCTTGGTGTGCCAGGGTTGTTGTTGGGGGCTCCTGTGGTGTTTAAATGTACAAGGTGCCATGATGTCTAGTTGAGATGAAGTGAAGTTCATGTAGAGGCGGAAGAGTATAAAATTTTAATCCACTTATGACAGATTTGACAGATTTGATATCTAGATTGATTAATACAGATTACTGATCCAATGCCGTTTTGCATTGTTGTTTAACCCCTTAGTGACCAGACCGTTTTTCAATTTTCTTACCGTTAAGGACCAGGGCTCTTACATTTCTGCAGTGTTTGTGTTTAACTGTAATTTTTCTCTTACTCATTTACTGTACCCACACATATTATATACCATTTTTGTTGTCATTAAATTGTCTTTCAAAGATACCATTATTTTTATCATATAATTTACTATAACAATAATTACAAAACATGATGAACAAAATGTACGAAAACACACTTTTTTGAACTTTGACCCCCACAATCTGTTGCACATCTACAACCACCAAAACACATCCATGCTAAATAGTTTCAAATTTTTTTCCTGAGTTTAGAAATACCCAATGTTAACATGTTCTTTTTTTGGGGGAAAGTTATAGGGCGCTAAGTACAAGTAGCGCTTTGCTATTTCCAAACCATTTTTTCTAAAATTAACATGTTACATTGTAACACTGATATCTGTCAGGAATCCCTGAATAACCCTTCACATGTATATATTTTTAAAAGAAGACAACCTAAGGTATTAAACTTGGGGTATTTTGACTCTTTTCATGCAACCATTTTATCACCAATCTATGGCAAAAAAAATAAATATATAAATTGGTGATTTTTTTTACACACATAGCAATTTAAGAATACATGTACTGAGAACTTTAAGGGTTACTGCCAAAGAACACCCCAATATGTGTTCAGCTACATCTCCTGAGTACAGTAATACCACCCATGTATAGGTGTGTTGGGTTCGCTGGGGGCTAAAAGACCTTATTTGGAGGGTGCGCATCCCAGTTTTCCAACTTGGAATTTTCGCAGCTGGTCATCATGCACCCATGTCCTATTTGGGACATGTTTGAAGCCGGCCAATGTAATTTACCCCATCAAATCAAATATTTTTGAAGTAGACCCTCTAGGGTATTTCTATCAGGATTACTATTTGCTCCAGCACGTAGAATTGTATCACAGCTAAGACTAACAGGTAATGTCTTACCGGGCCTTAGAATGGCTGGACTAAACGTACCAGATTATAGTCATAATACTAGCCGAGGTTGGGGGTACAGAAAGTGACACAATGATTAGGGAAAGCCAGAAGTCAGGGATACCAGAATACAGGGAAGTCAATACGAAACCAAAGTCAATATTAAGAAGTAAACGCTCAGAAACACACTCTCAGACAACCACTAGGGAACCCACGACAGGGCAAAGATGAAAAGGCAGGAGTTTTAATAAGCCTATTTCAGCTCTGATTGGCCGAAAATCAGCCTTGTACCCCAGAACGTGCGTGCACGTCTCCTGCGTAACGTCACACACATGCTGACATCGTCATCAACGTGTGCGGATGAGGCTACAATTTGGCGTGGATCCACAGCTGAGCGCAAATGCCGTGAGGTGAGGCTGAATGTGGTACATTACCCCTACCTGAAGACCGCCCACTGGGTGGGCAGGACCAGGCTTGAAAGGGAACTTGGCGTGGATAGACCAAATACTGCAAGGAACCACAAGAAAATCTGGAATTGACCTCATACTCCTCCTGTCCAGAAACAACCTATGGAGGAGGGGGAACACTTGGGATTGTATACCTATTGCAGATAAGAGGTTTGAGCAGGGAAACATGAAAGGTGATAGGAATACGTAAGGAGGTAGGAAGCGACAGAGAATAGGAGACAGGATTAATTCTCCTAATGATACGGAATGGACCAAGGAATCTGGGGGCAAACTTCATGCTAGTTTAATGTTGTGTGATGATAACCACACCCTCTCACCTACTTGGTTAACAGGGTTGTCACCCCGCCGTTTATCTGCATAAAATTTGAAACAATCAGCCGCGGTTCTGAGAGTGGAGTGAACTTTGGTTCTAGTATCACGAATAGAAGCAAGGTGATCACCCAAAGTGGGGATAGCAGTGTCAAAGAAGACAGCTGGCAGGACAGTAGGATGATGACCGTTATTAACAAAAAATGTGCTATGATTAGCATTGTTCCTAGCAAACTCGGCCCAGGGCAGTAATTCAGACCATTTATCCTGAGTGCTATTAACATAACAACGCAGATACAATTCCAATCACTAATTAGCCATTTCGGCTGTGCAATAGGACAAATAATTTATCTAGTGGTTTATAGCATGGGGCCTGAGACTGAGCCTCCATGATAGTGCCAAGCAAAGGTGAAGATAATGAAAGAACAATGGAAGCGATGATACACTCAGGTGGAATAATAGGGGACGTCTCTTGTTCCTGAACTGATTCAGTATCAAATTGTCTAGGCAAGGCATCCGCCTTCACGTTTTTGGGACCATGTCTGTAAGTTATAAGAAAGTTGAAGCAAGATAGGAACAAAGACCATCTAGCCTGCCTAGAAGACAGTCATTTAGCATCCCCTATATATGGCAAATGGTCAGTAATGATCAAAAGAGGATCCTTGGAGCCTTCCAAAAGATGTTGCCACTCTTTATGTGCTAATATAATGGCCAACAACTCTCTATTGCCAATATCATAACTACGCTCAGCGGGGGACAATTTTCTAGAGAAGTACCCACATGGATGCAAAGGGGTGTCCTGACTCTCCCTCTGGGAAAGAACAGCCCCTACCCCAGTTTTGGAGGCATCAACCTACAGTATAGATGGTTTGCTGGTGTTAGGATGTATCAAT
Source organism: Pelobates cultripes (assembly GCA_933207985.1). Classification (NCBI taxonomy): domain Eukaryota; kingdom Metazoa; phylum Chordata; class Amphibia; order Anura; family Pelobatidae; genus Pelobates; species Pelobates cultripes. Next base: position 163,923,410 of record OW240912.1, read on the forward strand.
ATATCAACAGAAGCAAATGTTTGTTTGAGAAGTTCAAAAGCCTCTTTAGCATCCTTAGACCATATTGTACTGTTAGCCCCTAGAGTGTCATATTGGTGAAGGGGGCTATCACAGAAGAGAACCCTTTAATAAACCTTCTGTAGTAATTGGCAAACCCAATGGACCTTTGAATGGTTTTTAGTCCATTGGGCAATGGCCAATGTATAACATCATCTAGTTTCTGAGGGTCTATCTGAAAACCAGAAGCAGAAATGCTTTACCCCAGAAATTGTACTTCAGTTTGATCAAAGATGCTCTTTTCCAGTTTGCAATAAAGTTGATTATTAAGTAAAGTTTGCAATACTTGTTTGACCTGTTTGTGGTGAGTCTGAAAGTCAGGAGAATAAATAAGTATATCATCCAGGTATACCAGGACAAATGAACAAATATATTATCCAGGTATACCAGGACAAATTAATAAATATAGTCCCTAAATACATAATTAATAAAGTCCTGGAACACAGCCGGTGCATAGCATAACCTGAAGAGCATACCAAGATACTCATAGTGCCCACTTCTAGTGTTAAATGCAGTTTTCCACTCATGATTTTCTTTAATCCTTACCAAATTGTATACACTCCTAAGGTCAATTTTAGTAAATATTTTAGCACCCTGGAGTCTGTCAAATAATTCGGAAATGAGTGGAATAGGATAGGCATTTTTCATTGTGATCTTGTTTTGTGCCCTGTAGTCAATGCATTGATGCAATTCACCATCTTT
>OW240912.1:163940595-163982284 GCA_933207985.1 Pelobates cultripes
CTCTGTGTCAGTGTGTATCAAGGGCTCTGAGGACAGGTGTCAATCCATATCTGCCAAGTGACCCTATGTAGGGGAAACAGTCTCTATTCTGCTCTGTGTCAGTGTGTATCAGGGGCTCTGAGGGCAGGTGTCAATCCATATCTGCCAAGTGACCCTATGTAGGGGAAACAGTCTCTATTCTGCTCTGTGTCAGTGTGTATCATGGTCTCTGAGGACAGGTGTCAATCCATATCTGCCAAGTGACCCTATGTGGGAGAAACAGTCTCTATTCTGCTCTGTGTCAGTGTGTATCAGGGGCTCTGAGGACAGGTGTCAATCCATATCTGCCATGTGACCCTATGTAGGAGAAACAGTCCCTATTCTGCTCTGTGTCAGTGTGTATCAGGGATCCCTAGGACAGGTGTCAATCCATATCTGCCAAGTGACCCTATGTAAAAAAGGCCTGATGAGATGAGCTACCTTGGGCTAAAAATGGTCCACGCGCTGCTGTATTTTAGCTCTGAATGCCTGTTGACTTGCGTGACTTATCCGCCACCAACTTGGGTTCAAGCCGCCAGTGTGTACTTTATAAATGGCTTTATAAAGCATTGTGTACTTTATAAATGGCTCCACCTGCCACCCGTACAGCAACACAGTCTCCAGTTAGGAGGACCAACCAAGCATCTTCTTCCATCTGCCTGTTACAGAAATTACTGCCGTGTGTACCACGACCACTGATAGAGGCAGCCCAGGAAGGTATTAAACCCAGTAAAAATGGTACTTCAAGCACCACTCCTATCTGGTGTCACATTAGCTTGACGTAGTGCCCCAAATTTGCAGTAAGAGGACCGACCAAGCCTCTTCTTCCATCTCCCTGTTACAAAAATCAATGCCGTGTACACGACCACTGATAGAGAGCGAGGAAGGTATTAAACTGATAAAAATAGTACTAAACACTCCACTCCTATCTGGTGTCACATTAGCTTGACCGCGCAGTGCCCCAAATTTGCAGTAAGAGGACCGACCAAGCCTCTTCTTCCATCACCCTGTTACAAAAATCAATGCCGTGTACACGTCCACTGATAGGAGACGCGGAAGGTATTAAACTGATAAAAATAGTACTAAAAACACCACTCCTATCTGGTGTCACATTAGCTTGACCGCGCAGTGCCCCAAATTTGCAGTAAGAGGACCGACCAAGCCTCTTCTTCCATCTCCCTGTTACAAAATCAATGCCGTGTACACGACCACTGATAGGAGACGCGGAAGGTATTAAACTGATCAGAACAATACTAAACACACCACTCCTATCTGGTGGCACATTAACTTGACCGCGCAGTGCCCCAAATTTGAATTAAGAGGACCGACCAAGCATCTTCTTCCATCTCCCTGTTACAGAAATCACTGCCATATCCATACAAATTGTACAGAATGTCCAGGATAGTTTTCCAGGGACAAATATTGTCGCCTGTTGAACGAGGTGACCTTGCTCGGGTCCCAGGTGTGCGGTTCCTAAAATGGCTGCCATATACACGTCCACTGATGGGAGACGCGAAAGGTATTAAACTGATCAGAACAGTACTAAACACACAACTCCTATCTGGTGGCACATTAGATTTCCCGCGCAGTGCCCCAAATTTGAAGTAAGAGGGCCGACCAAGCATCTTCTTCCATCTCACTGTTACAGAAATCACTGCCATATCCATACAAATTGTACAGAATGTCCAGGCTAGGTTTCCAGGGACAAATGTTGTCGCCTGTTGAACGAGGTGACCTTGCTCAGGTCCCAGGTGTGCGGTTCCTAAAATGGCTGCCGTGTACACGTCCACTGATAGGAGACGCGGAAAGTATTAAACTGATCAGAACAATACTAAACACACCACTCCTTTTTTTGGGTGAGGCTTTACAGGACAGAGTGCTTCTCCACGGGACATGTTAACTCACGGGCAGCTGGCTCATCAAGGAACCACAGCAGCTTTCCATGTACAGGTAAGACACGTGCAGCGGTAAGGGTTCAGGCTCTTCTTCCTGGAGGATATGCTGCAAGCCTGTTGAACGAGGTGACCTTGCTCGGGTCCCAGGTGTACGGTTCCTAAAATGGCTTTTACCATATACCGTCCACTGATAGAGGCAGCGGAAGGTATTAAACTGATCAGAACAATACTAAACACCCTCCTATCTGGTGGCACATTAGCTTGACCGGCGCGGTGCCCCAAATTTGAATTAAGAGGACCCGACCAAGCATCTTCTTCCATCTCCCTGTACAGAAATCACTGCCATATCCCTGGTGTACAGAATGTCAGGATAGTTTTCCAGGGACAAATGTTGTAGCCTGTTGAGCAATTGACCTTGCTCGGGTCCCAGGTGTGCGGTTCCTAAAATGGCTGCCATATACGCGTCCACTGATAGGAGACGCGAAAGGTATTAAACTGATCAGAACAATACTAAACACACCACAAATAAGGTTTCTCTCCTGTATGGCTCCTCAAATGATGCTTAAGATTAGAAGCGGCTGAAAAGCATTTCTCACACTCCGAACAAAAAAATATATATATTGTGATAAAGTGAAGGCAGATAGGCCTTTTAACCCCAGGGGGAGTATGTGTAGGATGTGTTGTAGGAGAGAGAGGCTGTTCTCTCCAGATAGTCAAGGAGACTAGGCACTTGGAGTGCAGAAAGGAAGCAGTCAGGGCAAGACTGGCTTGGAGCACTGGGAGTGCAGATAGGAAAGCAGTCAGGGCAAGGCTGGCTTGGAGCACTGGGAGTGCAGAAAGCAAAGCAGTCAGGGCAAGGCTGGCTTGGAGCACTGGGATTGCAGAAAGGAAAGCAACAGGTTAGATAGCAGAGCGTTGCTCTCTAATAAGGTTGGTGCAAGATTGTGTTTGGTTTCTGTGAGTGGAAACAGAGAGCTGAAAACCCTGAAGCAGTAAGGCTGTTTATGTTTATGTTGGGAAATGGACAAGCCATCCAACCCAGTTAGCTGATTATTTTGTTTAGTTAGTGCTCAGAAGAGCAAGGCTTTTGTTTGATATATTTTTGTTACCTTTTATACCTTACTGTGCATTTATTTTGGAACCTCAATAAAAGAGCAAGTCAGTTTACCTCATCCAGCGTGTGAAGTGTCTCTAAAGCCTGAAAAGACTGTGTGTAACACCCCAATCCCAGGACAAGGTACCAAGGGAAAGGAGTACTTTTGTCACAATATATATATATATATATATATATATATATATATATATATATATATTTTTTTTTTATTCTTTATTTTTGGTATGCAGGTAGTTACAACAGTGCCTATGTCGCCACAACAGCATTTAGAAGGCTTGATTTTTATAGACATATGATAGCAGTATTGTGGCAAGTTGGATATGCATACATTTTTTTAAGGTGAAAAGGGTAACTTACAACACTTATTTTTTAACTGTTGTACAGCATCTTGAGGAAACGCGCACATTTTTTAGATTAATAATACAAGTTAAGTACAAGCTGAGTAATTACGTCTGTCTTTTTGACTTACATTGTTGTTGAGTAATGGTAGCTTAGTGTTAATAGTCATGTCGCGCGTCATCGCTACAATATCTAGGCATTGACATGGTTATGCTTAAGTGAGAGAAACAGTATAAATTTACATTGCTCAAGCATGTCAAAACGCAACACGGAGCTACATCGCTTGTATCTTTCTAGATAGATGGGTTGTACGCTATGCCATAAGCTAATCAAAACATAAAATAGTTAAACCTAAAATAATTACACATAAAATAATTATACTAAGCTTACATGAGCTAGATTAAAGTAACACAGTATAAAAGTAGGAGTATGCAGGCTATAATCACAAACGTGTTTGGTCACTGATAATTACGGATCTGGTTCACTGCACTATTTATAAAATACACTTTAACATCAGAATATACATGCTTGTGAAAGCGTGTGGTAGGTGCTAATATGTTGCTAGACATAGGCTAAAACATACGGAGGTAGGCTAGAATGAGGCTTTCAAGCATTGTCACATAAAATATATTTTTTTAACATTCTCTCCACTTTGAACGAAATGACGTTTGGGAAGAGATTAACATAATTAAACACAGGCAGTAAAAATACAGTTTTTAGCCATACACTGTAACTTTAACACTACACATCCCATCTTCATAACAATTACATATTTGGAATCAGCACACTTAAAACATAAACATAACCAAAAATCAGCCAAATCCATCCAGCGGTTAAAAAGTTAGCTGGAGGTCCCTTTATGACTGACCGCAAGCACATTTTCCTGCCCAAAACCGTTCCATAGATTTGGGCTGTGCGGTCGGTCTATTTCAGGCTGAAAAAACGACTAAGTCCCATCGCCGAGTGATCTCTTCCTGATGTCCCAAAAAAGGTGTTTAAAGGGCCAGCACCAGTCACATAAAGAGTCCATAAGCCCCAATATGCCCACCGACAGTCTTAAAGGGCCATACACACCGAATAAAAGTGCATACATTTTCACAATCTCCCAGGGGCCATAGTCATGCGGGAGGAGGCTGGCAAATAGGCTTCTCCACAACCCAGGGAAGCAGGGCAATTTGCCATTTAAAGGGCCAGTTACAAATAGCAGTTTGTAACAAGGTGTCAATCCATATCTGCCATGTGACCCTATGTAGGGGTAACAGTCCCTATTCTGATCTGTGTCAGTGTGTATCAGGGAACCTTAGGACAGGTGTCAATCCATATCTGCCAAGTGACCCTATGTTGGGGTAACATTCCCTATTCTGATCTGTGTCAGTGTGTATCAGGGGCTCTGAGGACAGGTGTCAATCCATATCTGCCAAGTGACCCTATGTAGGTCTCTATTCTGCTCTGTGTCAGTGTGTATCATGATCTCTGAGGACAGGTGTCAATCCATATCTGCCAAGTGACCCTATGTAGGAGGAACAGTCCCTATTCTGCTCTGTGTCGGTGTGTATCAGGGATCCTGAGGACAGGTGTCAATCCATATCTGCCAAGTGACCCTATGTAGGGGGAACAGTCTCTATTCTGCTCTGTGTCAGTGTGTATCATGGTCTCAGTGAGGACGGGAGGACAGGTGTCAATCCATATCTGCCAAGTGACCCTATGTAGGAGGAACAGTCCCTATTCTGCTCTGTGTCAGTGTGTATCAGGGATCCTTAGGACAGGTGTCAATCCATATCTGCCAAGTGACCCTATGTAGGGGGACCAGTCTCTATTCTGCTCTGTGTCCGTGTGCATCAGGGGCTCTGAGGACAGGTGTCAATCCATATGTCAAGGTGTCAATATGTCATATGTCAGGTGTCAATCCATATTGATTGTGATTTAGGAATGTTAGGTGATTTCTGCCCTTTATGGATTAAAACCAGACTCTGTATCAACTGTGTAATTTTCCATGGGAGTTTTGCCCTGGATCCCCCTCGGGCATACCACAGTCCAGGTGTTAGTCCACTTGAAACAACTTTTCCATCACTATTGTGGCCAGAAAGAGTCCCTGTGTGTTTTAAAATTCGCCTGCCCATTGAAGTCTATGGCAGTTCGCGCGGTTCGCGAACATTTGCGGAAGTTCGCGTTCGCCGTTCGGGAACCGAAAATTTCGTGTTCGCGACATCACTAATTGTGACACCAGATGTGAGTGGTGGCACTGACTGGGCAAATGGGCACAGATTCCACTGTGAGCCTGACACAGAAGCTGGCAGCAGTGGCAGACAACTAACTGCTATTCAATCTATAACAGTGAAAAAAGTTTTTTGTTTTTAAATGCAAGCTATTGTGACACCAGTGAGTGAGTGGTGGCACTGGGCACAGTATCCACTGTGAGCCTGACACAGAAGCTGGCAGGCAGGCAACTGCAATTACATTACACAAAAAAAAAAAAAAAGCAGACTGATGTTCTAGCCCTAAAAAGGGCTTTTTGGGGTGCTGTCCTTACAGCAGAGATCAGATGAGTCCTTCAGGACTGTAGTGGACACTGTATACCCTAACCTAGCTATGCATTTCCCTATCTAATCAACAGCAGCTACACTTTTCCCTCCTCTCACTAAGCATGCAGCTTGAGAATGAATCTAAAATGGATGCTGTCCAGTAGGTGGGAGGGTCTGCTAGGGAGGGTGTGCTGCTAATTGGCTGGAATGTGTCTGCTGACTGTGAGGTACAGGGTCAAAGTTTACTCAATGATGATGAATAGGGGGCGGATCGAACCGCGCATGTGTTCGCCATCCGCGGCAGACGCGAACACGCTATGTTCGCCGGGAACTGTTCGCCAGCGAACCGTTCAGTGCATCACTATTGGTGTCCCTCAGGGGTCTATTCTGGGACCCCTTCTATTTAACATATTTATAAATGATCTTGAAGACAGCATTGAAAGTCATGTTTCAGTGTTTGCAGATGACACAAAACTTTGTAAAATAATACAATGTGAGCAAGATATTACTTTGCTGCAGAGGGATTTAGATAGACTGGGGGACTGGGCACTCAAATGGCAGATTAAATTTAATGTTGAAAAATGCAAAGTTATGCACTTTGGCGTAAAGAATACACAAGCAACGTACACCGTTAATGGAAGCGAATAAGGGATAACACACGAAAAGGACTTGGGAATTGTTATAGACAACAAACTATGCAACAATGTGCAATGTCAATCAGCAGTGGCCAAGCCCAGTAAGGTATTGTCATGCATGAAAAAGGGCATTCATTCTCGGGACGAGAATATCATTTTGCCTCTTTATAAATCACTGGTAAGACCACATATTGAATATGCTGGAGGGGCTACAAAAGTAATAAAAGGAATGGAACATATCCGCTATGAAGAGAGGTTAACAAATTTAAACCTATTTAGTTTAGAAAAACGTTGCCTGAGAGGGGATATGATAACATTATACAAATATATTCGTGGCCAATACAAACCATTGTGTTTAAATCTATTCACAAACCAGACTTTACATAGGACACGAGGCCATGCGTTTAGACTGGAAGAAAGAAGATTTTGTCTAAGGCAAAGGAAAGGTTTTTTTACTGTAAGAACAATCAGGATGTGGAATTCTTTGCCTGAAGAAGTGGTTGTAGTGGATGGCACTGGACTGTCCTCCAGGATTGTGTTTAAAAGACTGTTCGTGTGTTTATTTTCCTGTATAATTGAAATTGTATGTGGAATTCGTATGTTTGTTCGGTAGTTTCCATTCGTATTTCATACGAATGAAAACTACCGAATCAATAGACCACCCCAGAGAGAAGTGTGTACGTCATTAAGGCTTTCACACTTCTCTAACCACAGTTAATCTGTGTTTTATTGCTATATCTGGGTGGCCTCCATTCGGTAAGAGAACACGTGGCGGCGGCCATCTTATCCACACTCTCTCAGCGGTGTTTGGTCTTCGAGTGTCTGGAACTCAAATCGGACACTCGATTACCCGAACACTGCTGAGACCTCCAGAGTTCCATAACTCCCGAACGGAGGGGCCAATTAGCCCCTCATTCGGTGAATTCAACCTACCGAACAAGGGGATTCATGCAAATGTTTTATTAGCAATGGATGGCAAAGAATTGTGAATGTTTTACCTCCCGAACGTAGACTGACCGCAGGGCCAAAACACATGGAGCCCTTTTCGGCTACCACCTCGTGTGCGGTCGGTCAAATAGTTTATTCCCCATAACTCCCGAACCCCTGGTCTGATCTGGGTGAATTTTGAGTATGTAGGTCACCCAGATCAGGGCTACCAGGGGATGCCACTTAGATCCTTGTACCCCACCATTTTGGGGTACATCCAGAAAACAGGAAAAACTAACAGAAATAAGTGGATTAAGTGTCACACTGAGGGGAGGGGATGTATGGGAGGGAACTACTGTACTATTGGTTACTGTCCTAATTATTGTAAATCCCTCCCTTCATGGGAGAAACCTTTATAACGAAATGCTGTGATTAAACGTTCTTTCTGCTCCTGATGCTGTGTGTCGTCCAGTCATTGGAATTGAGTTTGGGATATTGTTGGAGTATTTTGCCTGCTGGAAATATTGCCCTGTGGATTTAAAATGCTTGTTCCTGAGTCTTACTGGGATCTAAAGTGGAGATAGGCTGTGTAAGACCAGCTCTCCGCTACATTGGTTGGCAGCGCTGGGATCCAGACTCACAAAGGAACAAGGACTAATGGAATACGGATGGAGAGTGATTATGCTAAGCTTAACAGATCCACGCTAAAAGATCTCCTATAAGCAAGAGGTATTGCAGCAAGCAACAAAAGAAAAGCAACCCTTATTGCAGTGAAGTGATGGCAGAATACCAAAATGAGGACAGGGCAATCCCTGAACAGCAGAGTTCAGCAGATGGTTCTGAACAAGAGGAGTTTCAAAGGCAGCTACAGTTTAGGCTGTCCTTCTATGGAAAGAATCCAACGGTGGATATTAGAGGCTCTCTGAGGTGGCCGCCGTTCGACTACTGACCATGCAGCAGTCGGCCATCTTGGATCCTTTGTTCCCTCAGCGGTGTTTGGTCGTCGAGCGCAAGGTACTAAAAACGGCTACTCGACGGCGCGGACACCGCTGAGCTTCCAGGCCGTTCGGGAGTTCCGGGCCGTTCAGTATTTTGTTCCTTGGAAGGCAATCGGTATTTGGAACATGTATTTTAATGAATGTGTTTTTCGTGCGGCTTTCGGTTGGTTTAGCTGGGATCTGAGTGGTAATCTCACGAATGATGCACTCAGACCCCAGCTATCCACCGAACGTCCATTCGTTGAAATAAACTGCATATTCGAAAAGTTATATATTTTAATGTAAATTGTCGGTTCTGCTGCACGGAGGGATAATCCACTTAACGGTACATTCCTGTGGGAGGATCCCTCTCGTGCAGCAGTGCCTGATGGGAGAAATGTCTTGTACAGTAAGTCCCCCATGTAGTCCCCTCAGAGATTGCCCCTGGGAGGGGACTCAGGAAACCCCTTGCATGGGGACTTGTATAAATTGTGAAGCTGGAAATAAAGACCTCAGTTGACTCTCAGAACTGTGTTTCGTCTGGTTACTGGGAGATTCGGAATATTGCCTTGCTTTTTCCAGCGCTTGACTGGATTACTTCCTGAACCAGCGGAATTCGTGGATTTAATATTGGCGTTCCGCTACAATTGGTGGCAAGCGACGGGATCCAACTCTACAGCCGAAACAGCGCATTCGAATGTAAGAAACAACCGAACAGAAAAAGGGAATGGCAATTCGTATGCAGCAAACAGACGAAAGAGATCAGTGAATGGAGACTGATTATACGACTTTGAAAAGGCAGACGCTAAAGGAACTGCTGGAGGCTAGAGGGAAAAGCGCTAGCAATAAATCCAAGGCAGTACTAATTGCAGAACTAATGGAGGGCGACCGAGCACACAGCAGCACACCCCCACCAGCCAGGGAGGAAACCCCATATGAGAGGGAACTGAGAACCCGGCTGGAATTTGTACCTCAGGCAGTACCCCTGGGCATCTTGACCGTTCTGATGGTATACGTACAGGAGTACATTATGGCACAACAGCACCAGGGGGCACCGTCCAGGGCAGAATCCATCGCTACTTCATTCTGCGCTCCGATGAAGCAGAAGATACCGTACCAGGCGTTTAAAGCATTCTGTGAGGAGAAGGATGAGATTGACGGGTATCTGCAGGATTTCGAGCGGCTATGATGTGACCTGCACGACCTGGAGCAGGCAGTGTTGGTGCCCCTGCTAGCAGGAAAATTGGCAGGGCGGGCAGCAGAGGCCTATCGCGCTGTCCCCAGAGAGGACAGCAAGGTCTATTTTAAAGTCAAACGGGCAATCCTAGAGAGATATGCCATCACACCGGAGGCATATCGGTGCAAATTTCGGGGATTGCGAAAGCCTGAAAAAGATTCCCACGCTGAGTGGGCACATAAGCTAGACCAAGCTTCTCAAGGGTGGATTCAGCCAAGCCAAGCCACCACCATGGAGGAACTGCGCCAACTAATTTTACTGGAGCAGTTCTTTAACTGACTTTTACCAGAGGCACAAGAATGGGTAAGGGACAGAAAACCCCTCACCCTAACTGAAGCAGCCCGGTTGGCAGATCAACACTTCGATGCCAGGAGACATCATGGGCCCAACAACAAGGGTCCCCTGAGACCACCTGTACAGCACCACCCGACCACCTCCGCACCAGCCAACTCTACTCCGTTCCGGCCAGCACAGGGGAACCCCCCACCACCATCCCGCTACAATGGCAGGGCAAACATCCAATGCCATACCTGCCGTCAGTGGGGGCATATGTCCCGGGAGTGCACCCAGAATCGGAGTAGACAGGCGTGGAACCAAGTGCGGCAGAATTCCACCCCAAGGGCAGCAGCGCATTATTACCATACAGAACCGGACACCCCTGAGCTGATGAGCCTGCAGACCGATGAACCTCTGGGTGTTTTGTATGAGGTGATGTCTGTGCAAGCCACGGACAACAGGCAGCATCACCATCAAGTTGTGTTTGTGGGGGGGAAAGAAGTACAGGGGCTGAGGGACTCAGGAGCCACTTTAACCCTGGTTGCTCCACATTTGGTCCCAGATGCAGCCCACACTGGCGGATCTGTGGCAGTCAGGGTGGCAGGGGGAGCCATGTACCATCTACCCACTGCAAAGGTGGATTTGAACTGGGGTGCTGGGGAGGGGGTTGTGGAAGTGGCTATGATGAAGAAGTTACCGGCAGATGTCGTATTGGAGAATGACTTGGACCAGATGACTTCTGCTTTCGTACCTCAGGCCCCTTCGCAAGAAGCTCATCCCGTAACTACCCGGCAACAGGCTCGCACCACGTTCCACCAGCACACTCTGAGGCTCAGGTAAGAGACCATGACCCCCCTCGACTCATATGATCTGGGACACCCCGACCACCTTTGAAGCCGAGGTCCAGACAGACCCCACACTGCAGGTGTACAGGGATAGGGTAGACACGGACCAGGTAGGGCGGGAGGGGGAGCGGTACATTTGGGAAAACAAATTGTTGTACCGGATAGCTGAAAGGGCGATAGGGAGCTCTGTGACAGTCCAAACCAAACAGCTGGTAGTGCCCCAGAAATATAGACCCGAGTTACTGAGAATAGCTCATGACATCCCACTGTCTGGCCATTTAGGGATGACCCGTACCCGGTATCGCTTAACCCACGCTTTCTTCTGGCCAGGGATTTCTAAAGATGTAAGGCACTATTGTACCTCCTGTGATGTGTGTCAGCGGGTAGGTAAGAGAGGGGATCGCCACAAAGCGAAACTGTGTCCCCTGCCTATAATTGATGAACCTTTTAGCCGTGTGGCCGTAGATATAGTGGAACCGCTACCCAAACCCAGCCCCTCTGGGAAGCGGTATATACTGACCGTGGTGGACTACGCCACCCGGTACCCCGAGGCGATTGCCTTAACAAATATTCATGCGGAGACAGTGGCAGAAGCCCTGATGAAAATCTTTTCCAGAGTAGGGTTCCCGCAGGAAATTATCTCCGATAGGGGGACACAATTTACAGCAGAGGTCACCCAGCAGCTATGGAAAATCTGTGGCATTAAGCCAATCGTTAACTCTGCCTATCATCCCCAATCCAACGGATTATGTGAGAGGTTCAACGGTACCCTAAAACAGATGCTCCGTACATTCGGAGAGACCCATAAGGACTGGGAGCGGTTTCTTCCCCATCTGTTGTTTGCGTATAGGGAGGTACCCCAAGAATCTACCGGCTTCTCCCCATTTGAGCTGTTTGGGAGAAGGGTACGGGGACCGTTGGACCTCATTAGAGAGCATTGGGAGGGAGAGAGTAGCGCAGATGGGACCCCTATTGTACCAAATGTGCTGGCGTTCCGGGATCGCCTGGAGGAATTGACCCAGGCAGTGCGCACTAACCTCCAGGCCACCCAACAACGTCAGCGCCGTTGGTATGACAGGGGGGCCAGAGACCGTAGTTTTCAAGTGGGGCAGAAGGTGCTAATTCTCAAACCTGTCCGCACAGACAAACTACAGGCCATCTGGCAGGGCCCATACCAGGTGGTAGAGCAGAGATGCGATACCACCTATGTGATCGGCCCATGCTCCAGGGTAGGGAAGCGACGCATGCTCCATGTGAACATGCTCAAACCCTACCACGAGAGAACCGAGGACATGGCAGCCATTTGCACGCCCGCTTTGGAGGATCAGGAGAACCTACCTCTCCCAGATCTGTTAGAGCAGGAGGAGCAGAAAGAGCCCTCCCAAGGGGTTCAGCTGGGGGAGCGGCTAAGTCCAGGAACTAATAATGGCGAAGGGCGCCACCTTTTCTAACTTACCTGGGTACACTCCACTAGCCACTCACCGAGTAGAAACCCCGGGACAGCTTCCCATGCGACAGACCCCATATCGGATTCCCGAATCCGTACGGGAGCATATGAGAAAAGAAATCGAGGAGATGTTGCAGTTAGGGGTTATCGAACACTCTGATAGCCCCGGGCATCGCCAGTAGTCCTGGTTCCCAAGAAAGACGGTACAACCCGGTTTTGTGTGGACTACCGAGGCTAAACGACAAAACTGTGTCGGACGCCTACCCGATGCCCTGGATGATATTGCCATCTATAGCCAGACCTGGGCTGATCATCTACGCCATATAGGAGCTGTGATAGATCGGATTGGAGAGGCAGGGCTCACCTTAAAACCAAGCAAGTGCCACATAGGGATGGCAGAGGTGCAATACTTAGGACACCGAGTGGGGGGCGGGCAACAGAAGCCTGAGCCCGCAAAGATTGAAGCCGTAGCCAAGTGGCCCACCCCTAGGACTAAAACTCAAGTCCTTGCCTTCTTAGGTACCGCTGGGTATTATAGGAAGTTTGTGCCAAATTACAGTGCCCTGGCCAAGCCCCTGACTGACTTGACGCGTAAAAACCTACCCAGACAGGTCATCTGGGCCCCAGAGTGGGAACAGGCATTTAACCAACTGAAGATGGCTCTGACAAATGCTCCTGTACTTGCTGCTCCTGATCCAACTAACGTTTTCTTGTCCACACAGACGCTTCAATGTTTGGATTGGGAGCAGTACTGAGCCAGGTTGGAGCAGATGGCGGAGAACATCCCGTAGCATATTTGAGCCGGAAACTGTTACCCCGAGAAGTGAGCTTTGCCGCCATCGAAAAAGAATGCCTGGCCGTGGTGTGGGCCCTCAAAAAGTTACAGCCGTATCTCTATGGGCAACCCTTTTCTTTGCTCGCAGATCACAACCCGTTGGTGTGGCTGAACCGTGTGGCTGGAGACAATGCCAGGCTGCTGCGCTGGAGTTTGGCGCTGCAGCCTTTTGACTTTACTATCCATTATCGCCCAGGAAAACAAAACAGTAATGCCGACGGGTTATCTAGACAAACAGACCTTGAGAAGTGATCTGTGAGCACTCCTCCGGACATCCCCAAGCCGATCCATTGGGATCAGACTGTGTATGCCGGCTTGGTTCTGGGGGAGCATTGTGGCAAACATAGCCACTTGGACACTATAAAGAGACTGTGGCTTTAAGGGTTGCCTGTATGGTTGTGGGATATGTGCTTAACTATGTAGAATTATGCTGGTTGTAATTAACGTGTATTTGTTGTATGGGCTATCTGCTGAATGCAGATAGCTGTGTGTATTGTATTTTCTTTCGTTTCTCGAACGGCACTTTTGCGGGCCGTTCATGAACCGAAAATACCCCCATGTAGTAGCCCACACACTTAGAGGCGTGTGGCACTTGTTAACCGATTGCAACAATGTTACAATCGGTAATTAGAGGCTCTCCGAGGTGGCCGCCGTTCGACTACCGACCATGCGGCGGTCGGCCATCTTGGATCCTTTGTTCCCTCAGCGGTGTTTGGTCGTCGAGCGCATGGTACTAAAAACGGCTACTCAACGGCGCAAACACCGCTGAGCTTCCAGGCCGTTCGGGAGTTCTGGGCCGTTCGGTATTTTGTTCCCTGGAAGGCAATCGGTATTTGGAATATGTATTTTAATGAATGTGTTTTTCGTGTGGCGTTCGGTTGGTTTAGCTGGGATCTGAGCGGTAATCTTACGAATGATGTGCTCAGACCCCACCTATCCACCGAACGTCCATTCGTTGAAATAAACTGCATATTCGAAAAGTTATATATTTTAATGTAAATTGTCGGTTCTGCTGCACGGAGGGATAATCCACTTAACGGTACATTCCTGTGGGAAGATCCCTCTCGTGCAGCAGTGCCTGATGGGAGAAATGTCTTGAACAGTAAGTCCCCCATGTAGTCCCCTCTAGGAATGCCCCTGGGAGGGGACTCAGGAAACCCCTTGCATGGGGACTTGTATAAATTGTGGAGCTGGAAATAAAGACCTCAGTTGACTCTCAGAACTGTGTTTCGTCCGGTTACTGGGAGATTTGGGTTATTGCCTTGCTTTTTCCAGCGCTTGACTGTGGATTACTTCCTGAACCAGCGGAATTCGTGGATTTAATATTGGCGTTCCGCTACAGACCGCTCTACCTGGATTCGTCCAGGCCTACCTCCACCACCTTGAGCAGCGGCTCACTGCTACCAATCGGAGACAACAACACCATATGGCGCAGCAATTCCCATAACTACAGTAGAACAATGGGAAGTGTTACATGAAGCAGATCCTGTACAAGCAAATGCAGACAACCGTCAACATCATAGACAAACTGTATACCTAGAGGGGAAAGCGGTCCAAGGTCTCCGCGACTCGGGGGCCACCATCACCCTGGTCAAAAGTCACCTGGTACCTGATCAGGCCAAGACCAGCAGAACAGTAGCAGTCAGGGTAGCCGGGGGAGCAGTATACCGGCTACCAACAGCCCGGGTACATTTGCATTGGGGGGTGGGGTTTGGGAATGTGGAAGTGGGGTTAATACCCCAACTGCCGGCAGAGGTTTTGCTGGGGAATGATCTGGGCAAACTCACTTCTGCTTTTGAGCCCCAGGCTCCAACAACAGGAGAAGCACATCCAGTGGTTACTCGACAGCAGGCACGCACCCAGGACTACAACACACTCCCGGAGGTCCAGGTAAGAGATCCTTCCCCTGCCTTAGCGTGTATCCACTGGGCCCCCCTACCGAATTTGCGGCCGAAGTAATCACCGACCCCACATTACAGGTGTATAGAGACAAGGTCACCTCGGACCAACCTGGGGGGGAGGGCAAAAGATTTGTATGGGATAACCAGTTGCTCTATAGGGAGTTTGACAAGCAGGTAGCTGGGTCAGACCCGATTGTCATGAGGCAGCTAGTCGTACCACAATAGTGATCTGAATTACTCCGGATAGCGCACGATATTCTGCTCTCCGGACATTTGGGGGTCAGTCGTACCCGGCACCGACTGACCCAAAGTTTCTTTTTGCCGGGAGTTAGTCAGGAAGTCCGCAGGTACTGCAATACGTGTGACACGTGTCAATGAGTAGGAAAGAGAGGGGACCGGCGGAAGGCAAAACTGCACCCGCTACCCATAATTGAGGAGCCATTCAGTAGAGTAGCGGTAGATTTAATAGGCCCCCTACAGAGATTCAGCCCCTCTGGGAAAAAGTATATCTTAACAGTAGTGGATTATGCCACCCGATATCCAGAGGCGGTTGCGCTGACTAACATCCATGCAGAGACAGTGGCTGAGGCCCTGATGCAGATTTTCTCCCGCATGGGGTTACCCAGGGAAATCATCTCGGATCACGGTACACAGTTCACTGTGGAAGTTACCAAAAACCTCTGGAAATTTTGTGACATCAAGCCTATAATTAGCGCCTCATATCATCCCCAGACCAATGGGCTATGCGAACGGTTCAATGGAACATTGAAACAAATGCTCCGAACCTTCGCAGATACCCATAGGGACTGGGAGCGATTCCTGCCCCATCTCCTATTTGCGTACAGGGAGGTGCCGCAGGAGTCGACCGGGTTTTCTCCATTTGAATTGCTATTTGGACGGAGGGTAAGAGGGCCCCTTGACCTGATTAGGGAACACTGGGAGGGAGACCAGAGCGCAGATGGTACCATATGTGCTGGTGTTTCGAGATGGTCTGGAAGCATTAACGCAGTCTGTAAGGGAGAACCTACAGGCGGCTCAGACGCGCCAACATACATGGTATGATCGGGGCTACAGGGACCGTAGCTTTCAGGTTGGGCAGAAGATTCTAATTTTGAAACCTGTCTGACATGATAAGCTACAGGCCGCCTGGCAGTGCCCTTATAGAGTGATGGAGCAAAGATGCAACACTATGTATATAATTGGTGCCTGCACTGGAACTGGAGGGCGACGCATGATCCATGTGAACATGATGAAGCCCTACCAGGAACGTTCAGAGGAGGTAACAGCCATTTGTGCCCCCTCCTCTGAAGAGTTCGATAACCTGCCTCTCCCAGATCTGCTGGGGCCAGGGGCCATTCAGTCTATCTCTGTAAGGGGTATTGGCAGATCCCCCTGGCCCCAGACTCCATTCCTAAGTCCGCCTTTGTCCCCCCATTCGGCTTATACCAATTTAAGGTAATGCCGTTTGGGATGAAAAACGCACCGGCCACCTTCCAGAGGATGGTGGACCGGCTCCTAGATGGGTTTCAGGATTACACCTGTGCTTATTTAAACGACATTGCTATCTTTAGAAATACCTGGCAGGAACATCTGGCCCACATAGGAGCGGTGTTAGATAGAATCCGAGAAGCCGGATTAAGCTTGAACCCTGCTAAATGCAGCATAGGTACGGCTGAGGTACAGTACCTCAGACATCAAGTAGGTTGCGGGAAGCAGAGGCCTGAACCCGCAAAAGTAGAGGTCGTAGCACAATGGCCAACTCCTAAGACCCAAGTCCTTGCATTTCTAGGGACCGCCGGGTATTACAGAAAGTTTGTACCCAACTATAGCGCCCTGGCTAAACCCCTGACCGTACCCGCAAAAACCTTCCCCGCCAAGTAACCTGGACCCCGGAGTGTGAGCAGGCATCCAACTTTTGAATGATGCACTTATCAATGCCCCTGTCTTGGCAGCTCCCAATCCAACTAAACATTTTCTTGTTCACACAGACGCTTCTATGTTTGGATTGGGGGCAGTATTAAGCCAAGTCGGGGCCGATGGCAGAGAACATCCCATAGCCTACATCAGTCGGAAGCTATTACCTAGAGAAGTGAGCTACGCCGCCATTGAGAAGAAGTGCCTGGCTGTGGTGTGGGCCTTAAATAAGTTGCAACCCTATTTGTATGGACAGTCCTTCTCCCTGCTCGCGGATCACAACCCGTTGGTATGGTTAAACCGGGTGGTGGGGGACAATGTCCGGCTGCTGCGCTGGAGTTTGGCGCTACAGCCGTTTGACTTTAACATCCAGTACCACCCGGGAAAACAGAATGGTAATGCCGACGGGTTGTCCAGACAAACTGACCTTAAAAAATGATCCGTGAGCCGCCCGGCCATCCCCAAGCCGATCCGTGTTGGATCAGACTGTGTATGTCGGCTTGTGGGAAAGGGGGAGCAGTGTAGCGTATGGCACTGGACTGTCTTCCAGGATTGTGTTTAAAAGACTGTTTGTGTGTTTATTTTCCTGTATAATTGAAATTGTATGTGGAATTCGTATGTTTGTTCGGTAGTTTCCATTCGTATTTCATATGAATGAAAACTACCGAATCAATAGACCAACCCCAGAGAGAAGTGTGTACCTCATTAAGGCTTTCACACTTCTCTAACCACAGTTAATCGGTGTTTTATTGCTATATCTGGGTGGCCGCCATTCGGTAAGCGAACACGTGGCGGCGGCCATCTTATGCACGAACTCTCAGCGGTGTTTGGTTGTCGAGTGTCTGGAACTCAAATCGGACACTCGATTACCCGAACACCGCTGAGACCTCCAGAGTTCCATAACTCCCGAACGGAGGGGCCAATTAGCCCCTCATTCGGTGAATTCAACCTACCGAACAAGGGGATTCATGCAAATGTATTATTAGCAATGGATGGCAAAGAATTGTGAATGTTTTACCTCCCAAACGTAGACCGACCGCAGGGCCAAAACACATGGAGCGCTTTTCGGCTACCACCTCGTGTGCAGTCGGTCAAATAGTTTATTCCCCATAACTCCCGAACCCCTGATCTGGGTGAATTTTGAGTATGTTGGTCACCCAGATCAGGGCTACCAGGGGATGCCACTTAGATCCTTGTACCCCACCGTTTTGGAAAAACTAACAGAAATAAGTGGATTAAGTGTCACACTGAGGGGAGGGGATGTATGGGATGGAACTACTGTACCATTGGTTACTGTCCTAATTATTGTAAATCCCTCCCTTGCATGGAAGAAACCTTTATAAGGAAATGCTGTGATTAAAAGTTCTTTCTGCTCCTGATGCTGTGTGTCGTCCAGTCCTTGGGATTGAGATTGGGATATTGTTGGAGTATTTTGCCTGCTGGAAATATTACAAGGGGCAGATAAAAGGTCCAGAGTTCATTTCAAATGTGGTATTTGCATTTGGAATCTGTTGCTGTAAACTCTCAATATGAGATGGGATAATGAGGGAATAACGTGCAAAGCTCTGGTTCACTCAGGTGCGGCTGGTAAATTTATTGATTTGTATTTGTGTAAAAAAACACACCATACCAGTCAAGTAGAGATCATCACCTCTAGCTGTTGAGGCGATTGATGGGAGACCCCTATCTCAACCTCTTATTACCCATGAGACCTTGCCTATTTGCATTAAAATAGGAGCTGTGCATAAGGAAGACATTACTTTCCAGATAATCGATTCTGCTTCTTGTCCCATCTTATTAGGATTCCCTTGGCTCACCAAGGATAACCCTCATATTGACTGGAATGGGGAAATACTGGATTGAGGTAGAGACTGTCAGGAAAGCTGCACGTTACCCATTTCTAAAAACAAGTGGGCATTGTTGCTTTAACCACCGCTACGTCTCTGACTCCCAAAATTTCCATACAGTATTGGGAAGTTAGAGTGGCGTTTAGTAAAAGCAAGACTAATGCTCTTCCTCTGCACAGATCTTATGATTGTTCCATTGATCTGTTGCCCGAGGCTACGCCTCCTAAAGGAGTGCTATATGCCCTATCCCCACAAGAAAGTAAAATCATGTATGAGTATATCAAGGAATCCTTATGTAAAGGCCATATACATAAATCATCCTCGCCTGCTGGTGCAGGGTTCTTTTATTGTAGCTAAGAAAGATGGAGAATTATGACCTTGCATAAACTATAGGGCATTAAACAAGATTACTATCAAAAATGCCTATCCCATTCCCCTTATATCTGAATTATTTGATATAGACTCCAGGGTGATCTTCACTAAGATCTTCACTAAGCTTGACGTTAGGAGTGCGAACAATTTGGTGAGAATTAGGGAGGATCATAAATGGAAGACAGCGTTTAACACTAGGAGTGGGCACTTGTTGTGTAATGCTCCGGCCGTATTTCAAGACTTCATTAAAGGGACACTATAGTTATCTAAACAACTTTAGCTTAATGAAGCAGTTTTGGTGTATAGAAAATGCCCCTGCAGCCTCACTGCTCAATCCTCTGCCATTTAGGAGTTAAATCCCTTTGTTTATGAACCCTAGTCACACCTCCCTGCATGTGACTTGCACAGCCTTCCATAAACACTTCCTGTAAAGAGAGCCCTATTTAGGCTTTATTTATTGCAAGTTCTGTTTAATTAAGATTTTCTTATCCCCTGCTATGTTAATAGCTTGCTAGACCCTGCAAGAGCCTCCGGTATGTGATTAAAGTTCAATTTAGAGATTGAGATACAATTATTTAAGGTAAATTTTGCATGCAGGCTCTGTCAATCATAACCAGGGGAGGTGTGGCTAGGGCTGCATAAACAGAAACAAAGTGATTTAACTCCTAAATGACAGTGAATTGAGCAGTGAAATTGCAGGGGAATGCTCTATACACTAAAACTGCTTTATTTAGCTAAAGTAATTTAGGTGACTATAGTGTTCCTTTAATGATGTATTCAGAGACTACATTTACTCTTTTGTGCTTGTATACCTGGATTATTTCCTTATTTATTCCACCGACATCCAAACTCATCATGATCATGTCAATCAAGTTTTACAAACTTTGATTAAAAATGGTCTTTATTGTAAACTTGAGAAATGCGTATTTGATCAACATGAGATTCAGTTTTTGGGGTATAACATTTCTGCCTCTGGTGTCCAAATGGATCCTTGTACAATGGCCTTTACCCAGTGGGTTAAAAGCCATACAGAGTTTTATTTTGTTTCTCTAACTATTACAGTAGATTCATCAAAGGTTTCTCTTCGGCAATAGCCCCCATCACCAATATGACCTGCAAGGGGGCTAATTGTACTATATGGCCTAAAGAAGCTAAAGAGGCTTTTGAGCTTCTTAAACAAATGTTCAAATCCCCAGATAACCCTGATCTGGGTGAACTACATGTCCATAAATCAACCAGATCAGAGCAGGGTTTCAAAAGTTTCTTTCTGACCAGCCGCAAGCATGGCTTCATGCCCAAAACAGTTCCAGGGAATTAGGGCCAACAGTCTGTCTCTCTTTATGGAGTACAAAAGTACTTACATTACATGAATGGAGCCTTTTAAAGTGTATTGGGCAAGGTATACTGCAGGGTCTATAGTCATAGGGTAGAAGGCAAGCAAACAGGCCCCTCCAAAAACCAGTGGTGAGGTCACTTTTGCCACAAAAGTTAAAATGTTAAAATCTGCTGACATATTAAGACATCCTGACACTAGTAAATCTTTCCTACTTAAGGTTGACGCCTCTGAGACAGGGGTTGGGGCTATTCTATCTTTGGGGCTATTCCCCTTTGCATCCTTGTGGTTACTTCTCCAGAAAGTTGTCTCCTGACGAGCGTAACTATGACATTGGTAATAAAGAACTGTTAGCCATTATAGTGCTTAAGGAATGGTGACTGTGATGGACCGCTGGCACTCCGACCGAGTGCTCCTATTGCCTGCCGAGGACTTCAAGCACTTCAACCGACGCCATCAGCACTGCAGACCCCACTTCCAGCAATGCAGCTGTGCCGGGTCTCGCCGTCCTTCACCTACCCTGGACCCAAGGCCAGGATCCAGCTTCCAGTGGGTAGACCTCTCCTATTCCAGAGAGCGTAGCAGGCACAAGAACAGCTCTTATAAGTGCTTACCCTGGGAAGTATAACGTCAATATAGCAATCCCCAAGAGTGTAGTTATCCCATCATCCCAAATATGAGCCAAGACTTCAAGAAGGGTCAAGCAGGTCTGTTTAATGCACACAAAAGGACTTTCTTTTATACAAGTTTTTCCACAAGGTTACCACCCACGTGGGCCTTGTGGAACAGCCAATCAACAACGTACAATACAGTCAGACACTCCCATTCATTACAGCAAAATTCTCCCCTTTGCCTGTGATATAATTACTGAACACAATGGGCTAAAGTCATTATCACAGGCAGGAAAATATAGAATTTGTATACAATTCTTATAACTTCAAAATTATACATCACATTCAAATAAAACTTACATTTTTGGAACAAGCATAACTAGGGGACAAACATATTTAAAAAAACAGCTGAATTGGTTCAGGGGTTCGGGAGATACATACAGTCAGGTCCATAAATATTGGGACATCAACAAAATGCTAATCTTTTTGGCTCTATACACCACCACAATGGATTTGAAATGAAATGAACAAGTTGTGCTTTAACTGCAGACTTTCAGCTTTAATTTGAGGCTATTTACATCCAAATCAGGTGTAGGAATTACAACAGTTTGTATATGTGCCTCCCACTTTTCAAGGGACCAAACGTAATGGGGCAATTGGCTGCTCAGCTGTTCCATGGCCAGGTGTGTGTTATTCCCTCATTATCCAATTTACAAGGGGCAGATAAAAGGTCCAGAGTTCATTTCAAGTGTGCTATTTGCATTTGGAATCTGTTGCTGTCAACTCTCAATATGAGTTCCAAAGAGCTGTCACTATTAGTGAAGCAAGCCATCATTAGGCTGAAAAAACAAAACAAACCCATCGAAGAGATAGCAAAAACATTAGGTGTGGCCACATCAACAGTTTGGAACATCCTTAATAAGAAAGAACGCACCGGTGAGCTCAGCAACACCAAAAGACCTGGAACACCACGGAAAACAACTGTGGTGGATGACCGGTCTGTCTATATTCTCTTTCAAATAAAGTACACTTTGCACGAACGGATCAGTTCATGCAAACTTTCACTGCAATCAGTACATTTCATTCCCACAGTTTATTCCCTGAAATTAGTGCTTAGTTCGTGTGATTTTAGCCGAACGCACAGAAGGTAGAAGGCTCAGCGGTGTTCGTGAAACTAGTAGCCGAAAACAGTTCCAGGCATTCGATGACCAAGTCCCACTGGCCGCTTTCAGGAGTTAAGATGGCTGTCGTCCATTGTTCTCACCATGTACGTTCCTATGCACGAAATGGCAGCCACCTAGGAGCATTCAGTTAACTTGCGGTTTTCATATAGTTACTCAGTGTTCCACGTTCTAATTGGTACCCAGGGTGGTCTCCGTTCGGTAAAACAAATACAACAAAAAATTAACAAAATAATCCAGAGAATAAAATAGCAGGGAGTGGAGACAACCTAACAGGTTGTGGGAAATCCTTCACAATGGCCCCCGTTTTACTCCCTGCTCCGGCAGACACGGTAGGAACTTTCCAGTAGGGGATGGCGGGGCTTCCAGAGGTTAGTCTGACAGCAAATCCGTTTGTTGTTGTAGCCCATCTGCATTTCCATTTTGTCTGCCTGGCCGATACTGGATGGTGAAGTCATAGGGCTATAGGGCAAGACTCCACCGCAACAAATGTGTGTTATCCCCGGAGACCCAGTTGAGCCAGACTAGGGGGTTGTGGTCGGTGATGAGAGGGAAGGCATGGCCATACAGATAAGGAGTTAGTTTCTTGAGGGCCAGGCACTCCTTCTCAATGACCATGTAGCTGACCTCCCTAGGCAAAAGTTTCCGGCTCAGATAAGTGACCGGGTGCTCCCCTCCGTCCTCTCCGACCTGGCTCAAAACAGTCCAAACATGGAAGTGTCTGTATGGACGATAAAGCATTTGTTAGGATCTGGGGCAGCTAACACAGGGGCATTGACAAGGGCTTGTTTTAGAGCTTGGAAAGCCACCTCACACTCCGGGGACCACAGGACCTGTTGGAAGTTTCTTTTTGGTCAAGTCGGTCAGGGGTTTGGCCAGGGCACTATAGTCGGGTAGAAAATGCCTGTAATAGCCAGCCGGCCCTAAGAAGGCCATGATTTGCATCTTGGTACGGGAAGTGGGCCAATTGGCAATGGCCTCGATCTTAGCGGGCCACCCAACCTGGTGGCCCAAATATTGTAACAGCGCCATACCCAGGTGACACTTGTCAGGCTTCAAGGTCAAGCCGGCCCCCCTAATCCTATCTAACACTGACCCTACGTGTTCTAGGTGCGCCTCCCAGGTGTCGTCCAGGTAGGCACATGCGTAATCCTGGAGACCATCTAATAGGCGGTCCACCATCCATTGGAAGGTGGCAGACACGTTTTTCATCCCGAACAGTATAACTCAAAATTGGTATAGGCTGAACGGGGTGATGAAGGCTGACTTGGGAATCGCATCTTCTGCTAAGGGGATCTGCCAGTATCCCTTGCAGAGGTCAATCGTGGTCAGATATTTCCTTTAGATATGCGGTCGAGCAGTTCATCCATCCGAGGCATCGGATAGGCGTCTGTCACAGTCAGGTGTACCAAGACCACAGCTGAGGCCCAAGGACTTTCGGAGTGTTCTATCACTCCTAGCCAAGGCATCTTGTCTCTCTTTCTGTATCCCTTCCCTAACAGCTTACGGAATTTGGTACGGAGGTTGTCTCAACGGAGCCTGTCCTGGGGTGTCCACCTTGTGGATTGCTAACTGGGTATACCCAGGTTCCTGGGAGAACATGACTTGTTTGGCTTCCAGCAGGAGGTTGGCCCGGGCCCGCTCCTGGGGTTCCAGCTGTTTCCCCAACTGTACCAGCTCTATGTTCCTCGTCTCCCCGGCATCCCCTAACAGGTCGGGTAAGGGTAAGGCCTCGGTGTCCTCTCACTCTGGGGCACATATGGCCGTCACTTCCTCAGCCCTTTCTCTAAAAGCCTTGAGCACGTTGATGTGAAACGTACGTTTCACATCTTCATTCTCGCAGCTGGCGATAGTGTAGGTGGTATTGCACACCTGCCCTATAATCCTATATGGGCCCTGCAAGGCCGCCTGGAGCTTGTCGGTCCGCACTGGTCTCAGGACCATGCCTTTTTGCCCAATCTGAAAGTTTTGGGCATAGCCCTCGCACGAAACCGCGGTCTCTATGGAAGTCTTATCAAACTACTTCCCCATACAGTAGACGAATGGCGTTCGGGAGTTTCAAACAGACTAACAAGGGGAGCATTCTACACAAATCATTTTTATTCCATCTATGGCAGTTCTAGTATAAATCCATCCGAACGGAGACCGGCTCTTGCTGCCAATACTATGGAACTCTGGGTCGGCTACAACCTCGTGGCGAGCCGGTCAAACTTCCACACGGTGCCGTTCGAAAAGTACCAAATGGATTTTCGGGAATTTTAAATATGTTACTCCCATCAAGCTCAGCTACTCAGGGATATGGTTTGTATGTGGTTTGGATATGTAGAAAGTATATTTAAATTTTTTTTGAAATTGTTAACTTTTTCTGGCCAGCAGATAATTGAGTTTAGTGTGTTCCTAAAACTCAATTATCTAGCTGGCTCAGAGAAGGAGTCTGATGTTGTACAAATTGAATGCCCTTGCTTCCATTAAATCAGTCTTGTTCCAGCATTAAGCTTTGGCTCACGTGTGGATCATTATTATGCGATGCCAACTTACTCTGTGGTTTATTGGCAATATTATTTTATGGGAATAAGGGAATACTTGACAGTGATATTTATTCAGGCCGTCACAGTGACATCTTTTGGAGGGTTCCAAGGATCCCATTCTGATTATTACTGATCACAAGAACCTGGCATATATTGGGGAGGCCAAATGATTGTCTTCTAGACAAACTAGATGGTCATTATTTTTGTCTCTCTTTAACTTCATTATCACCTACAGACCCGGTTCTAAGGACGTTAAAGCTGACGCCTTGTCTAGGCAATTTGACGTTGAATCAGGTCTAGAACAAGGGACATCCCCTATTATTTCTCTTGAGTGTATTATTGCATCCACTGTCCTTTTGTTATCGTACCCTTTTCTCCATGCTATCATGGCGGCTCAGCCCCAGGCACCTTGCAACAAACCAAGATAAATTGTTTATTCCATTGCCTGACAAGAAAGAGGTGCTGAAGGTATTCCATGACAATGTGACCGCGGGGCATCCTGATATTAATAAAACTGTATCCACCATTTCCAGGTCATTTTGGTGGGAGTCACTCAGGAGGGATTTTAAAGATTATGTAGAAGCCTGCTCTGTCTGTGCAGTTTCCAAGGTTCCCTTATAAACTTCCGTGTGGATTATTACAGCCACTTCCTATACCCAGTATCCCACGGTCTCATTTATCAATGGATTTCATTGTTGAACTGCCTAGTTCCAATGGGTATACTACCATCCTCATGGTAGTTGACCGTTTTTCCAAAATGGCACACTTTACTCGACTTAAAAAATTGCCATCGTCTCAGGATCTGGTGCACATATTTATACGCGATATTGTCAGACTACATGGTATTCCTCAAAATATTGTGTCTGACGGGGTTCACAATTTGTGTCACGGGTCTGGAGGGCATTCAATAATCAGTTTGGCATTGAATTGTCATTTTCCTCTGCTTACCATCCCCAAACTAATGGTACGGTTGAAAGAGCTAACCAATCACTTGAGCTTTATTTACATTGCTTCGTGAATAGTACACAGTCTAACTGGGCTGAATTATTGCTTTGGGACGAATTTGCAAGGAATAACGCTACCCAGGACTCATCTGGGCATAGTCTGTTTTTTGTCAATACAGGTTTTCATCCTGCTGTTCTCCCTGCTGTGTTTTCTCATATAGCTATCCCTACTCTGGATGATCGCCTTACCCCTATTCGTGATACCTGGACTAAGGTTCACTCCGCTCTTGAAACTGCAGCTGTTTGCTTTAAGTTTCATGTGGATAAACGGCGGAGTGCCAATCCAGTTTACCAGGTGCGTGATCAGGTTTCGTTATCCTCACGCAACATCAGGTTAAAGGTTCCCAGCATGAAATTCGCTCCAAGGTTCCTTGCTCCTTTTCTTGTGGTTAGGAGAATCAACCCTGTTTCTTATTCTCTGGCCCTTCCAGCGTCCTTACATATACCTAATACTTTTCATGTGTCCTTGCTCAAACCGCTTGTTTGCAATTGGTACACAAGTCCGATTGTTCCCCCTCCTCCTTTGTTTGTTTCTGGACAGGAGGAGTATGAAGTCTCCTAAATCATTGATTCCAGGTTTTCTTTTGGTTCCTTACAGTATTTGGTTGATTGGAGGGGGTATGGGCCTGCTGACCGTTCTTGGGTTTCGGCTTCTGATTTCCATGCTGGATGTAAAATTTGTTATTTTCATGCCAAGTTTCCTCTCGCACCTGGTCCTGCCCACCCAGTGGGCGGTCTTCAGGTTGGGGGATGTCACGTATTCATCTGCACATAAAAATGTGGTTAATGGCATTTACTGTCCTGACAGGAAAAGTTGTGCCGAGCAACATTACCGTCCTGACAGGAAAAGTTGTGCCAAGCAGCAATCATTCACATGGAAACCTGGTAATTACATTTGGGGTCAAAAGCCAGTCATGGCCAATCAAATCCACAGGAGGGTTTAGCTGAATAGCAATAATGCACACCTGGTAATTGCCTTGGGGGTCAAAGGTTGGTTACAGCCAATCGGATTCAGAGCAGGGGTATTTAAACCCAACTCTCCTCTTGCTCATTGCCCTGTTGGGGTTTCATGCTTATGGTTATCAGAAAGTGCATTCCTGAGCTTGATTTTCTGGTATTTGGCTTTGTTTTGACTTCCCTGATATCTGGTATCCTTGACTTTTGGCTTTCCCTCATCTTTGTGTCTAATTCTGTGTCCCTGACCTCCGCAAGTATTTTGGCTATTCTTGAAGACATTAAGTCCAGCCATTCTAAGGTCCAGTTATACAATATCCTTAGTCCTAGGTGTGACACAGTACTGCGTACTGGTTCAACTTGTAATCCTGACAGTGGCAATATGTGTGTGAGGGGGTTGCAATGTGTGCATGAGGGTTTGCAACGTGTGTGTGAAGGATGCAATGTATGTGGGGTGTAGTGTGTGTGTGTATAGGATTCAGAGTGTGTCTAGGGGTTCCAGTGTGTGTATTTCTGTGTGTAGAGGATCCAGGATTGTATGGGGGATCTAAACTATACACTCTGTGTGGGGGTCTGTAATATGTGTGTAAGGGATGCATTGTGTGGATGAGGTGTTGCAATTTGTGTGTGAGTGTGGGGTGCAGTGTGTGTGTGTGTGTGTGTGTGTGTGTGATGGGAGCAATATTTGTGTGAGGGGTGCATTGTTTGTGTTTGCTTGCAAGGAGTCCAGTGCAGTGTGTGCGAGGGGTCCAGTATTTGTGTGATATTATGTGTATAAAATAAGATATATATATATATATATATATATATATATTCACTAATTATCAAAAGATAAAAAATGGCTTTTGATCCATGCTTTGGTGGTCTTGAAAGTCTCTATAGCCAGCAATGGGAAAAAACAGCAATCAACACCTTGCCCCAGATTAAAGAAGCCATTAACCCTTGGTGACCATGGACGTATAAGGAGGTACGTCCGACAAAAAACGGTCCTTACCTGATACGTCCTAGGGGAATTAGAGCTCTGGAAGTGATCATGATCGCTTCCAGCAACTCTAATGGTATTACAGTGATGTCTTTATGTTGAGGCATTGTTGCAATAACTCCTACCCCTCTACCCTTCCTCCCTCTTCCTCCCCATTTACTTACTGATCGCCGTCGTTCCCCCACCGGCAATTGGTCTTCTTCTTAGGGGGGACTCTCTGGACTGAGCCCAGAGTCCCCCATATGAAATTTAGGACCTCCAGGGGCCATGTGACCACTCTTTCAGCGGTGAAAAAAGATAAAAAAAAAGGTTTTAAAATAATCATAATAAATAAATAAAAGGTAATACATTATACATAATATATGATATATATATATATATATATATATATATATATATATATATTATGTATATATATATATGTGTGTGTGTATATATATAGTGTGTGTGTGTATGTATATATATCTTATATATAACGCCATACTAAATTTATTTTTATTAATATATACATATATTAATATAAAAATACAGAGTAAAATTACACACGTGTGTGTGTGTATATATATCACTACCAGCATAAGCACACACCTCAAACTGGAACACAAATTATCATACACCATGGCATGCTCTGTTCCTGTAACTTATCTGCTGAGTTCTGGTGGATAGCCCGTCTACCCCCACCTCACAAAATTATAAAATATCCCATTCACTATATGGCCAAACAAAAATTATGTCCAAATTCCTATTCCTTATGTTACTTGCCCTTGCAAATGATATGGAGTCTGACCCTGGTCCCCCAGCTAATTCTAGTCCTAATCTCCCCACTAAAAAAGGCCTCTCTTTTGTGCACTGCAACATCCGTAGCACACTCCCTAAACTTGTATGTACGTAGTGGGGAATCGCGATGCAGCCTAGAACAAAACAAACTCCATTCAATCCCCCCAATAACTACAGACCACTTAGTATGGATGAAACAGGCCACGGCATTTATTATCACAAACTAGATTAATGCATAACACATCCATAACTTTATTTATTAAATCTCTTCTTTTTCTGTAACCAAAAACGTTAGACATAAATAAGCCTAAATTAACATATATACACATATAACTCCACACATAGTGTTATACAGTGACCCAACCGTCCTTGCCAATAAACATACATTGGTTCCTAATCACCACTTCCTCTCACCTCCCGCCTCGTCATAAAAATCATATCTTTCCAATGCCCGCCATCAGCCGACCTTATCTGCGCTCGATGGACACGACACCCCAGGTAACCTAAGGTTAACCCTTTGAAGCAGGGGAGGTTGAGACCTTACAAACTTGTTCATCTCATTCCATATACTTAAACGTAACCCCTCAAACTCAATTGGCAAAGACATACCCCCGGCTAGCTGTGACTAAATATACTAATAGGGCGGACGGGAGGGAAGCTGTTTGCTGGCCCGAATCCCAAGTGGCACTGAGGTAAGACCTCCCCCACACTAATTTACACAGAACATAATCCCACCCACACATTCTTCCCAAACCACTCCCACGCATCTATCCCCACACACCTACATGTGCCCTTGTCCGCTTAGCTGTGCTATCTCCCCAGGGCCTGGATGCACTGCAAGCCTGGTGTTCCCTTTGCAAACCTAAAATCATTGTACTCTCAATCATGGTTAACGACTAAAATACCAGACACCGCCATTGCAATACAGGTTTATTCATGTTTTAGACATGACAGAGCAAAGAGAGGAGGAGGCATTATTATTTATGTTGACAATTCCATAAAGTTTACCCCCTTACAAAACTTTGATTTCCTTTCTGACACAATTGAGATCCCATGCAGTAAATCAATCGTTGTTGCAGTAATCTACCACCCACCTAGCTCCCCAGTGCATTCCCTATCTGACATAGCCCGTCTCCTTAGTGAAACAATAGCTCAAAACACAAAAAGTGAACTGTTGGTCTTTGGAGATTTTAATATTGATTGGCTGAATCCTAAAAATAATAGTGTCACGGTAGTATACCCCAACACGCAAGATTTAGTCCAACAATTGACAATATAGAGCAGATACGTCTTACCGGACCTTAGAATGGCCGGACTCGACGTAGAGCAGAGAAAGACAGAGTCAGGAATGAGCCGAGGTCATGGGTACAAAGAGACAGCGAAAACAAGAACTAGCCAGGGTCTGGTACACAGTAATCAGTAAGCCGGCAAACAAGACAAAACAGGGATAAAGAGATAAACGGAGTCAGCTAGAAAGCCAAGGTCAAGTATGAAAAATTCACAAATGAACACAACAAGTGCTAAAGGGAACTGAAACAGAAACCACGATAGGGCAGGGAGTTAAGGGAGAGGTAAGTATAAATACCCTAACATTTAATTTGATTGGCCCCTGTCATATCTACGCCCCCTAAATGTGAGTGTATGGGGAATGTGGGATGACAGGGGCCAATGTGAGACCGTTTTAGTTTTCGGCTCCCATCTCGCGGTCAGTGCCCGCCATCATCTGAGCCTTGAGCGAGCCGCGCGCGGCGGGGATAGAGGACCTCGGCCGGCCCCCGGATAAGGTAAGTACCGCTACAAATAGTTATTGCACGCTGTTTAAGACTTTGCAGCTAACGCAATTAATCTACTTCCCAACTCGCATAAACATTAAAAGACATAATCATACCCTGCTCGATTGGATTCTCTCCACTTCTCCTAATAGAATCCAGGAGGCCGGTGTTCTCCCAAACAGTTTCAGTGATCACTGTTTAGTGTACTGCACGCGCAAAATAAAGGCTATTAAATCCTCTCCCAAGGTTAAAATCTCCAGGTCCTTCAAATTTTTTTTATCTTAAATCCTTTCCCCTTAAGGACACATGACGGAAATATTCTGTCATGAATCCATTTTATTTCAGAAGTTGTGTCCTTAAGGAGTTAATGACATCAAGAACCTCCCATGGCACATATTAAACATTATCCCAGATCTAGACTGTGCTGTTGAATTATTTCAGTCTGAACTCCTACAAATTTGGAATTTGCATGCCCCGCTGCATAAGGTGAGGGTAAAAGGAGCACCTATGAACTGGATCACAGCTGACCTCATCCAAATGTACCAGTTTCGGGATTATTTGTGGTCAAAGTTAAAGCGTACTGGCTATATGAATGATAACTGTGCAAATAGACAATGGCGAAATATATGCACAAAGCAAACACAATTGGCCAAGGCCCAATATTTCTATGAAAAGCTGAACAATAACCTATCAAGCCCTAGAAACTTTTGGAAAGTCATAAATAAATTACAAACTCCCCCAATGCACTCCCAACCCTCCACTGTCAAAGTGGATAACCAAACCCTGCAACTTCTCTTAGATGTAGCAAATGCCTTTAACAATTATTTTGTTGGATGCTCTACTGCCCTGATTGCCAAGCTAATAAATGACACGCATCCTGAAACAACAAATGTGGATCAGACACCACTAAATTTGCAAAGGCCCAATATAGACAAGTTCATTTTTAGACCTGTACCTATTAGTGTCATTAAAAAACACCTTAATAATCTAAAAATGAAAAACCAGTCTGGACCTGATCAAATCCCAGCAATGTTGTTGAAGCTCAGTGCGCTGGCAATTGCTAAACCTGTCGCAACCCTAATTAACGAATCATTGGTGTCTGGATACATACCCAAACTTTGGAAGACTGCAAGAGTAGTGCCTATCCATAAAAGTGGTGACACTACTTTGGCTTCTAACTATCGCCCAATATCATTGCTCCCGGTATTGTCAAAAATCTTAGAAAAATGTGTCCATACGCAACTATGTGATTACTACCAACAATCAAACTATCTGACCCCTTATCACTAGTGATGCACCGAACGGTTCGCTGGCGAACAGTTCCTGGCGAACATAGCGTGTTCGCGTCCGCCGCGGATGGCGTACACATGTGCGGTTCGATCCGCCCCCTATTTGTCATCATTGAGTGAACTTTGACCCTGTACCTCACAGTCAGCAGACACATTTCAGCCAATTAGCAGCACACCCTCCCTAGCAGACCCTCCCACCTACTGGACAGCATCCATTTTAGATTCATTCTCAAGCTGCATGCTTAGTGAGAGGAGGGAAAGTGTAGCTGCTGTTGATTAGATAGGGAAATGCATAGCTAGGTTAGGGTATACAGTGTTCACTACAGTCCTGAAGGACTCATCTGATCTCTGCTGTAAGGACAGCACCCCAAAAAACCCTTTTTAGGGCTAGAACATAAGTCTGCTTTTTTTTTTTTTTTTGTGTAATGTAATTGCAGTTAGTTGTCTGCCACTGCTGCCAGCTTCTGTGACAGGCTCACAGTGGATACTGTGCCTAGTGACACCACTCACTCACTGGTGTCACAATAGCTTGCATTTAAAAACAATAAACTTTTTTCACTGTTATAGATTGAATAGCAGTTAGTTGTCTGCCACTGCTGCCAGCTTCTGTGTCAGGCTCACAGTGGATACTGTGCCATTTGCCCAGTCAGTGCCACCACTCATATCTGGTGTCACAATAGCTTGCATTTAAAAACAAAAAACTTTTTTCACTGTTATAGATTGAATAGCAGTTAGTTGTCTCAAAGCGGGTGTGTCAGGCTCACAGTGGATACTGTACCCAGTGCCACCACTCACTCACTGGTGTCACAATAGCTTGCATTTAAAAACAAAAAACTTTTTTCACTGTTATAGATTGAATAGCAGTTAGTTTTCTCAAAGCGGGTGTGTCAGGCTCACGGTGGATACTGTGCCCAGTGCCACCACTCACTCACTGGTGTCACAATAGCGTGCATTTAAAAACAAAAAACTTTTTTCACTGTTATAGATTGAATAGCAGTCAGTGTCCTTAAAGCGGGTGTGTTAAGCTCACAGTGGATACGGTGCCCAGTGCCACCACTCACTGGTGTCACAATAGCTTGCATTTTAAAAACAAAAAACTATTTTCACTGTTATAGATTGAATAGCAGTCAGTGTCCTTAAAGCGGGTGTGTTAAGCTCACAGTGGATACGGTGCCCAGTGCCACCACTCACTGGTGTCACAATAGCTTGCATTTAAAAACAAAAAACTTTTTTCACTGTTATAGATTGAATAGCAGTCAGTGTCCTTAAAGCAGGTGTGTAAGGCTCACAGTGGATACTGTGCCCAGTGCCACCACTCACTCACTGGTGTCACAATAGCTTGCATTTAAAAACAAAAAACTTTTTTCACTGTTATAGATTGAATAGCAGTTAGTTGTCTCAAAGCGGGTGTCAGGCTCACAGTGGATACTGTGCTCAGTGCCACCACTCACTCACTGGTGTCACAATAGCTTGCATTTAAAAACAAAAAACTTTTTTCACTGTTATAGATTGAATAGCAGTTAGTTTTCTCAAAGCGGGTGTGTCAGGCTCACAGTGGATACTGTGCCTAGTGCCACCACTCACTCACTGGTGTCACAATAGCTTGCATTTAAAAACAAAAAACTTTTTTCACTGTTATAGATTGAATAGCAGTTAGTTGTCTGCCACTGCTGCCAGCTTCTGTGTCAGGCTCACAGTGGATACTGTGCGCATTTGCCCAGTCAATGCCACCACTCATATCTGGTGTCACAATAGCTTGCATTTAAAAACAAAAAACGTTTTTCACTGTTATAGATTGAATAGCAGTTAGTGTCCTTAAAGCGGGTGTGTCAGGCTCACAGTGGATACTGTGCCCAGTGCCACCACTCACTCACTGGTGTCACAATAGCTTGCATTTAGAAACCAAAAACTTTTTTCACTGTTATAAATTGAATAGCAGTTAGTTGTCTCAAAGCGGGTGTGTCAGCCCTACAGCGTGTACTCTGCCAGTTCACAGTGCCACTCATATTTGGTGTCACAATAGCTTACATTTAAAAACAAAAAACTTTTTTCACTGTTATAGATTGAAGAGCAGTTAGTTGTCTTCAAGCGGGTGTGTCAGGCCTACAACGTGTACTCTGCCAGTTCACAGTGCCACTCATATCTGGTGTCACAATAGCTTGCATTTAAAAACAAAAAACTTTTTTCACTGTTATAGATTGAATAGCTGTCAGTGTCCTTAAAGCGGGTGTGTAAGGCTCACAGTGGATACTGTGCCCAGTGCCACCACTCACTCACTGGTGTCACAATAGCTTGCATTTAAAAACAAAAAACTTTTTTCACTGTTATAGATTGAATAGCAGTTAGTTGTCTGCAAGCGTCTTTGTGTCAGGCTCACAGTGGATACTGTGCCCAGTGCCACCACTCACTCACAGGTGTCACAATAGCTTGGATTTAAAAACAAAAAAAAGTTTTTTCACTGTTATAGATTGAATAGCAGTTAGTTGTCTCAAAGTGGGTGTGTCAGGCTCACAGTGGATACTGTGCCCAGTGCCACCACTCACTCACTGGTGTCACAATAGCTTGCATTTAAAAACAAAACTTTTTTCACTGTTATAGATTGAATAGCAGTTAGTTGTCTCAAAGCGGGTGTGTCAGGCACACAGTGGATACTGTGCCCAGTGCCACCACTCACTCACTGGTGTCACAATAGCTTGCATTTAAAAACAAAAAACTTTTTTCACTGTTATAGATTGAATAGCAGTTAGTTTTCTCAAAGCGGGTGTGTCAGGCTCACAGTGGATACTGTGCCCAGTGCCACCACTCACTCACTAGTGTCACAATAGCTTGCATTTAAAAACAAAAAACTTTTTTCACTGTTATAGATTGAATAGCAGTCAGTGTCCTTAAAGCGGGTGTGTCAGGCTCACAGTGGATACTGTGCCCAGTGCCACCACTCACTCACTGGTACCCGGACGAAATTTCTTTTCACAAAAGGCAATCCCCAACCTGTACTCGATTGTGCAAAAGGAAATAATGGCATGTCTGGCACA
Source organism: Pelobates cultripes (assembly GCA_933207985.1). Taxonomy (NCBI): domain Eukaryota; kingdom Metazoa; phylum Chordata; class Amphibia; order Anura; family Pelobatidae; genus Pelobates; species Pelobates cultripes. The sequence goes on from OW240912.1 coordinate 163,975,160, forward strand.
CAGTGTTGGGGCAAGGGTCCATCTGACCACTGATACCTGGTCTGCAAAGCATGGTCAGGGCAGGTATATCACCTACACTGCGCATTGGGCAAACCTGCTGACAGCTGCCAAGCATGGAATGCGTGGCTCTGCAGAGGAGTTGGTGACACCGCCATGACTTGCAGGTAGGCCTGCTGCCACCTCCTCTACTCTTCCTACTCCATCCTCTTCCATAACCTCCTCGGCTGAGTCCTCTTCTGCTGCTGCGTCTTGCTCCACATCAACGGATAGGGGATGTAACAGGAATTAAACTGATAAGAATAGTACTACTTGGGGGGGAGGAGCGATGACGTAGGACGGAAGCGCACGTACGGGAGCGCACGTCCTCCTCGTGGAGATGCTGACGCCCTAGGGGAGTGAAGCAGCGACGGATCGGGAAGCCGCTTGAGCCGCATGAGAGCCAGAGCCAAAGCCGAGACGCACTGAAACCCCGCTGAAAATCCGCTGCCCAGCCGCAACTCAGCTGTAGCCGTAGCTCAGCTGAGCAAGAGAGAGTGATTACTCGTGAAAAATTTATTTTTCATTGTTTTCTTTTTCTGCACATGGCAGCAGGAAGATGCAGGCTTGTCAGAGGACAGCGTTGTAGAGTTTAACAAGTACTCGAGTAAGCGATAGAGGTGGAGTGGCGGATACTGAGAACGCCCAGTGAGAGGAAGACTGGATGGACTGGCTTTTTCCAATTACAACTGGTAAACAAGTGAGTCCTGTGAGACAGGGACATGAAATAGAGGGCACAGAAGTATTGCAAAAAACGGGGGGGCCCTGTATGAGAACTTGAGCTGTATAATAGGCTCTTTAGAGATTTCTAAGACTTATAAGACCCATAACCTATGATAACCTATGATATCTGAACAGTGGAGTAGTACTCTGAAGGTTTTAAAAATAATAACTAATAACTGCTCAATAACTGTCCAAGATAACTGCTCAAGATAAGAAGCACTTCCTCTGTACTTCGGATTAAGGGAGACACCAAGCTGTATAACGTTCCTCAGTGCAAATAAGTGAACCTGGTTCAAAAAGGACAAAAGAAAAAAAAAGCGAGAGAGATATATATATCTATTTTTTATTTATTTATTTTTTTAATTTTTATTTTATTTTTTATTTTATTTTTCCTGCCATGGCATCAAGGAAAGGCCAAGACAATAAACAGCTTTCCAAGAGAGACAGAGAAAAGAAACAAGAAGGCAAGACTGATAGGAGGCTTTCCTTTTCAGCACCGCTGTTAACACAGAAACAGGAAATAGACCACCAGAATGTCTCGGACTCTTCACCCCAATCACCTAAAGAATTTGAGAATCTATCGCCAAAGAGTCTACCAAAAAGAAAACTGACTTCTAAAGAATATAGTTCCGAAGAACTACATAGCTATCTTGCGTCTTGCTTTGAACGGCAATTAGATAAGATTAAAAATGGGATCCATGAAGGCCTTATGGAATTTAAAACGGAGTTAATACAGCTGGAAAAAAAAATTAAGCAAAATGAAGAAAAATTAGAAGCTCTGGAATTCCAGCAAGTCTCTGTAGAAGACAATATGAGAAAAGCAAATCAAAAAATAGCTGAATTGGAACTCAAAATTGCAGATCTTGAAGACAGGTCTCGACGTAATAATTTAAGAATCCGTGGTATTTCAGAATCTGTTCATAATGATATACTGCAAGACCACATAACGGAGCTTTTAGTGCAATTAGGTGTTCAAATGACAAATTCATTGAATTTTCTGGAAAGATGCCATAGAATTATGAAACCAGATTTTGTGGCGCAAGGTGAGCCTAGAGATGTAATGATCTGCTGCTCAACATATAAAATGAAAGAACAAGCCTTAAAAGCAGTTAGGCTCATTAAAGTGAATGATCCATATACTAATATCATGATTTTTCCGCATATTTCATATTATACTAGGGCTAAAAGAAAACCGTTCGCACTATATACAAAGATTCTACGTCAGAAGAATATCCGATACTCTTGGAGGTATCCCTGCAAATTAATAATTTCTTATGAAGCAAGGACATATTCTTTTTCAGATGTCATGGCAATTTCAAAATGGTTTAGACAGCAGAACCTCGATCAGACTAACTCAATGGAGGGAGACAAAGGATGAAGGAAAGAAGATAAACAATATATTACAAAGGATTTTTTTTTTCTGACTTAGAAGACTTCTTTAGAAGGTATAATATCATAAGGAAAAAGAGGAGAAGACGAAAAAGGAGGGACATTACCTCTACCTTATTTCTAAAAAAATTACCTCTACCTTATCTCTAAAAAAAATATAAATCGGACATTCTTGAGGAGACAGATATTTGTTATGATTTATATACTGGACACTTTATATGCTAAAAATCACTAATGGAATTAGGAGGGATAATGATTTACAGAGGGGACAAATGAAAAATAGATGTATTATGATAAGTATACGTACTCAAAATGGGAGTGGGAAAATGCACTTAAATGAGGATCCTTAATATTCAATATTTACAAAGTTTGAAACACTGAAAAAAAAAAATAGGAAATAAGAATATATATGAATAGGAAAGGGGAGAAAGGCGAATAGTTAAAGGTAAGCAAGGGGAACAGATACTCACTAGTCGGATTAATGATTTTTTTATGTTCACTCACAAGATAATGATATTGTCTCACAGATATTGATATTGGTCACAGATAGAAAGGAAAGTGGATGATAGAGACCTTGAGAATGATAAATGATTATAAATAGAGTATATATAAAGATCTGATTTCTTGACGAGAGAAATAGAATACGGTTTAGAAATTATAATTCATAATGATAATAAATTAGCTTCAAAGAGTTTTTTTGTTTTTTTTTGCAACATTGGAAACAGGCTTTTTTTTTTTTCCTCTCCCTCTCTCTCTTTATGATGCCTTATGTTAGTGGGATATCTAGGATTGGTTATTTGAAAACTTTTTAAGACTAAAGGCAATATAATGTGACTAAAAATACTCCCCGAAGGGGGCGGTTCAGCATCAAAATATTGATCCCGAATAGGATCTATTTGGAGGCTTTGTGGGAAAAAAAAAAAGGCTAATCACAGGACCATCCACACTTCCTTAAGGGATGTTTTTTCAATATTTAGTGTTTTTTGTAAGTGTTATATGTTGTTTGGTATGTCTTAAGTTGATGCATTCTACCAGGAAAGATAAAATCCAATTACATCAGTTAGAAGATAAGATAAGAGAATATGGAAAGAGAAGGAAAAAGTAGGATTAGAAACACATGATTAGTGTTGTTTCAATAAATGCACAGGGCTTGAATTCCCCACAAAAAAGGAGATTACTATTTGAACGTGCAAAAAAAGAAAATGCGCAAGTTGTCGGAGTACAAGAGACTCATTGGAGGAGAGATGATAAGATAAAATTCAGCTTTAAAGAGTTTCCCATTTCAGTCTGTTCTTCATTTAAAGATAAAAAAAAGAGGGGAGTAGCTATTTTTTTCCCCGCTGTATTAAACCTCTCTATAAAGTATGTGAAAACTGATAAGATGGGTAGATGGATTATTCTTATATGTACAATAGAAAATCAATTATATACAATTGCGAACATTTATGCCCCGAATACTTCTCAGATTCAGTTCCTATATAAATTTTTTGCACAATTAGACAAAATCAAGCAAGGACGCACTATTGTTATGAACGATTTTAATCTGACAATTGATCCTAATTTAGATAGAAGCTCTGAAAGGACTAAAAGTCCCTCTAGAAATGTTATCAATTCGGCAAAAAAAATTCGTAATATTATTCAAAATGAAGGGCTTTATGATTATTGGAGGATTTTTCATCCTTCAGAGAAAGACTTTACGTGTTTTAGTAAGACGCATTGCTCATATTCAAGAATAGACTTCATATTCGGAGATCGAAGCTTATTGGAACAAGTGCAGTCTACAAATATAGGTACGGTCACGTGGTCGGACCATAATTTGGTCAAAATACAGCTAAAGAATAATATTTTAAACCAAAGACCAGACTGGAAATTAAATAATAGGTTATTAATCTCTAAAGTGAATAGGGAACAGATTGCTAAAGAGATAGACATGTATTGGAAGGAAAATGACAATAATGAAGTGTCTCCTGATATAAAATGGTGTGCATTTAAAAGTGTCATCAGAGGCCACCTAATTAGTCTAGAAGCAAAAGATAAAAAAAATCGACAAGAATTTTTATCTGGTCTATATATTGAATTAAGTGAATGTTATAAGGAAAATATTGCCGCCCCTGTAAGAACTATGTCAAAAGAGATCAGGATTTTAGAAAACAAAATTAATGAAATTTTGATGTCTAGAATAAACAGAAATTTACAGATTATGAGGATGAATTACTACTATAGGGGGAACAAGGCTGATAAGATTCTTACGAATAAAGTGAAGAATCGACAAAAAAATAAACTAATTACAAAAATAAAACAGGGAAATGATACCATATTAGACCCTAAGAAAAATGGAATAGTATTTAGAGATTATTATTATAATCTATATAATCTACCGACGATATCATCCCAATAGGATATAAATAATTATTTTGTGAGTATTCATATTCCTAGACTTAACGAGCTACAATTAGATCAATTAAATGCAGAGATATCTCTACAAGAAGTTATTGATTCGATAGATACTATGAAAAAAAATAAGGCACCAGGCCCAGATGGGTTTACGGATTATTTTTTTAACATGTATAAGGATAGACTGGCACAGAGGTTGGTAGAATGTTATAATTTAGCGATCAACACTGGTAAATTACCTAAGGAAATGTTGGTAGCTAATATTACTCCTATTTTAAAGAATAATAAAAACCCAGAAGAAATAACTAATTATCGACCTATTGCCTTATTAAATAATGACTATAAAATCTATGCCTCAATCATTGCGAAAAGAATCAAGAATATAATTCCTTTCTTGATTGCAGAGGATCAGGTGGGTTTTATACCAGAAAGAGCGTCCTCTAATCATATTAGGAGGATATTAAATATATTTACTAAGATTCATGAGAATAAAACCCCTTTTTTAGCGTAGGCCTTAGACGGAGAAAAGGCATTCGATAGGGTCGGCTGGAATTTTATGTATTCAGCTCTAAAAGCTATTGGATTTTCTGGCCAGATTCTCTCGGCGATAATGGCCTGCTATTCTTCACCATCTAGCAGGATAGTAGGAGGGGGGATTAATTCAGAGTGGTTTATGCTATCAAATGGTACCCGACAAGGATGCCCTCTCTCCCCATTATTGTATATCCTAATGGCTGAACCTTTAGCACATGAAATACGCAATAATATGGATATAACTGGGTTTAAAAATAGGGATAAAGACTTCAAGATAAGTCAATATGCCGATGATACTCTGATAACGCTAACCAACCCAAGTAAGTCTGTGCCAGCTATTATGCAAGTAATTGAAAGATATAGTTATTTGTCAAATTATAAACTTAATATTCAAAAAACATTGGCATTACCCTTTTATATGGAAGGAAAAGAATTGCAACAGCTAAAAGAACATTTTGCCTTTAAATGGGAAAAAAAGGGATTTATATATCTTGGAATCAATATAGTGAAAAACCCAGAAAATACAATGAAGGCCAATGTAATTCCTCTCATTAGAGAATGTATCCACTCTCTGAAACAATGGAATGCTTTGCAGTTATCATGGTGGGGAAGGGTCAATTTTATTAAGTCTTATGTTTTTCCTAAGTTTATTTATTTATTGAGGATGATTCCTCTACAGATCCACCCCCAACGGCTTAGACTTGTGAATAAGTTATTTAGGGATTACATCTGGTCTGATAAGAAACCGAGAATAGGCCAGGATCTCTTATACTTGAAGCATAAGGAAGGAGGGATTGGTTTTCCAAATATTTTTTTATACCATCAAGCGGCACAGTTGATGCATACTCTTCCCTTAATTAAGCAGTATTCGTGTTCACAAGATTGGTTCAAAATAGAAGGTGCGGATATTACAGACCCATACAATAACGTTAGATTAATGTGGGCCATAAGAAATAATAGTAGAACTAAAAATATAAAATGCACGACGGATAATATGATAACTAGACCGCTCTTAAAGTTTTGGCTCCATATTAAAAATCTTTTGGACTTGAAAAACAAAGTCTTACCTGCATTGACCTTTAAAAATCTAGATACATGGATGGAAAACATGGATACGTCCGAATGAACTAGACTTGATGTTAAAAAATTAGCAGACTTATTAGTAGATGGGAAGATTATGCCCTTCGACGAGATACGCAGAATATATGATATTTCGTATTCACAAGCGTTTAATTATATTAGAATTAAAAGTTTTCTGCAAAGCGCCCTTGGAAGCAACACAAGCGCTTTCTCATTATCTAAATTAAATGTCTTGATAGACTCAGAGAAAAATACTAAAATACTAACTAGATGTGTTGAGATTATAAAAGCTATAAAAAGACCTGTTTATCCTATAGCTAAAGGTAAATGGGAAAGAGATTTGACAATAAAATTTGATATAAAGGAATGGTATAAGGCTTTACAATCAGTTTATTCCACGATACATTGTTTAAATATTAGGGAAGCACATTTTAAAATACTTAATAGATGGTACATGACTCCCAATAAGATCCAGAAATTTGCAAAGGCAGGGACATCTAGATGCTGGAGATGCGGAAATGAGGGAGCAAAAGAATTGCATATATGGTGGGATTGTGCACCAATTAAGGAAGCATGGGTTAAATTTTTGGACCAAGTAAATAAATTGCTGGATATAACCCACTCCTGGACTCCAGATAATTTGCTTTTACATTTAAACCTACCGCAACTTACTAAAGATAAAAGAGATCTGCTGATTCAGGCTTTGATGGCCTTTAAAATGGCTATTGCAAAAAATTGGAAGGGGACAACAATTGATTCATGGCCACAAATTAAGGCATCTATTATTATTCAATGCAAAATGGAAAGGGGAATAGCCTCTAATTTAAGTATTAATATTAGACAATTTGAGATCTGGGATGATTGGATAAAGGTCCTTGAGAATTAAATATTGGAATGTATATATTGTGCAGTAATTTATCGGTAATCTATGAAGGAGCGGAAATTTAATCTAACTCTATGTAATCTAAG
>OW240912.1:163982384-164087912 GCA_933207985.1 Pelobates cultripes
CACCAGATCTAAGTGGTGGCACTGGTCACCATATACACTGTTAACGTAACACACCAGCTTTAAGGACACTGACTGCTATTCAATCTATAACAGTGAAAAAAGTATTTTGTTTTTTTTAAATACAAGCTTTGTGTCACCAGATCTAAGTGGTGGCAATGGTTACCGTATCCACTGTTAGCGTAACACACCCGCTTTAAGGACACTGACTGCTATTCAATCTATAACAGTGAAAAAAGTGTTTTTTGTTTTTAAATACAAGCTTTGTGTCACCAGATCTAAGTGGTGGCACAGGTCACCGTATCCACTGTTAGCGTAACACACCCGCTTTAAGGACACTGACTGCTATTCAATCTATAACAGTGAAAAAAAGTGTTTTGTTTTTTTAAATCCAAGCTTGGTGTCACCAGATCTAATTGGTGGCACTGGTCTGCGTATCCACTGTTAGCGTAACACACCCGCTTTAAGGACACTGACTGCTATTCAATCTATAACAGTGAAAAAAGAGTTTTGTTTTTTTAAATCCAAGCTATTGTGACACCAGATCTAATTAGTGGCACTTGTCAGCGTATCCACTGTTAGCGTAACACACCCGCTTTAAGGACACTGACTGCTATTCAATCTATAACAGTGAAAAAAGTTTTTTGTTTTTAAATCCAAGCTATTGTGACACCAGATGCAAGTGGTGGCACTGACTGGGGAAATGGGCACAGTATGCACTGTGAGCCTGACACAGAAGCTGGCAGCAGTGGCAGACAACTGACTGCTATTCAATCTATAACAGTGAAAAAGTTTTTTGTTTTTAAATCCAAGCTATTGTGACACCAGATGTAAGTGGTGGCACTGACTGGGGAAATGGGCACAGTATGCACTGTGAGCCTGACACAGAAGCTGGCAGCAGTGGCAGACAACTAAGTGCAATTACATTACATAGAAAAAATAAATTAAAAAAAATCATACCCTTATCCCTAACCCAGCTATGCTTTTCCCTATCTTATGAACAGCAGCTACACTTTCCCTCCTCTTACTAAGCATGCAGCTTGAGAATGAATCTAAAATGGATGCCTTCCAGGAGGTGGGAGGGTCTGCTAGGGAGGGTGTGCTGCTAATTGGCTGGAATGTGTCTGCTGACTGTGAGGTACAGGGTCAAAGTTTACTCAATGATGACGAATAGGGGGCGGGTCGAACCGCGCATATGTTCGCCCGCCGTGGCGAACGCGAACATGCTATGTTCGCCGGGAACCGTTCGCCAGCGAACCGTTCGGTACATCACTACTCACTGATAGAGGGTACCCTAGACCAATCCCAACCAGAATCTGAGTCATACCCTAATATTCCATTTAGAATTAACTGTATGTCTATCTGTGTCATGTTCTTAAGCACATTCTTTTCAGATACATTAGGCATGCAGAGGGATTAGTGCAGGAGTTTGGGGCACCTTGAATAATATCCTTGAGTACTCCGGGATTAATGGGTTTCATTATTAACTGATTACCAACAGTCATGAACGGGGCAGTAAGATCAGCACCTTCTAATGCTGGCATCTTTACATCATCATAACCTTGCTTATGTACATATGATTTTAACACCTTGCCACTTTTAAGTTAAATTCCCGTTTATACTGTTAATTTAATTGTACTGGGAGGTGGTGGTGGATATTCTATATCAGAATCTGGTGTAGATGATGATTCCTGTAATTGCTGTGATTGTGAATTAACAGCTGCAGCAATACAAATATCTTCTATATCATCCTCTGAGGGAGCATTAGGTACAGCAGGATACATTGCTATATAGGGAGGTGGGGGTTGTGGTTGGGCATGGCCGGGGGTTGACTGGGTAGGGGGCACAATTGGTGGTGGATATGGATTCTCAGGAGGGGTTTCTATGGGAAAGCGGATAGTATTACTGTCAGGAACATCCTGAGGTCGAGCGAGGTCATACATCCTGTAGAAGTGAGGCCTCTCAAAAGCATGTTACAGAATACATCTGCCAAGGTCAGCATAATTATTTCAAACATTATTTTAAAGCATATAAAGCAAAAAGAGTTAACTATTTCATATCCTTACGCTTGCATTTCAGTATTTTTTTACATTGAAATTCACCAGGTTGGTTATGTTGCCTTTGAGACCGTACGGTAGCCCAAGAATGAAAATTACCCCTATAATGGCATACCTTTTGCAATAGTAGACAATCCAAGGTATTGCAAATGGGGTATGTTCAGTCTTTTTTAGTAGCCACTAACACTGGCCAAAATTGGCGTTCAAATTAGATCTTTGCATTTTCAAATATTAACACTAAATTTGGCCAGTGTTTGTGACCAAGTGACTACTAATAAAGACTGGACATACCCCATTTGCAATACCTTGGGTTGTCTACTTTTGCAAATGGTATGTCATCATGGGGGTAATTCTTATTCCTGGGCTACCATACGGTCTCAAAGGCAACGTAACCAATCTGGCGAATTTCAATGTGAAAAAACTGAAAAATGTAACATGCTATATTTGACCCTGTAACTTCCAAAAAACCCATAAAACCTGTACATAGGGGTACTGTTTTACATGTGAGACATTGTTGAATACAAATATGTGTATTTTATTGCAGTAAAAGCAAACAGTATTATTATGATATTTATATACCGCCATCAAATTCTGCAGCGCTTTACAATGGGTGGACAAACAGACATGTTGTATTTTGACATTCACAGTTAAAATATCACATAGAACTAAGAAATGTAAAAAAAAAAAAAAAAAAACTTATTTTTTCCCTTTTTTTTATTTTTTTTTATATTTTATTCATATTAAATTATGTTCCATACCTAAATAAAAAAAAAGATATATAATAAGTGTGGAAAAAAGGAAGAAAATAGGCGCTCGCTATAGTGATCAGGCAGCAGTATATGAACAAGGATTCACCAACCCTGTAAGTGAATAATAGGAAAACAAAAAGAAAAGCGTATACCGCGCCTAATAATTTATATATGTAAAAAATACATACATGTATCCTTGAATATTCCAAATGAATCGTAACCTCAAAAAGAATTAAGATAAAAAATAATAGTGCAATACAGTAAATATACTCTTAAGGACAGATGGTATAAAACTATGTACAATCCACTCACATATGAATGAGCTATAACAGAGCTCTGCTGTAAAGCGCCTGGACGGTACAATCCCCGTCTTTGGATTTGCAGAAGTTGCCACGAATATTTCCACAGTGCAGTGAGCGTAGTAGATATAAAAGAAAAAATAGCAGCAGTATGGTGAAGTAAGTACTATTAATATAATAAGTATTAAATAGTATTGTACTTACAATTTCTAGAGCATAAATCCTGCTGTAGTATAAACAGCATAGGTGGTATAATCCCCACCAAGGATATACAGGATCCAGGAAAAAAAAAAAAAAATTAAAGTAGATATAAAAGTAACTTTAAAAGTATACTTTAATATAAACAAACAGAATAAAAGATAAAATGTATAAAACATAAAATATAGTCCCACTTAACGCGTTTCGCCAGGTTGGCTTCTTCAGACGTGTGGTATAATGTCCAGTAAGTCCGTTTATATATCCTTATTGATGAAGAGATGGTATCCTGGTGTGTTTACTTCCTGCTTCCGGCTTGTTGCTGACACGCACGCGTCATACCGGAAGTATTATTATTAGTATTATTAGTTTTATTAGGGCTATTATTTGTAAAATTCTTTGTTAAATGCATTTTAAGATTAGGAGCGCCTCTAAATATTACTTTTGGTTTATCGGGAATTATTTTTCCTAAAACTTCATCTTCCTTTAATAAGTGCCAATGTTTTATTAAAATTTTCTTCAATTGTCTATTTTTATTGTTGTAATCTAATACAATAGGTAAAGTAAAATCACAATTATTCTGATTCACTGAACTTTTAACTCTATGTATGAGTTGGTTCCTATTAATTGTAGCTGTTTGGTTGATAGTTGAATCAATGTGATTAGCGTCATAACCCTTTTGTATAAAGCTTTCCCTCAGTGTATTAGCTTGCTTTAAAAACACAGCTTCATCTGAACAGTTTCTTTTAAGGCACATCATTTGACTTTTAGGTATACTATCTAGCCATATTTTATTATGGCAACTTTTAGTACTTATATAATTGTTTACATTTACTTCTTTAAAGTGTGTTTTTGTTTGTATTGTGTTATTTTCAATGTATATATTTAAATCTAGATACGTAACCATAGTACTACTAAAATCCGCTGTTAAAACTATGCCTTCTTCATTGTTGTTTAAAAAAGAAATAAAATCCTTGGCTGAACTAATAGGCCCCTTCCAAATGAACAGGAGGTCGTCTATGTAACGAGAATAGGAAACCAGGTTCTGCACCCAGCCATGCCCCCTCCACACGGACCGATCTTCCCATTCGGCCATATAGAGGTTGGCATAGCTGGGTGCGAACCTAGTACCCATAGCTGTCCCGGTTTTCTGTAAAAAGAAACTATCTTTGAACCAGAAATAATTATGTTTCAAAATTAAATCTATGCCGTCAATAATAAAATCTCTTTGTTCTTGGAATATAGAGTCATCCCGTTCTAAAATAGATCTGATTGCCTGGCATCCCTTATCATGTTGGATAATCGTATATAATGATTGTACGTCGCATGTAATAAGTATATAATAATTTTTCCAATTTATAGTTTGCAGTTTTTTCAAAAGATCTATTCTATCTTTTAAATAAGATCTTGTTTGTTTGACGTACGGTTGTAACATTATATCGATATATTCCGATAGGTTTGAAAGAAGGGATCCTATTCCTGACACAATGGGGCGTCCTGAAGGGTCATTTAAGTTTCTATGGATTTTTGGGAGAAAATATATCACTGGGATCCTAGGGTATTGTATTTTAATATAATTGAACTCCTTCTCACTTAAAATCCCAGTGTCTTTTCCCTTCTTTAAAAAATCATAAAATTCAGTTTTTATATCCACTGTTGGATCATTATCTCATTTGATGTAGGTATTCTGATCGTTCAGCTGTCTATAAGCTTCTGCTTCATATTTTTCTTTAGATTGAATGACGAGACCTCCGCCCTTATTGGCTGGTTTAATTACTATTGAGGTGTCGTCATATAGCTCTTTTAATATTTTCATTTCTTTCCTGTTCATATTTGGTTTGTCTCTTATTTTTTTAGTGTCTAAAAACTTTAAGTCCTTACATACTTTTTTTTCAAATATATCTAGAGCACTAGATTTGAAGTGTGCAGGGTAGAAAGTAGATTTATTCTTCAATTCACTACTTTTATATTTTGTTGTATTTGTATGATTAGAATTATCTTTATTAACAAAAAAACGTTTTAAAGTCACATTCCTGACAAATTTATTTACATCTATATAGGCTAAAAAAGAGTTATATGGTTTCGTAGGGGCAAATTTTAGGCCTCGTTTTAAAATATTTGTTTCTGTGGTACTTAGAACTTTGTCTGATAAATTAAAAATACCAGTAGGTGTCTCTTGTGTTTTATGATCTAGAAACTTTCTAGCCTTCCTTTTTTGTTGTCTTCTGCCTGATCTTCTCCCTCTAGTCCTCTCTTGCGACTTTTTATAGGGGTAATATTGAGATGATGAATTTGTCTTTCTCTGTTGGAGGGGATCTCTAAAAAAGATGTTTCGTCAAATTGATCGCAGAAGGATAAGGCATGATATTTATTATTTTTAATTAGATCTTGTGATGATGATGGTTTATTCTCATCTTGTCTTTTATAAGTTTTTTGGGGGTTTTCCCAAGAGTACTTTCTGTTTCTTTGTTTCTGTAAAGGTGAGTCCGGTATAAATGTGTATCTGTGAGTTTTAGGTCTTACAACTAAAGGTGATTCTTGAACTCCGTGGTGTGTAGTGTATTTATGTTTGTCAGATTCTTCAGTTTTTTCAGGATAACGTGAATTGGGGGGTTTTCTCTGAAAGTGAGTGTTTTGAAAGTGCGCATTTTGATGATGTCTAGTATGAAATCTGTCATATCTCGTGTTATATCTTTCGTTCTTTATGTTATACCTTGGGGATCTATCTAAAGATCTTTGACGGTTGTTGTGAGGGTGCTTCCTTTCATAAAATTCTTTGCTTTGTAGCCTTTTAGGTCTAAAGGGCTGACTACCTTGTGTATTCAAATGGTAGTATGTTGCCCCGTTCCTCCATCGATTTTGAATATTGTTTTTTTTATAAATTATATGTGCGAACTTGTTTTTGTGCATAATCATATTTGTCTCGATTGTATTTCTGAATTTTTATCTTCTTTGTGTCAATTTCAATTTTTTCTACAGTTTTTTAAATTTTTTGTGATGCATTATAGTACTCTTCGGTATCCCCAAAGGGAATTAGTTGTTCTCGTAGTGTGTTAATTTTTTTATACAAGGATACATGTATGTATTTTTTACATATATAAATTATTAGGCGCGGTATACGCTTTTATTTTTGTTTTCCTATTATTCACTTACAGGGTTGGGGAATCCTTGTTCATATACTGCTGCCTGATCACTATAGCGAGCGCCTATTTTCTTCCTTTTTTCCTATCATTATACATATTCCCTATATAGGCTGCCCTACAGATTGTTCCAATATGTCTCTATTTGAATATCGAGACAATTATACTATTAATATTAATGATGTTTTTAATGAATTAGAAGAAATGAATACTAATGAGCCACTAATTGTTTTTGACAATTTACCAGAATTATTAAAAGAATTAGAGTTCTCTTTAACAAAAGAAATGAAATTAAGGTGGGAGATTGCAACACTGACTAAATATATAGAAGAATAAATCACTCCTAGAGGTCTTAGGTTTTTAAAATGCCCACCTCAGACACTGAGAATAAAACGTTTATGGAGGAATGGTATAACCATCTAGAATACTGTACATTTGGATTGATGAAAAGTCTCATCAAAGTCAAAAAAGAGAAGTTATCTGTAATAGATAAAAAAATTAACACACTACGAGAACAACTAATTCCCTTTGGGGATACCGAAGAGTACTATAATGCATCACAAAAAATTAAAAAAACTGTAGAAAAAATTGAAATTGACACAAAGAAGATAAAAATTCAGAAATACAATCGAGACAAATATGATTATGCACAAAAACAAGTTCACACATATAATTTAAAAAAAATAATATTCAAAATCGATGGAGGAACGGGGCAACATACTACCATTTGAATACACAAGGTAGTCAGCCCTTTAGACCTAAAAGGCTACAAAGCAAAGAATTTTATGAAAGGAAGCACCCTCACAACAACCGTCAAAGATCTTTAGATAGATCCCCAAGGTATAACACAAAGAACGAAAGATATAACACGAGATATGACAGATTTCATACTAGACATCATCAAAATGCGCACTTTCAAAACACTCACTTTCAGAGAAAACCCCCCAATTCATGTTAGCCTGAAAAAACTGAAGAATCTGACAAACATAAATACACTACACACCACGGAGTTCAAGAATCACCTTTAGTTGTAAGACCTAAAACTCACAGATACACATTTATACCGGACTCACCTATACAGAAACAAAGAAACAGAAAGTACTCTTGGGAAAACCCCCAAAAAACATATAAAAGACAAGATGAGAATAAACCATCATCATCACAAGATCTAATTAAAAATAATAAATATCATGCCTTATCCTTCTGCGATCAATTTGACGAAACATCTTTTTTAGAGATCCCCTCCAACAGAGAAAGACAAATTCATCATCTCAATATTACACCTATAAAAAGTCGCAAGAGAGGACTAGAGGGAGAAGATCAGGCAGAAGACAACAAAAAAGGAAGGCTAGAAAGTTTCTAGATCATAAAACACAAGAGACACCTACTGGTATTTTTAATTTATCAGACAAAGTTCTAAGTACAACAGAAACAAATAAAAACGAGGCCTAAAATTTGCCCCTACGAAACCATATAAATCTTTTTTAGCCTATATAGATGTAAATAAATTTGTCAGGAATGCGACTTTAAAACGTTTTTTTGTTAATAAAGATAATTCTAATCATACAAATACAACAAAATATAAAAGTAGTGAATTGAAGAATAAATCTACTTTCTACCCTGCACACTTCAAATCTAGTGCTCTAGATATATTTGAAAAAAAAGTATGTAAGGACTTAAAGTTTTTAGACACTAAAAAAATAAGAGACAAACCAAATATGAACAGGAAAGAAATGAAAATATTAAAAGAGCTATATGACGACACCTCAATATTAATTAAACCAGCCGATAAGGGCGGAGGTCTCGTCATTCAATCTAAAGAAAAATATGAAGCAGAAGCTTATAGACAGCTGAACGATCAGAATACCTACATCAAATGAGATAATGATCCAACAGTGGATATAAAAACTGAATTTTATGATTTTTTAAAGAAGGGAAAAGACACTGGGATTTTAAGTGAGAAGGAGTTCAATTATATTAAAATACAATACCCTAGGATCCCAGTGATATATTTTCTCCCAAAAATCCATAAAAACTTAAATGACCCTCCAGGACGCCCCATTGTGTCAGGAATAGGATCCCTTCTTTCAAACCTATCGGAATATATCGATATAATGTTACAACCGTACGTCAAACAAACAAGATCTTATTTAAAAGATAGAATAGATCTTTTGAAAAAACTGCAAACTATAAATTGGAAAAATTATTATATACTTATTACATGCGACGTACAATCATTATATACGATTATCCAACATGATAAGGGATGCCAGGCAATCAGATCTATTTTAGAACGGGATGACTCTATGTTCCAAGAACAAAGAGATTTTATTATTGACGGCATAGATTTAATTTTGAAACATAATTATTTCTGGTTCAAAGATAGTTTCTTTTTACAGAAAACCGGGACAGCTATGGGTACTAGGTTCGCACCCAGCTATGCCAACGTCTATATGGCCGAATGGGAAGATCGGTCCGTGTGGAGGGGGCATGGCTGGGTGCAGAACCTGGTTTCCTATTCTCGTTACATAGACGACCTCCTGTTCATTTGGAAGGGGCCTATTAGTTCAGCCAAGGATTTTATTTCTTTTTTAAACAACAATGAAGAAGGCATAGTTTTAACAGCGGATTTTAGTAGTACTATGGTTACGTATCTAGATTTAAATATATACATTGAAAATAACACAATACAAACAAAAACACACTTTAAAGAAGTAAATGTAAACAATTATATAAGTACTAAAAGTTGCCATAATAAAATATGGCTAGATAGTATACCTAAAAGTCAAATGATGCGCCTTAAAAGAAACTGTTCAGATGAAGCTGTGTTTTTAAAGCAAGCTAATACACTGAGGGAAAGCTTTATACAAAAGGGTTATGACGCTAATCACATTGATTCAACTATCAACCAAACAGCTACAATTAATAGGAACCAACTCATACATAGAGTTAAAAGTTCAGTGAATCAGAATAATTGTGATTTTACTTTACCTATTGTATTAGATTACAACAATAAAAATAGACAATTGAAGAAAATTTTAATAAAACATTGGCACTTATTAAAAGAAGATGAAGTTTTAGGAAAAATAATTCCCGATAAACCAAAAGTAATATTTAGAGGCGCTCCTAATCTTAAAATGCATTTAACAAAGAATTTTACAAATAATAGCCCTAATAAAACTAATAATTTTATGGACAAAAAAGGTTTTTACAAATGTAATTGCTATATGGCATGTAAAAAAACAAAAACTACTAAAAGAATGATCACTGATTTTAAATCAAACAATACCAACAAAATATACAATATAAAAGAGGTCATTACATGCAATAGTAAAAATGTGATTTATTTATTGGAATGTTCGTGTGGCCTCCAATATGTAGGAAGAACGATCAGGCCACTAAAAACTAGAATCGCAGAACAGTGTAGAAATATAGAAAAAGGTCTACAGAATCACTCAATACCAGCGCACTTTTGCATGCATAATAATGACCCTAAGCACCTCACGTTCATTGGGATCAAAATAGTTAAGAATCACTGGAGAGGGGGAGATGCTATAAGAAAGATTGGACAAACTGAAATGCAGTGGGTATATCAACTAGATACCCTACACCCCAAGGGGTTGAATGTTGATTTTGATTTATTTAATTTTTTATAAATGATTAGAATTAATTTTTTATTCCCAATTTTTTTTTTTTTTCTCTCTCATCATTCTTGTCCATCTTTTTTTATAGCATGTCCCACATTTATTGGGTTTTCATAATACCTTCAATGTTTTATGTTTTATGGTTGTTTATAATTCTGATTATTATGTCAAATCATTTACATATAATATCTATATGTGCCATTTTTATCTCTGTATTATAGAACCAATTGTTATAGTTATCAGCTATCTTAAAGTTTATATTTTATATTACCTTTTTCTCTATATTTTATATTACCTTTTTCTCTATTGTTTTATTATTTATATACTACATATGTGCAGCTTTTATCTTATTTTTCTATAAATAAGACTTATATCTCTGTTATTAAACTATTCTAATTAGTTTTTTCCCAAATTGATGTTTGCCCTCAACAAAGATGGCCGCTGCATTGTATTTGCACTACGATATGCCCACACTCTCTAGGATTGGAGGCTGGGGCGGGTGACGCTCGAAACGCTACGTACACCATTTATTGATAGTGATACGTATGCTTTGAGGCGCCTAGATACAACATTTTTTTGTATTGAAATGCAGAGATCACTTCCGGTCGGACGCGAGTATCGCGTCACTTCCGGTATGACGCGGGTGCCGCGTCACTTCCGGTATGACGCGTGCGTGTCAGCAACAAGCTGGAAGCAGGAAGTAAACACACCAGGATACCATCTCTTCATCAATAAGGATATATAAACGGACTTACTGGACATTATACCACACTTCTGAAGAAGCCAACCTGGCGAAACGCGTTAAGTGGGACTATATTTTATGTTTTATACATTTTATCTTTTATTCTGTTTGTTTATATTAAAGTATACTTTTAAAGTTACTTTTATATCTACTTTAATTTTTTTTTTTATTTCCTGGATCCTGTATATCCTTGGTGGGGATTATACCACCTATGCTGTTTATACTACAGCAGGATTTATGCTCTAGAAATTGTAAGTACAATACTATTTAATACTTATTATATTAATAGTACTTACTTCACCATACTGCTGCTATTTTTTCTTTTATATCTACTACGCTCACTGCACTGTGGAAATATTCGTGGCAACTTCTGCAAATCCAAAGACGGGGATTGTACCGTCCAGGCGCTTTACAGCAGAGCTCTGTTATAGCTCATTCATATGTGAGTGGATTGTACATAGTTTTATACCATCTGTCCTTAAGAGTATATTTACTGTATTGCACTATTATTTTTTATCTTAATTCTTTTTGAGGTTACGATTCATTTGGAATATTCAAGGATACATGTATGTATTTTTTACATATATAAATTATTAGGCGCGGTATACGCTTTTCTTTTTGTTTTCATATAATAATAAGTGTGGGTGCATTTAATATGAAAGAGGTGAATTACGGTTGGACAGACATAGTGCAAATGCCAGGTTTTGTTTTGATCACAACTTGTACATTTGGCTGTGGCCTTAACTGGTTAAATCAAGTTTAAAATGCCAAATCATTGTGTTACTGGCACTTGGTTCCAACAGCTACTGTAGCTATTTTTTTTTTTTTTTGTACTTAATCCACCTTTCAGTTTTGCATCAGGTCTAAAGAAAATGTACCACTTAGGTACAGTGACATCAGTATGAATACATCAAAATGTCTTGCAGCATAGACCCAGTGGCAATTATGCATAAGAATTGAGGAAGTATTTGCTGAAATGCGAAATATTGATGAAGAAATTGTAAAGTTGACCTATTTGCTGCTCACAGAGGAATGTCACACTGTCAGTTAAAAGGTTGGAAAGTCCTCTAGGTTATGATCATCAGAAAACTATTATAACTATGTATACCTTTGAAAATGCCACTCCTTTTGGTTTAAGTCCACCTCTATTGCATACATTTTCCTTTAAAAACAGTCGTCACTTCACCCTGAGTTGGAGAAGGGGACTATCCAGGTGTGATAACACAAACATAAAAAAGGTAAGAAATATGTATATTATCAGTTAGAAATTGTGAGAACAAAAATTTGATTTTAAGTCAGAACAAGCTACAGATCTAGCAAAGCTAAAACACATAACTTTCAGTAAAATGTTGATTCAGACATTTCAAGAAAGAGAAATTACTGTCCCTAAGTTTTAGAAGATCCTAGTATAGTGAGTTACCTTTCCAGGAAATTACTCTGTTTAATTGTGTGCCTTTCAGTAGTTATACCAAGTGGATTTTAGTCTTGTTCATTAATTCGTTCAGCTTCAGTGAACAAATCAACTGCATTTTAATCAAAGCCCAAAGGCATTGCTCCGTCCAGAATTTACCTATTAAGTTTTATTCATTGAATAAGATTTCCCAGGCAAATCCCAGATTGATCAACTTGTTCGGGTGCAGTTTTAAAGGCATTCAATTTGCTCAAAATCTTTAATACACAAGACTATTGGAAAGATATCTATGGACAAATAATCTAGTGCTTTGGTCCTCTTTGAACCATATTTAATTAAGTACCTATAAAAACGAGTGGTAGTTAACAGGCGCATGCACCCTATTAACATATATGTGTTACACAAATATATAATGAATACAATGCTATATTTTTAGACACAAACTTCTATGAAAGAACAATCATAAATGGCCTGTGAACCATTGTGTCACTGAATGCTCCATTTGTTATTTAGTTTAGGTGATGATAAAATGACAATGCCACATCTGCATAAGCCGTGTAACACCAAATTGGAAAGCTCTTAATTTTCATTTTTAATTACCTTCTTTCTACAGCAATTATGGAGAATTTCAACATTCTGTGGGGGATGGTGTTCTTAACTCTTTGTATTAACCAGTGCCATTCACAAGGTGAGTATATGTTATTTTACCAAGTACTTATACAATGTCAGTAGATACTAGTATAATGGGCAATAACCACTTTAGGTAAGTATGTGTTTTAATTCACATCTGTATGTTTATTCCTATACAGCAGTTGCTGTTTGCTGCTACTCCCCATACGTTTACCCATCTCCTTTTAGAGGAATACTGGATGAACACCTCTCACACACATTATGGTATAAAAGAAAAAGGCCTTCTCAGTTATATATACTGTGAATTAAAACACATACTTACCTAAAGTGGTTATTGCCCATTATACTAGTATCTACTGACATATATATTTCCCCGCCTTCCATTTCATCATAACTCTACTGAATACTCCCTGCCAAACTCATCCCCAAATGATATCAGCATATGTTGTCTCACTGTTAATTTATAGATAACATGTCTAAATTAAGTAATTGATAAGTGACTTAAAAAAAAAAAAAAGTATCCAAAGCAGTTTTAATTTCTTTAAGGTTAAACCACCTCAACCTCCATAAGACTTATGGTAGTAGACAGGGAAATCTACAATTTAGTGGGTTATTTTCATTTAGCAGATAGCTAGAGAATTTCTGACTTACGACTTGGGGATTGAGCATTGCCTGGGTCTCTTTCAATAGAGTTCTTTTTGATCTTATTAGTGTTTCTTCAATAAAAGGTCCT
Source organism: Pelobates cultripes (assembly GCA_933207985.1). Classification (NCBI taxonomy): domain Eukaryota; kingdom Metazoa; phylum Chordata; class Amphibia; order Anura; family Pelobatidae; genus Pelobates; species Pelobates cultripes. Next base: position 163,995,982 of record OW240912.1, read on the forward strand.
TCTTTTGAAAAAAAAAAAAAAGTAATGCACATTTGGTGTTAGAAGTACAGTAACAAATCAAATCATGTTATCTGTTCTCATCAACCTAGGATTTTTTTTCTGTGGGGGAACAGCTTTTTACTAAGACAATCTGGGGCTTCCTTAGAGAGCATACTTAAAGGGACACTCCTGCCCAAATATCAAATAAATAAAATCACTGTTTAGTAGATATTTAAAGTTTTTATAAAAATGTTAACATGTCATAAACTTGTAAACAAATGTAATAGCAATAATAGGAAAAAAAAAAAAAGGGACAGTGGAAGGGGGGAAATAACATGCATGTTAAATATACATACCTTAACATTTGAAATGCCTAAACATATTTTAATGATATGCAGTATTGCATCCACAATGACCTTTACCCGTAAACAAACATATAACCAATAATTATTTTTTAATTAATATGAAAAAATAAACATTTCAACTTCTTGACAATAATTTATCTATACAATGTTCCTTTTCCAAGTTTGTCCTAATTGAGCATAAAGAGATGATTTCCAGTGGCTAGCTCATAATTTTTTTTTTCAATAGACATAGAAAGGATTTCCCTCTCGTAGGGGTATTTCAGCATTGCGGTAACACAGAAGTTGCTGCTATTAAAAGAACACTCCACTACCCAAATACAAATAAATAAAAATCAATGTTTCATTGGAGTTATATCTAAATACAGCTTGCAAAAAATGCAGATCTCTTGTCTTCTGCCTTTGTAAACCCTCCCCTTCCAACCCCACCCAGACTTTCTCTGGGTGTCCAATCAAACTTGCCAATACAGCTCAGTGAGAAGTCTTTGCAAGGCAGGTGCTCTCAGTAATTGCTGCCTTTTGTGTTCAGTGCAAATAAACTAACCAAACCAGGAGCTGTTTTCTGTTTGAAAATGCAGGGCAGTATAATTTATAAAAAGTGTCAGTTTCTATTTAAAATCTGCAATTTTTCCCAAAATGAAAAAAAAAAAAAAGAGAACACACTAGTCACACATAAAAGCTTCCAGCAAGCTGAAGTGTTTTATTGGTTTGTAGTGTCCCGTTAAAATATGCAAGATTACATTTTTCCTGATTTACTAAATCATCTCAGAACCAATTTAAATAAAGGATAGTATTCAACAAGAGAGCCACAATTTGAATAGATGTGCGAACATCTTTCCAGAAAGATTTTCCCTTGTGCATACCCACCATGTTACCCAGTCCTCCACAGTATCTCCAGCAATTATTGGAAGCATCTGGGTACATTTGCTGTAATCTGGCTGGAATTGATACCATCTACATATAATTTTAACATTTCTGGCAAAGCTGCTTAGACATGTCAGTTAGTGAATTGGATTTTGACATAAAATGCAGTGCAACCAGAATGTTTACAAGGGTCAATTAATACATTGACATAAAAAATCTTGTATTTTTGTTATTCACTCATTATGTTTTCTTGACCACCTGTATGCAAGACCAATTCAGCACACATATAAGCAATATATATGCTTCAATGTGATCAAAGTTCCAGTTTAACTCTTCAAATTCAGTGTGTCAACACTTGTACTGTATCTACTCTTAAAGTAAATTTGATCTACACACACCTTCCACTGCACTAATCATTGTGTTTTCTATTTTATTTTTCAGCCCTTAGTAAGTATCCAACTTTCAAGATTCAGTGATACTGGTTTGTTGCTCTTATTTTGAAAAAAGTGCAATATTCAATATTTTTTGTAAATTTGCTTGCATTGCAATATATTACTGTAGTAGAATCTTTAAATTATATGGTTTATATTACTCATTAACAAGGATCATAGTGTTATATTTTGTCAGATAATTTACACATAATTTATACTCTTTTCTTACACCAGACAAATGTATCCTTCAAACTGAACACTGCAATTTGTTATTCATACTTTAAAAAGGTCTATTCTCTTAAGCACTTTTGCTATCCGACCAAAAGAACTAGATTAGGTGCATGAAGCAGTGGGATAGGGAAGATGTTTCCCACCAGAAAAATATATTCTGGGCATGAGAAGCGATAGATCCCCTATAAGCTGTTCCTGATGTCATTGTAATAGATTATAACAATGCAATACATTACTTAAATATACAGATCATGTTTTCAATCACTGTACTACACAGACGATTATTTATTAATTCATTATATTTTCTTAAATAACTGTATGCATGACCAATTCAGTACAGATTTAAGCAATAAGTATGCTTCAATTTGATCTAAGTTCCATTTTAAATCTTTAAACTCAGTGTGTCTATACTTGTACTGTATCTTCTCTTAAAGTGAATCTGGACTACAAATCTGTCCCAGCTTTCACTGCACTAATCATTGTGTCTTCTATTTTATTTTTCAGCCCTTTGTAAGTATCCAACCTTCAAGATTCAGTGATACTGGTTTGTTGCTCTTATCATGAGAAAAAAATGCAATATTCAATTATTTTAGTGCTTGTATTGCAGCATATTACTAAAGTTGATTCTTTAAAGTATATGGTTAATATCACTCATTGACAAGGATCCCAGTGTTATATTTCATCAGTTAATTGAGAAATAATTTATACTTGTTTTTTACACCAAATATAAACTCCAAACCAGAACACTACAATTTTCTATTCATACTTCTGTTCAGGACAATTCTCTTGGGCACTTTTGAAATCTGACCATAACTAGCATGGGTGCATGAAGTAGTGGGATAGGGAAGATTCCCCCCCCCCACGAAAAATATATTATGAGAATGGATGGATCGCTTATAAACTGTCTCTGATGTCACTGTAATGCATTATAAAAATGTAATACATTATTTAATATGTGAGATTTGCCAGGATCCTTTGTAGTTGCAGTTGCACAGCTTTATAAGTTAAGGAAAATTTGCCTGGTTCAAAAAGCCCTTTGGTCAGCTTAGTTCCAGCAATAAAATACTACAAAAGGTGTATTCTGGTGGATGATATTACAAAACAATAAAATAAATAAAGTGAGATAAAGGAGCGCTATAGTGTTAGGAATACAAAACTTAATGCTATAGTATGCCTCTGTCCCTAATGTATTAGATGCCCTCCCTTGTGTATAAAGGGTTGAAAACCCTTATTTCACTCACCTTAATTCCAGCACCAAGTTCCCTCGCTCCATCAACTCCTTCCATGACATGAGGACAATGAAAGATCTAATGTGCATGCGTGGCAAGTTAAACTAGAGGTTGACTTAACCCTGTCATCACAGTTGTAACTAGGAACCACCAGGCCCCCATGCGAAAATTGACCTTAGGTCCCCTGTATGTCTCATTCCACCCCCTAGCATCTCTGTGCATCTCATTCCATCCCAGCCTGTCCATGTGTCTCATTCCCTAGCCCCCATATGTATCTCTCCTCTAGCCCCCCCAACCACATCATGTGTTTCTCTCTTCCCAACCCCCCATTACCTCCATGTGTCTCCCCAAGCCCACTCTGTCCCCCATCCTCCCTCCATGTGTCTCTCTCCCCTAGCCCCCATAAGTTTCTGTCCCCTAGTTAACCCCCCATGCATCTCTCCCCTAGTCCCCATGTGTCTGTGTCCATCTCCCCCAGTCCCCATGAGTTCCTGTCCCCTAGTTAACCCCCATGCGTCTCTCTCCCCTAGTCCCCATGTGCAGGGCCGGACTGGGGACACAAAGCAGCCCTGAAAAAAAAAAATCTATGGCAGCCCCATAAGTCATTGTGGAGAGATTGAGAGATAATATTGGAATATTTATTTTTCAATTCAAAATATTAGTCCTTTTAGGGTAATTATACAGTAAAGCATACTCACATGCAGAGACAGACAATCTTACTGATGCACACAAACAGGCTCATTGACAGACAATTTCAATGACACACACAGACAAGGTTACTGGTACACAAACAAATTTTGTACATACAAACTCTGATACACACATGCTCACCACAGACAAGCTCACTATCACACACACAGAAGCTCACTCACTAGCAGATGCACGCGCACACACACACAGAAGCTCACTCACTCACTAGCAGATGCACACACACACAAAGGCACCCACCCACACACAGAGGCAGGCACCCCGGCAGTCACACACAAACACACACAGAGGCAGACAGTCACACACACACACACACAGAGGCAGACAGTCACACACACACAGGCAGACAGTTATACTGACCTGCTTCTTACCTTCACATCCCTTGGAGCTTCTGGAGGCTTGTTGTTGGGGAAGCAGGGACTCCTTCCTGCTTCCCATGCTGCATTAACAAGGCCCCCCCGCTAATAATAATAATAATTCCGTCCATGTGTGAGCTGTGCCAGCCGCCTGGATCCCCTTGTTCCCATGGGGTCACAGCTCACACATGGCCGGCCGGGATCACAGAAGCCTGAGCAATGATTAGGGCTGTCAGCCCAGCCTCAGGTGCCATGGCCCAGTGGGAAATTTCCCTGTAGGCCAGTCCAGCTCTGCCATATGTCCCTCTCCCCTAGCCCCCCCATGAGTTTCTGTCCCCTAGTTAACCTCTCTCCCCTAATCCCCATGTGTCCCTTTCCCATAGCCCTCCATGAGTCTCTCTGCCCCTAGTTAAGCGCCATGAGTCCCTCTCCCCCTAGTCCACATGATTGTGTCTCCCTCTCCCCCTAGTACCCATGTGTCCCTCTCCCCTAGCCCCCCATGAGTTTCTGTCAACAAGTCAACCCCCATGCGTCTCTCTCCCCCCTAGTCCCCATGAGTGTGTGTGTTTCTCTCCCCCTAGTCCCCGTGTGTGTGTCTCTCTCTCCCTTAGTCCCCATGTGTGTGTGTGTCTCTCTCCTCCCTAGTCCCCGTGTGTGTGTGTTCTCCCCCCTAGTCCCTGTGTGTGTGTGTCTCTCCCCCCTAGTCCCCATGTGTGTGTGTCTCTCCCTCCTAGTCCCTGTGTGTGTGTGTCTCCCCCCTAGTCCTCATGTGTGTGTGTCTCTCCCCTAGTCCCCATGTGTGTGTGTTCTCCCTAGTCTGTGTGTGTCTGTCTCCCCAGTCCCCATGTGTGTGTCACTCCCTAGTCCCAGTGTGTGTGTCTCTCTCCCCTAGTCCCCATGTGGTGTGTCTCTCCCCCTAGTCCCCATGTGTGTGTGTCTCTCCCCAGTCCATGTGTGTGTCTCTCCCCTAGTCCCTGTGTGTGTGTGTCTCCCCCTTAGTCCCCATGTGTGTGTGTCTCCCCCCTAGTCCCCATGTGTGTGTGTCTCTCTCTCCCCCAGTCCCCGTGTGTGTCTGTGTGTCTCTCCCCTCTAGTCCCCATGTGTGTGTGCGTCTCTCCCCTAGTCCCCGTGTGTGTGTCTTTCTCCCCTCTAGTCCCTGTGTGTATATGTGTGTGTCTCTCCCCCCAGTCCCTGTGTGTATGTGCGTGTGTCTCTCTCCCCCCTAGTCCCCGTGTGTATGTGTGTGTGTCTCTCTCCCCCCTAGTCCCCGTGTGTATGTGTGTGTGTCTCTCTCCCCCCTAGTCCTAGTGTGTGTGTGTCTCTCCCCCCCCTAGTCCCCATGTGTGTGTGTGCCTCTCTCCCCCCTAGTCCCCATGTTTGTGTCTCTCCCCCCTAGTCCCCATGTGTGTGTCTCTCCCCCGTAGTCCCCGTGTGTATGTGTGTGTGCTCTTCTTCCCTAGTCCCATGTTTGTGTTCTCTCCCCCAAGCAGTCCCCTATGTGTGTGTTTTCCCCCAGTCCCTCATGTGTGTGTTCCTCCCCCAGTCCACATGTGTGTCTCTCCCCAGTCCCCGTGTGTATGTGTGTGTGTGTCTCTCCCCTAGTCCCCGTGTGTGTGTGTGTCTCTCTCTCCCCCCTAGTCCCCGTGTGTGTGTGTCTCTCCCCCCTAGTCCCCGTGTCTGTGTCTCTACCCCCAGTCCCTGTGTGTGTGTCTCTACCTCCAGTCCCCGTGTGTGTGTCTCTCTCCCCCCTAGTCCCCGTGTGTGTGTGTGTCTCTCTCTCCCCCCTAGTCCCAGTGTGTGTGTGTCTCTCTCTCCCCCCTAGTCTCTGTGTGTATGTGTGTGTCTCTCTCTCCCCCCTAGTCTCCGGGTGTATGTGTGTGTCTCTCTCTCCCCCCTATTCCCCATGTGTATGTGTGTGTCTCTCCCCCTAGTCCCCATGTGTATGTGTGTTTGTCTCTCTCCCCCTAGTCCCTGTGTGTATGTGTCTCTCTCCCATGTGTCTCTCTCTCCCCCCTAGTCCCCATGTGTGTCTCTCTCTCCCCCCTAGTCCCCGTGTGTATGTGTGTGTCTCTCTCTCCCCTAGTCCCCGTGTGTATGTGTGTGTCTCTCTTTCCCCCCTAGTCCCCGTGTGTATGTGTGTCTCTCTCCCCCCTAGTCCCCGTGTATGTGTGTGTCTCTCTCTCCCCTAGTCCCTGTGTATGTGTGTCTCTCTCTCCCCTAGTCCCTGTGTATGTGTGTGTCTCTCTCTCCCCTAGTCCCCATGTGTGCCTCTCTCCCCTAGTCCCTGTGTGTGTCTCTCTCCCATAAGTCCCTGTGTGTGTGTCCCCCTAGTCCCTATGTGTGTCTCTCTCTCCTCCTAGTCCCCATGTGTATCTCTCTCTCCCCTAGTCCCTATGTGTATCTCTCCCTGTAGTGTGTCTCTCTCCCTCCCCCTAGTCCCCATGTGTCTCTCCCCCTAGTCCCATGTGTCTCTCTCCCCTAGTCCCTATGTGTGTCTCTCCCCCCCAGTCCCCATGTGTCTCTCTCCCCCAGTCCCCATGTGTCTTTCTCCCCCCTGCCCCATGTGTCTCTCGATGTGCCTCTCTCCCCTAGCTGTCCCAGCCCTTCCACATGTCTCTCCCCTAGTCCCCTTCCATATGTTTCTTTCCACTAGCCCCCCATTAGTCCCATTACCTCCCTTCCCTCCTGTACATGTTTGTGGCTGCCGTGGGATCCATCTGACGGGAAGTGCTCTCTCATTGAATGCTCTCTCAGCTGCAGCGATTGGGGAGCAGTGGCGGACTGACCACTCAGGCAGATCGGTTGTGGACCGAGGGCCTGAACCAGTCCCCATGTGTGTCTCTCTCTCCCTCCTAGTCCCCATGTGTGTCTCTCTCTCCCCCCTAGTCCCCATGTGTTTCTCTCTCTCCCCCCTAGTCCCCATGTGTTTCTCTCCCCCCTAGTCCCCATGTGTCTCTCTCCCCCCCATGTGTCTCTCTCCCTCCCATGTGTCTCTCGATGTGCCTCTCTCCCCTAGCTGTGGACCGAGGGCCTGAACCAGTCAGAGGCCCGGCTGAACAGCCATGCTCTGGCTGGGGAGATCTATATTTGATCTTCCCAGCCAGAAAGCAATAGTTCTTCCCTCCCCATTTTTCCAGTAAAGTGACGCAATCATCTCTTCTGAGTTAGTCCTGGCAGCCATCCTACTCTGCCAGGTCTCCTCCATGCTTTGCTCTGTGTGAGAGGGAAGAGGTTGGGCTGGAGGAAAGAAAGTGTCTCTCTCCTGTGCTCGCTCTTCTGTTGTGCAGAGTGCTCGCTGAATATTAGGAGCAGCCTGGCAGAGACAGACCAGGGATGTTCTTTAATATTTTACATATCCCACCCTGCACAGGCTCCCTGCACCCTGCACGCACAGGCTCCATAATACCCTGCACAGCCCCCCCACCTCCATTATACCCTGCACAGTCCCCTCACCCCCATTATACCCTGCACAGCCCCCCATTATACCCTGCACAGAGCTCCCAATTATACCTTGCACAGCCCCATTATACCTTGCACAGCTCCCCCCATTTCTCCATGTACCCTGCACAGATCCCCTCATATCATGGGTGTATATTGGCTGAACACAGAGGAAATGTCTTGGGCCACACATAAAACCTATACTATAATTAGTTTATATAATAAAACTTAAAAACACATTTTATTTTTGTTTAGTAGACAACTCCCTTATTTGTTATACTTATGTGGAATTTCCATATTTAAGCATACCAAACTAGGGAGCTATCTACTAAATACATACACATGTATATGCATATAGTTTGGGACACTGTAACAAATGGAAGAGCCTAACCTGCTTTTATGGGGATTTTACTATATACCAGTTCGGGACATTTGAAGCATTCATCATACGAATGCAAACTATTGTACCACTATTTGTATCAGCCATATTTGCATATAAGTAGTAGCAACAAGGTTGCAAACAAGTCCATAGTCCAGTATTCTATTCACACTAACTAGAGAACCATGTATTTCTATTAATCATCTGGTACTTTGACAGGTTTATGTATATTCCATGTTTGTTGATAAATTTAGGTATTGTGTTAGAACACTGTAATGCTTAACTGTCAATTCCGATTCAAAGACAGGAGAAAACTCAAACAATTGTCAGCTTACTTGTGTTAACTTTTGTATGTAACTTGTAACTAGACACAATAAAGCAGCACTGTCATAATTTTTTCTCTTTCAGTTTGTTTTCCTTATACCACTTGCATGTTATATTGCCTATAGCCACTTGTCATTTATACTTATTTTTTCTTTCCTTGCACCACATCTCAATACTTGGGCAACTCATTTTGTTCTCCTCTGCCTATGATATTTGCTTTGTGCCCTTCTGTGGAATTCGTTTTATCAATAGATTGTGTGCAAACTAATTAAATGGAACGTTGCTTAACTTCCACCCATTGCCAAAAAATTGCTAAACATCATACTTAACCATAGGAAAACATAGTCATTGTTTTTTCTTAGATATATCTAAAGGTGATTTAAAAAAAAATAAAAAAAGTAGAAAGTAGAAAGAGAGGGACAAAAAGGGATTCTTTTAATAACTAAACCTGCAAGTGACAATCTCTATGTCAAATCTGGCAATCAATAGGTAATAGGACACACATAATCTTTCCTTGCTACTTATTATCTGTTTATGTTTTATACTTTTTTTTTTAAACACAGATGCCCCATCATGTAATGATTGTAACGGGACTGATGCTGTCTGTCTTACTCAAAATACAATACCGGCAAGGACCTATGTCTCATGCTATTGCAAGGATGGAAGTCTTGGAAATGGCCTTAACTGTACAAAGTTAGTGTATTGCAGCAGTAGTTGCTGTGATCAAGGATACTACTATAATTCTGCCACAAAAAAATGTGTAGATATAAATGAATGTGTTTCTACGAACAATTGCCTTTCAGGAACAACATCTGATTGTTTAAATATCAATGGCAATTACTTGTGTAGATATAATAAAAACAGACTGTGCCCATCCACTGCATGTAACAATTCCATGGACTGTATCCTAAAAAATAACACTCTAGGGTGTGATGACCCCTGTGTTTATTACGATTGGCTTGATGGATCAGATAGATACTATTCAATCAACTCTACAAAAAGATTCCTCACCGATCGTTACAATTTTGGCTGGTTCAGATATAAAAATGGGATGGGAATAAAAAACGGATGTGTTGGACCCTTAAAATGTAATTCTCTACGTCCACTTTCATTAAATGGTACCCATCCAACGTTTGAAGAAGGAGTTAAGATGGTTTCTGTCTACATTAATCATGATACAGGCTGCAAAGCTGGAACACCTATCCCAGTAAAGGCGTGTTATAGGAATAGTGAAACATATTATGTTTACAAGTTTTCAGGGCTCTTAACCTACGATGTTTATTGCACAGGTAAGAATATGCACGTTTTACATTTACAAAGTTATAGAGTTGTAAATTGCAGTATAATAGACTTCCTAAGATTTGTTTAGACATTGCATAAAGTAGTATGTCTTTGAGATATAGTAATTATATATTGGGCAGAATGTTTACATTTTCTAATTGTATTTTTTTTTCTTTATTTCAGATTATGTTATTCCGCCCACCACCACCACCCCTGAGCCTACCACCACTACTACAACACCTACCACCACCACCACCACCCCTGAGCCCACTACTACAACAACCCCAGTACCCACTACCACCCCTACTACAACACCTACCACCACCACCCCTGAGCCCACTACTACAACAACCCCAGTACCCACTACCACCCCTACTACAACACCTACCAACACCACCCCTGAGCCCACTACTACAACAACCCCAGTACCCACTACCACCCCTACTACAACACCTACCACCACCACCCCTGAGCCCACTACTACAACAACCCCAGTACCCACTACCACCCCTACTACAACACCTACCAACACCACCCCTGAGCCCACTACTACAACAACCCCAGTACCCACTACCACCCCTACTACAACACCTACCACCACCACCCCTGAGCCCACTACTACAACAACCCCAGTACCCACTACCACCACTGAGCCTACCACCACCCCTGAGCCCACTAGTACAACCCATGAACCTACCACCACCCATGAGCCTACTACCACCTCTACCCTCACTACCCCCGAACCTACAACCACTCCTGAGCCCACTACTATGACAACCCCTGAACCCACTACCACTACTGAGCTTACTACCACTACTATTACCACCCCTGAGCCTACTACCACCACAACCCCTGAACCCACCACCACTCCTGAGCCCACTACTACAACAAGCTCTGAACTCACTACCACTCCTGTGCCCACTACTATGACAACTCTTGAACCCACTACCACAACTGAGCTTACCACCAGCCCTACCACCACCGCTGAGCCCAATACTACAAGCCCTGAACCCACGACCACCCCTGAGCCTACCACCACGACGACTCTTGAACCAACTACCACCACGATTACCACCCCTGAGCCTACCACCACCCCTGAGCCTACCACCACAACTCTTGAACCCACTACCACCCCTGAGCCTACCACCACGACAACTCTTGAACCCACTACCACCACCATTACCACCCCTGAGCCTACCACCACCCCTGAGCCTACCACCACAACTCTTGAACCCACTACCACCCCTGAGCCTACCACCATCCCTATTACCACCCTCGAGCCTACCCCCACCACTGAGCCTACCACCACTACCATTACCACCCTCGAGCCTACCACCACCACTCCTACCACCACCCCTGAGCCCAGTACTACAGTCCCTGAGCCTACGACCACCCCTGAGCCCAATACTACAGTGCCTGAACCCACAACCACCCCTGAGCCCAATACTACAGTGCCTGAACCCACAACCACCCCTGAGCCCACCACCTCCTCAACCTCTGAACCAACCACAACTCCTGAGCCCACCACCGAGCCTATAACCACTCCTGAACCCACTACCACAACCCCTGAGCCCACTACCACCCCTGAGCCTACCACCACAACTCTTGAACCCACTACCACCTCTGAGCCTACCACCACGACAACTCTTGAACCCACTACCACCCCTGAGCCTACCACCACCCCTGAGCCTACCACCACAACTCTTGAACCCACTACCACCTCTGCGCCTACCACCACGACAACTCTTGAACCCACTACCACCACCATTACCACCCCTGAGCCTACCACCACAACTCTTGAACCCACTACCACCCCTGAGCCTACCACCACCCCTATTACCACCCTCGAGCCTACCACCACCCCTGAGCCTACCACCACCACTCCTACCACCACCCCTGAGCCCAGTACTACAGTCCCTGAGCCTACGACCACCCCTGAGCCCAATACTACAGTGCCTGAACCCACAACCACCCCTGAGCCCAATACTACAGTGCCTGAACCCACAACCACCCCTGAGCCCACCACCTCCTCAACCTCTGAACCAACCACAACTCCTGAGCCCACCACCGAGCCTATAACCACTCCTGAACCCACTACCACAACCCCTGAGCCCACTACCACCATCGAGCCTACCACCACGACCATTACCACCATCAGTCCTACCACCACAACTATCCCCACCACCCTAGAGCTCACTACTACAACCCCTGAACCCACCACCACTCCTGAGCCCACTACTACAGCAACTCCTGAACCTCCTACCACCACTGAGTCCTCCACCACCTCTGAGCCTACCACCACACCTCTTGAACCCACTACCACCCCTGAGCCTACCACCACCCCCATTACCACCCTCGAGCCTACCACCACCACTGAGCCTACTACCACTACCATTACCACCCTCGAGCCTACCACCACCCCTGAGCCTACCACCACCCCTCCTACCACCACACCTGAGCCCAATACTGAAGTCCCTGAGCCTACCACAACCCCTGAGCCCAATACTACAGTCCCTGAACCCACGACCACCCGTGAGCATACCACCACATTAGCCTCTGAACCAACCACAACTCCTGAGTCCACCACCACAACCACAAGCCCTTCACCCACCACCGAGCCTATAACCACTCCTGAACCCACTACCACAACCCCTGAGCCCACTACCACCATCGAGCCTACCACCACGACCATTACCACCATCAGTCCTACCACCACAATCCCCACCACCATAGAGCCCACTAATACAACCCCTGAACCCACCACCACTTCTGAGCCCATTACTACAGCAACTCCTGAACCTCCTACTACCACTGAGTCCTCCACCACCCCTGAGCCTACCACCACTAGCATTACCACCTCTACCCTCACTACCCCTGAGCCCACTACTACCACAACCTCTGAACCAACTACCACCACTGAGCCTACCACCACTCCTGAGCCCACTACTACAGCAACCCCTGAACCCACCACCACTGAGTCTACAACCACTCCTGAGCCTACCACCACTACCATTACCACCCTCCAGCCTACCACCACCCCTGAACCCACTACTACAACCTCTGAGCCCACCACCACAGCCACAGAGCCTACCACCACAAGCCCTACACCCATCACCTCTGAGTCTATCACCACTCCTGAACCCACTACCACTACTGAGCCTATCACCATTCCTGATACCACTACCACCACAATTACAACCATCAGTCCTACCACCACCCCTGATCCCACCACTCCTGGATGTGTGGACGATGAGAATATAAAATTAAAGATATCCATTTTCAGTGACTCAAGACTGGCCAATCTGCTTTACAGTGCATATACAATCTTGCCTAAAACCCCATTATATGTAGCTCTGGAAGCTAAATATAGTGGTACTAAAACTCATATTTTAATCATCAATTCATTCTATGCCAGCAACGATACAGAGAGAGGGTACATTGAGCCTTTTATTTTGGATGGGTGAGTATTGCAGAATAATTTCACAAAATGTAAAGCTTTAGTTACCCAAAGATGATGTATGTGTAAGTAATGTGAAAGTAATAAGGTTTCTACAAAATCTATTAACATTTGGCCATATTTTTAAAGATATTTTATGCATAGTACTATAAAACAAATAATGCAAAGCAATACATTAGAAAGATTTGCATTTCCCCATGATAACACCTTCTGCAGTGAGTTTTCACCAAATCAGAAAGTTACTCATACTGCTCATTTAACTATGCACAGCCCGTCTGACCCCTATCTTATAGTAATAGTGTTTTGTTTAAAATGGTTTCTGGAAATTCAGTTCTTACAGGGCTAATCAATAAACTAGGAATTAATAGCAAAATTCAATATTAAGGCCAAAAACAGAATTCACTTGGAAAATTAACTTTGAATTCACATTGAAGTTCTGTCAATGCTAACTTTAATGAATAACCCTCTTAGTATTTAACTATAAAAAAGATAACAGCTGAATCACATTTGCAAAAACTCCAACAAAACATGATATATATGGAACAAAAATGTTTAAGGATGCATAAAAATGGTGGGCTAGTTTAGCACAGCCTACTAACTGACTGTAACATAAATTACACCCAACACGTTACACTTAGTGTTTGGGTTGGGTTAGGGTAAGGTAAGGGTTATGCTGGGTTAGGTTAATGCTGTTTAGGGTGGTGGGATTCAGCCAGTTTATGCGAACCTGCTGCTAACATTTTTTTCTCATTTATAGTTTTTATTGATGTTTTAACAAGATAGTACATACATCGTAGAGCATTGTTTTACAGAATAGTCTTAAATATTGTTATTTCGACATTAAGTACAGAGTGCAAGCAGTTGCGGTCAGTAATAGCTGAGAGCGTCCGCTAGCCATTGTTATGCGCTTTTGTAGGATGAGTACATTATGGAATAATTTAACTAACTGGGGAGTTGGGAGAGGGTACAGAAAGGAAAGAGGGAGTAACGGGGGATATATGTCAACCAATACCAATATTTCGTGCCCATTTGGCTGTAGCTTGTTCGCCTATCTGTGCACATCAGCCGTCCGATATCAGTTGTGGGGTCCCGTGTGTGCTGTGCCGTGGGAATGTTTTGTAGTGTGTTTTGTGGGATGCTCTGTGAGGTGCTTCTGCTAGGTTGCCTGAAGTGTGAGCCAACTGGCCCAGTCTTTCTCATATTTCTCTATGCATCCGTTTGTTTTGCTTGCCATCCTCTCGTATGCGCTTATTTGGTCCATTTTGGATCGTATACTGTCTATTGGGGGAATCTGTGTGCTCTTCCAACTGCCAGCTAGGGTTATTTTAGCTATCGTGAGGATGTTCAAGATTGCCTTTTTATGGGGGTGTAGAGATAGTTCTGGGATGATATGAAGTATGAATTTTTCTGCATGTGGTGCAATGAGAAGCTGTGTCCTGTGAGAGATCATGGTCTGGACTTGGTTCCAGAATGTTTTTAGCTTGGTGCAGCTCCAGAATATGTGGAGCATCGTTCCAGTGCCAGTGCCGCATCTCCAGCATAATTCCGAAGAGCCTGTGTACATTTTCGCCAGTCTGTGCGGCACTAGGTACCACCTCATTGTTATTTTGCAGTAAGCCTCCCACAGCGAAAGACTGCGTGAGGCTTGTTTGGTTTGTGCTAATGCCATATGCCATTCTGTTAAGGAGAACTGATTGCCTATGTCTCTTTCCCATTGTAACATCTATTTCAGTTTGTCTGGGTTTGCGTTTGTGAGAAGTTCGTGGTAGCATAGAGCTAGTGGTTTGGCTGATTTGCTTAAGAGTAACTGGTGGGGTGTGATGGCCTTAGTATAGGGTTTGCCTATGATGTTTTTGAAACAGTTTTGTATTACATTTTTAACCCTTAAATAAAGATAGAGGTCCCTAGGTTCCAGGTTTAGTTCTTTTTGGAGCTCGGAAATGGTTTCGCCTGTTCCTCTTTTACTAGGTCGCGGACCTTTCTCGCGCCCTTCGCCTGCCATCTCCCTAGCTGCAATTCTGGGGAGCAGGCTGCTAATGCTTCTATCGGTGCTTCTTCCACTACCCATGGACCCCACTCTTTCCAAGCATGTAGAAGGGTCCCTGAGCAGTGAAGCGCCTTTTTTGTCTGGGTTCGGGCAATGGAGCTTGTCCATAAGTGATGACTCAGGTTTTATGTACTGTAGCGGAACGCCAATAATAAATCCTCGAATTCCGCTGGTCCAGAAACGAATCCACAGTCAAGCGCTGAAAACAACAAGGCAATATCCCCAACCTCCCAATAACCGGACGAGACACAGTTTTGGGAGTCAACTGAAATCCTTTTAATCGGCAAGACAATTTATACAAGTCCCCATGCAAGGGGTTTCCTGAGTCCCTCCCCAGGGGCACTCCCAGAGGGGACTACATGGGGGACTTACAGTACAACATATTTCTCCCATCAGGCACCGCTGCACGAGAGGGATCATCCTCCCAGAATGCACCGTTAAGGGGATTATCCCCTCGTGCAGCAGAACCGGCAATTTACACAAAAATCTATAACTTATTAAATATACGGTGGATTTACACGAATGGACGTTCGGTAGATAGCTGGGGTCTGGGCGCATCATTCGTGAGATTGCCGCTCAGATCCCAGCTAAAATAACCGAACGCCGCACAGAAAACACATTTCTTTCAAAACACACGAAAAGAACCGATTACTTTTAGTGAACCTGGTCCTGAAACTCCCGAACGTCCTGGAGGCTCAGCGGTGTTCGTGCCGTTGAATAACTATTGGTAATGCTATGCGTTCGACAACACGGACCCGCTGAAGAACAAGGGATCCAAGATGGCCGACCGCCGCATGGTCGGTAGTCGAACAACGGCCACCCAGGAGAGCCTCGAATTACCGATTGCAACAATGTTGCAATCGGTTAACTAGCGCCACACGCCTCTAAGTGTGTGGGCTATTAGGGGGTATTGCGTTCGCTTCATGAACGGCCCTCCAAAGTGCCGTTCGTGAAACGAACGGGAATCCCCATACAAACCGCCATTGGCATTCGGCTAAACAGGTAATTACAGTCTCTGCAGAAAATACATCAAGCACATACATAAGAATAAAGCGCATATCTCCCCAGACTCGTAGGCAACCCTTAAAGGCACAGTCTCTAGTTATAGTTCAAGTGGCTAGGTTTGCCACATGTACCTAAGCATGTGCTTTCAAGTGGGAGCCAGAATGGACAATGGGAGGGTTTGTTGATGCGTAAAAGTCTTATCCCTTGTGCCAGAAGGGATGCCCTATAATAAGCTTTTATGTCCAGTAGACCCAGTCCCCCTTTTGTGTAGGTGAGCCCCATGCAACCCTTAGCTACCCTGGGCGGCTTTTTTTTCCCAGAGGTGAGCGTTGATAGCGCTTTGAAATTGTTTAAGCAATGAGTTCGGGAGAGCTATGGGTAGGGTTCTGAAGAGGTATAGTTTATGTGGCAAAGCCATCATCTTTATGAGGTTAATTCGGCCTAGCCATGATACCTCCAGATTCTCCCAATTCCTGAGTGTATTTTTAATTTTGCTGAGGATTGGGTAGTGGTTTTCTTTTATTATGTTTTGAAAGTATTTAACTAGTTTCACTCCTAAGTATTGGAGGGAGGACGTGTGCCAGTCAAATGCGTGGCCGCTTTTTAATGCATCCAGAGTGGTACGTGGCAGGTTTATAGGCAGTGCCTGGGTTTTAGCTAGGTTGTTCTTATAATATGAGATTTTCCCATACCTCGTCAACGTTTCAAGGAAGGGGGGCATGGAGGACCCAGGGTTTGTGATGATCAGTAGGATGTCATCTGTGAAAATAGCTAGTTTTTTAGTTCCTCCCGGTGTGGTTAGACCTTGTATGGATGCATCCTGTTTAATGCTTCTGATTAAGGGTTCTAAGCATAGAATGAAGATTGAGGGGGGAAGAGGGCATCCCTGCCGGGTACCATTGCGAATGTCGAATTGGCAGGAGATGAACCCAGTGCTAAAGACTTTAGCGGATGGGTATTGGTATAGTGCCATTATGCTTGATCTAAAAGCAGACAGGAACCCCATCTGCGTTAGAGTGAGAACCATATAGCTACAGTGTAGCCGATCAAAGGCATTTTCGGCGTCTAATGCAAGTAGTAGACCAGCTTGATGTGATTTGTTGGCCCGTTATGTCAAATTTAGAAAGTGCCTGGTGTTATTTCCTACCTACCTGTTCTTCTGAAGCGAGGTCTGGGATGATGGGCTTAAGTCTGGACGCTATGAGTTTAGCATAGAGTTTGGTGTGTACATTTAATAAGGAGATTGGGCGTAGGTTTGCGCATTGGGTAGGGGGGTTTGTTAGGTTTTGGCAATGTCACTAGATGCGCCTCCAGCAATTCTTTGGGCATGGATCAGCAGTCTTTGATGTAATTAAATAGTTTAGTGAGGGGTGCCATTAATTGGTTTGCTAATTTAACATAGTAGCAGTTGGAGAGCCCGTCTGGGCCTGGGGCCTTTTGTTTGGGTAGAGATGTTATGGCTGCTGCGACTTCCTCTTCTGTGAAGGGACTCTCGAGGAAGGCGCACTCTGCCTGTGTCAGGCATGGTAGAGGCGTCTTCTCTAGGAAGGAGCTTATTTCCTCCTCATTTGGTTGGTGGGTGTTGGGGTCTGTCTCTAATTGGTATAATGATGCGTAATAATTCGCCAATTCGTTCACTATGTCTTGGGGATTGTATAGCTTGTCCCCACTCTTAGAGGTTATGTAGGGGATTTTTGATTGTAATTAAGTGTTCTTGCAAGAACACTTATTGTTATCTCATATATATATTATTATTCTTATTATAGCCAAATTTGCCATCCTAACTCCTCCCACAGTTTTTACACTACATAGACCAAAATTTACCAAAACGTGCAGATTGTTCCCGATCGGATTGTTATTACTTTGTGGAACGTTTCGCCGAATGGTTCACGGAATATCGTCGTTTTTGTGGCGCAATTTGTCCCATAGGAATGAATGGCAAAGCTAGAGTGGGAGCTGCCAAAAGCTGAAAAATCAGGACATGATTTCTAAACTGCCACCACTCCCTCATTTTCAAGCCCACCTACACAAATCTTATATCAAAACGTTCAGCTATCCCTGCTGCCACTAAACATGTAAACGGCTAAGCCGTAGTCCTGATAGTTTTCACAATATGACCATTTGTTTGCAACCAACGCCGTCCATTGACATTCATTGAAACTTCATTCTGCAAAGCTCAAATTTGAAGTGCAATTTCTAAACTGCGACTGTGCCTTCATTTGTAATACTTCAGAGACATACTATGCATCAAAATGTAGGTCTGGGTCTTGTGATTCTCACAATATAAAGCTCTTCGCTGTAGGATTTATAGTTTTTAAGATACGACCGTTTGAAGATGGCAACCGCCAAAATACTCTGACCTGTGTCAAGCTGCAGCAGCAAGTGATGTCATAGACAGGGCCTTTTGAACACCTGCTAATGTTTTTATAAATGTATGGTTTAATGTAACTGTGCAACAACATTGCAATTGAATGTGCTAGACTACTGGTGGAGGCAGGAACACTTCACACAATTTCCCCAGAAATTGTAGCTTTTCTACTTTAGTCTGTTTTGCTTTCCTAGCTAGGAGTTTTCCCGCCTTGTTGCCGGTCACATAAACTTGTTTTAGAGATCTGAGGTGTATTTCTGTTATTAATTGTAGGTTGTGTAAGGCCGTTCGGAGAGACATCATTTGTTTGTGTGTGGTTATTGTGGGTTTCTTTTTATGATTGTTTTCCACCTTGGCCAGTTCCTGTGCCAGTTTGCCCATCTCAGATTGACGTGATCTCTTTACCCTAGCCCCTAATTGGATGAGCAAACCCCTCATGACTACTTTATGGGCCAACCACTAAGTGGGAGTCGAGGTTTGACAATTAGTGTGATTAGAGAAGTATTATTCCACGTGGGTCTTTATCTCTGAGTGGCTTGGGATCATCTAATAGGCTGTCATTGAGACGCCAGGTGCCCCGTCCCCTAGCTGGGTATGGAATTCTGAGGGCCACTTTTTGAGGCGCATGATCGGACCACATTATTGGCCCGATCTGTACCTGGGTTGCGAAGGGTAAGGTTTTGACGTCGGTCAGACATAGATCAATTCAGCTATAAGTCATGTGTGCTGCTGAATAATATGTGAAGTCTCTCCCATTAGGGTAGAGGCTCTGCCATACATCGTAGAGATTGAGTTCGTGCATAAGCTTCCTGAGATGGGATCCTAGTGAGAGTGAGAGAGCCTTCGGTGGTTTATCCAGTTCTCTCTTGATATCAATGGGGGGGTCTGGGGCACAATTAAAGTCCCCGCATATAATTGTATGTCCTGCCTTATATTTTTCAATTTTCCGAAAGGCCATGGTGAGGAATGAGTTTTGAGCATTGTTCCGGTACCTCCATTAATAAATGCACAAACCGCCGTTTAGTGAATGTTCCCCGTTCGCAATAATGTGGTCTGGTAGCAGATGCAGTATAACCATGCGAACCGCCAGTCAGGGAACACTCCAAACTCCCGAACGGTACCTGTACGGCTCCTTCCCTTCACAAGCTCCAAATGCACGAATCGTCAATCGCAGCCGAACGGCAATAGTTTCCAAATAATCCCAATAAGCAGTCTCTAGTCGCCGGTAATAAAATCCCCCTACTGTGGGCTACCTGCCCGTATTTATGCAGGTCTCCCACTTGGTGGACACTCCCCTAGGGGACCAAATGGGAGACTGGAACAACAGAAGGACATGGGGACATTTCAGACATACATCCCCACAATATTCCCAGCATGCAACACAGTTTCCTCCCCTCTGCTCGGGAGATAATTGAGAAGTAATTCAATTATCTCCCAGAGCAGGAGCAAATCGCCATTTTAAATACAAGTTACAAAACACATTAAAATACATAACTTTATAACTGTCGAACGTATTGCATTCGTATAACACATCCCCAGATAGCCTGGATCTGAGTGCATATTATTGGCGAATAGCGCTCAGATCCCATACGCATAGTTCAATCGCCATGGAGTCAAAGTCTATTACAGTTCTTCGGTATGCGATTGACTCCATGGGAAGGCTATCTGGGGTAAGTCCATTCATGCCTTTAAATATCTCGAACGGCCGGTATTCGTATACTTTTGTCGATTGAGTAGGGGGGGTCGACGGCTTCAGCGGTGTTCGGTTGAAAAAGTGTCCGTTTTTAGTTCCATGGAATAACCGCCGAACACCGCTGGGCTTTCGCATAGTTAAAATGGCCGCCGCCTCGTGGTCGACATACGAACGACGACCACCCTGTATTCGGTTTTAATTGAGAAGTGTCTGTGGTTCACCACAACGTTCTAATTGGGATCAATAGGTTAACCAGCAGCACACTTCTCTTCTGGGTGGCCGTCCGTTCGGTAGTTCCGTTCGACAAAAAAAATACATTCCCTTAAACAAGGCATACGAATGGGGAAATTCATGCAAACAGCAAAACAGACGAACACAGCAATTCTAGTTCATACAGATGGGTCTGTCACAAGCATCATTGGGAGCGTACAACGATGCTAGTGTTACCGATAGCCCTTTTAGTGTGCCCACCAGTGTCAGAAGTCTACCATCCTTTCTAGCGTATTGTTTGGATGGTGTGAATACCCAATCATTGTGGAAGTAGATGGAAACCCCTTTGGTTTTAGTTTTGGACAGAGCGTGGTAACCTTGGGGGTAGTGTTTAATAGTGAATTTCGGGGGGTTCCTAACACTCAGGTGAGTCTCCTGCAGACATACCATTGCTGCCTTGGATTTAGCCATTTCCTGGGCTCCTCTTCTGGGGGCTGTTCAGGCCTTTAACATTCAGTGTGAGTATGGTTAATGTGTCAGTCATTGCTCCATATTATTATTATTGCCATTTATATAGCGCCAACAGATTCCGTAGCACTTTACAGAAAACTTACAGGAACAATAGGTTGAAGAGAACCCTGCTCAAACGAGCTTACAGACTATAGGAGGTAGGGTATTAGAAACATTAGGACATGAAATATCAAGTAGGAGTGAAGCAGAGCTGGAGGAGAGAGCAAAGCACTGTCCGATAGGAGAGAGCAGGAGACAGGTATGTAAGGTAGAGATTACTCTGGGAGGCCATAAGCTTTCCTGAAGAGATGGGTTTTAAGGCCCTTCTTAAATGACTGAAGACTAGGGGAGAGTCTGATGGCAGTAGGCAAGCTATTCCATAGAATGCATTGTGGAGCAACCTAGGTTCGGGACTGAAGTGGTGCTGCGAAATTGGGTGGTCTGATCCAGGGAGGGGAAAACTGGGAAAACCAATGGAAAACCAGGGGTAGGGGTTCGAGAGGGGATAACTAAAGTATGTACAAAGCACCCAAACAGCATGAAGTGCTCTACTTGGATGAGATGTGAGTGGGAAGCTCATTCCCGCAACCTTCTCAGCCTGGGTCGTGCCTGGTTTTTACCAGCCGGGTGATTACAGCCTTTTTAGTGAGCTTTTGACGTCCCTCCTCAATATCTACGTGTTTTATGTGTTTTTTCTTTAATCTATTTTCCTTTCTCCGTACTATACTACAGGTGAGGTTATGGCCTGTAGTCTTGAGTGTCATGTTGATTACAATTCTAGCCTTTCAGAAACAATATTTATGTTGTCGTGTTTAATTACTACCGGCCTCGCCTCGGCACCCTTTGTGTGGCCAGCTAGATCTCCCTCCCCATTGTGCTGCGTTTAGTAGCTGTGTGTACCACGTGTGACATTTCATGCATAACATTAGATTCTATATCCTATACACATTTCATTGATGCTGTGGAATATGTGCAGGGTACCCCACCATTGTCCACATATGCAGGGGTAAAGACATTTAGACATGGTGCGCATTGCGTGATTCTCATACTCACGACCTAGTGGACTGAGCAGAGACACCGCCATTTTTTGGTAACAGTTCAGTTATATACAGGGTGGGAAAGTTGAAGACTTTCAGGCCGAGGGTTTAGTCCGAGCGCGGGGTCTTCCGAGTTCCTCAGGCCTTGCTAGGCGAGCCCGCCAGCTGCCACTCGGTGTGCATGCGCTTCGGGGATTCGGTTGAAGGGTAAGTTGGTGTTCTCAGAGGGAATAGTCCCCATTCTTTCAGTAGCCTCATTCCCACCTCCGGTTCGTTAGCGATGTGGTTTCTACCATTCCTCAAGTAGTTTAGTCGGGTAGCCCCAGCGGTATTGTATTTCGTTGTTCCTGAGGGTTTTTGTGATGGTGATAAAGTTCCTCCTTCTGCCCATAGTAAGTGCCGACAGGTCCGCATACAGTTGGATGCCCGAACAGGGTTCCTGTAGATTGGGACGGTTCCTCGCCGCTACCAGCAGTGTTTCTTTTGTTCTGTAAAAATGGAAGCGCGCTACCACATCACGCGGTGTCACCGCGCTGAGTCTTTGCAGCTTCGGCAGCCGGTGGGCCCGATCCATTAGCCATTCCGCCTCAGGTAGATCGGCCACCAGGGTTTTACATAGTGAAATCAGGTAATTTGATAGCTGGTCTCTGGTCACGCTTTCTGGGATTCCGCGAAAGCGGACATTGTTCTGCCTCGAGCGGTCTTCCAGATCTGCGAGTTTCCTTTTCAGGAATTGATGTTCCTCCACCAGGGACTGCATAGTGTCCACCAGGGTGTCATGTGCCGCGCACATATCATCTGTGCGGGCCTATAGGTTATTTGTTCTCTTTCCGAGATCTTTAATTTCTTTCTTGAAATCACTGGTTGCTTGCTTTAAATCAGATTGCAAAGTGATTCTGAAGTCTTGTAACATTGCATATAGCTTTTTCTCTGTGACCGGAGCATCTGTGTATTGAGCTTCCTCATGGTCTCGTTGTGAGTCTGAGGTCTGCGGACCCTCCGGCCCCCTGCCGCCATCTTGCGACAACCCCGTTTTTATTTTTTTTAGAGGAGCGGATTGGGTCCGTCATTTTTGTTTGCTTCGCCTGAGCCATTATTGATGGAAGGGGTTTGCAGGGAGTTAATTACAGTTTGTCTAGGGAGTTTTTCTGCTGTATATTCTGGCTTTAGGCTGTTTCAAACCAGGAGCTCTCACTCCATGCGTCCGTTCACCTTGGCTTCCAGCCACACCCTCCCTGCTGCTAACATTTAACAAGTTCACCAAACCGTCGGTGAAACCCTTCCCTGCTGGTAGAACAAAAATTAATTGTTAGACTGACAAGTGATTTTTGCATTCACCTCAGCCTGCAGGCAGCATGTGGCTCTATAAGGGAACTGCATGCAGACTATGACTAAGACTAAGTCAGCTCTGCATAGGAGCGCCGGGTGTCACGTGACTACCCAGTGCTCAGTGTGAAGGTGGCACAGAGAGCCACCGGACAGCGAGAGGCCCCCCTCCCCTGCCTGGAGAGGTAAAATAGCAGGGACGGGGCCATATCATTTCGTGTCAGAGCTGGTGTTGTGAGTGACACAGCCTGCCACTTGTGGAAGGAGAGACACATGGATGGAATGAGTAAGTGGACATTGAAGAAGAGTCATGCTTTTTTCTTTAACAAATGCCAAACAAAAAAATAAGAACCACTCACTTTTTACGTTGAGGCAGTTTCAGCATGGCAAACTGATGTGGCAGCAAAGCAGAGAGATAAACTGACAGTCCTTGTTAGACACATAGATGGAAGGGGTAGGGGGATGTGAGGGGAGGAGGGTGGGTACATGGAGGGGAGGAGGGAGACATGGAGGGGAGACATGTGGATGGAGGGGAGGCGGGAGATAAATGGAGGGAAGGTGTAGAGGGACATGGAAGGCAGGGGAACAGAGACACGGATGGAAGGGAAGATATCACCCTAGCACACAAACTGTCACCTTCTCACACACACTGCAGTACTCAATAAATGTGTGAGATCAATACTTCTTGCATCCATTGAATTTTATAGCTCTTGTATATTTAAAGACTAAATCAATAATTATGATTGATGGCAATTTATGCTAATGAGAACATAATCTAGAACAACTGAAGTTATAAACCCATTAATTGTAATTTAATGACAGATTGTTTAATTTCAGTAAATCAGTTTAGATCTCCCAGGAAAGAAAGCAATTGGACTCAAACTGAGATATTCACCTCCTTATTCCTATGAAATGTATCTATTTAGAATGGACTCATAATGTGGACTGTCCATTCTAAGTAGATACATTTGGGAGGAATAAGAAGGCGAAATAAAGTGTAACGGCACCCCCAGACATAAAAGGGTTAAACCGCCGTTTAGTAGATCTTCCCCTTCCAGGGATGCAGGCACAGCTACTGCAGAACACCAAACTCCCGAACTGGATACAAAATAGCACTCCAACTCCCGAACTGGAACCTCCCAAATAGCTGCTAGCAGACGAACAGGAAAAGCAGACAGCTTTAATCAGCTTACACTCCTGGCAATCAGTCTCTAACAGCATACAGTGAATCCCCCCAAGAACGAGACAAGGCTCCGTGTTGAGGGTCAAGCAGGGGTCTGAGATGCTGGCACACCCAACCTGGTTTTTATTACAGTCTTTTCAAATACAGGACCGCCCACAGGGAGGTATAAAACAACCAATCACATATCAGTTACATCCCACATATTCCCTCCCCTTATCCTGAGAGGAAACTCAATTACACATACAGTTAAAACATACTTTCTACCCAACTTTCATAACTCTAAAACAATACATCACATTCACATAAAATTACATATTCACAATCAATCCATTCCGGTGAACAACATATTAAAAAAATGGCATGAATCAGACCAGGGGTTCAAAAGTTAGTAAAAGTATCTTTTGGGCCCTGGCTGGCACATGGCTATTTGGCTCAAACAGGTTTTACAGAGCCCTCTATCCTGGAGACAATGGGGGAAGTAATCCAATTATCCAGGGATAGAGGCAGACTCCATTGTGCACATGGTTGCAAAAATACATAAAACACTTTAAAATACATAAAGTCACCTTTTACACATAACAAACAGACATTTCACATATCCCCAGATAGCTGGGATCTGAGCGCACAAAACTACCGAATAGCACTCAGATCAATTGCCATGGAGCCAAAGTCTTTAACTACACGAATGGGCTCCATGGCATAGCTATCTGGGTTAACACATTTACATAGTCTGGTCCATAGTCAAAAGGCAGCAGGCGGGCAGCCAGGCTTCTCCAATGTAATGTGGCGAGATTGCTCTCGTCACATAAAGTAATAAACATAAGCAATTGACAGTAGTATACAAAACAGGAAAACTGGACAAAGGGTAACACTGCTGGATAAAGACCCAATGAAGAGCATTAATCATCTAGAACATAAAAAGTGCCACTTAGGTAACTGTTCATGAGATTAAGCAAGATGTAAATTTGATTTTAAATGTGTTTTTTGTTGTTGCTATAAATACATATAATATAAGCATGTAAGTACTTCTTACTGATTTCTTGAATGCAAAAAAACACTATTTCTATGCATTAACATGCACATCTCCACCACTCAGGTGTCTAGGCAAATCAACAGCGAACACAAGTCAGATTGCCGGTCTACAGTATGAAGGTGAAACCTATGCAGTTAAAGGATACAGTGTTGATGGAGATGATTAAAATGTGAGTAACAATAATTAAAAACATAAATAGTGCTCTTTGATTTTATAGATGTGGTGTTTTTAAATGGGTGTTTAATTATCAGAAAAAAAGAATCAGTGAGAAAAGTAATATTACCTTCCCACTGAGTCTACACACCAGTGGGACACTTTAGGGGTGTCCTAGGGTATAACCCCAATTGGTAACAAAAAAAACTAAGAAAAAGCACCTAATCACAAAAAGTGAAAAGATGCTACCTGGAAATTGTTAGCAGTATAATGATAACTACGTAGATCTCTGTGATGAAGATCAAGCATCAAAGTAACAGATATTTCCACTATAAAAACACTTTTTGAAAAGCACTTTGCTGAAATATATTGAGTCCTGTGAGGGTTCTCCATCAAGGTATTAGACTTACAATACAATCAATTCAAGCAAGGAACAAACAAGTAGGTGGAACACCGTAAGCAAAAACAGCCTTTAATCTCCTGGACAATATGCTCTCAGTGATAAATCCCACATTAATCTAAAGTTAGTAGCCTTGTTTGTAAAGATATATACATTCAATCTCATCCCACGAGCTGTATCCAGGGAATAGCTAAAAAAGGGTAAGCTTTGAACAACACCCCTCTTAAGCCCATATAAACACATAAATTGTCAATTTAATGTTGATAATAGATTGTTAAATAGACAGAGGATAGTAAAATAAGCCTCATTCCCTGTAAAACTCACTAGACAGGTGAAGGAGAATAGATAGCAATGACAAAATAAAATTAAATCATATTTCACAAATCAATAATAAGACCAGATGTGTCACATAAAAGTGAGGTGCCCATTAAAAACAGAAAATGCCTGATGTATGTTAAGGTGCTAGACCACGTGCACCTTCGTCAGGGAAAAAAGATACAATGAGTCTGATATCACTTCTAACCATATAAGCCATGTGGGGGGCCAATCAGGTGTATCGACGTCATCAAGGGGCATGGTCACTAATTACATTGCGTCATCACCCAAATCCAGCCTACCCATGGCGAATTGGCTAATCAAAATAAATGGGGAGTGTGCCTCAGAGTGACAGGACTTAGATAGAATATATATATATACCACGTGTCCTGCACTCACAGCTCCTGGTTGGACTGAAACATTGACACTGACTCTTGGTTTCAGTATCCACGAGGTTTTACCGCGATAGCGGTGTCCAGGAATCCTGTTAAGGCCTTTTCCGCCCGTCCAGCTTCTTCTGACCCCGGTCTTCATCGTAGATCGCGTCCCAGGGACTCCTAAACCGTAAGTCAGACCTACCTGTCACGCCAGGACCGGTTCCCATGGCGTATGGTACAGCACGGGTCCTCGCTTTACGGTTTTCCCTGTTATGTCACGAATGGTACAAGCCGTTCGCGGGTTTTTCATTCATACGGTCATTCGGCTGAACAGTATATATTCGTACAAATAGTCATTTCGCTTATAACTATTCCACGTTACATTGAAATGGATTATCAATTCGGTTGTTTTGCCGTTCGGCAATTTTTAATACACGTTTCAAACAAGCTTGCGGTTCGCATAAGTTCATACGTTTAAACTATTCGTTCCAACTTCTGTTTTCCCTCACATTGGGTTCATTTGTATTTCTATGTATTACACCTAATCCTTTCGTGGATTATATTCACCATTTCATGTATATACATTCGGTTAACAAATTGCTTGTTTAAATAGACAGATTATTTCTATTACCCTTTAAATGTTTCAGTATTGTATTATGTCCATACAACCAAGCTCACTTATCTGTATAGATCATTTTGACTCCCACGTTTTCAGGGGTCTGCATTACTTATCCATTTGTCCAAATGGACTCAGCCTACATTACAGGCCTCATTTCTGTGTTATTACTACGACACATACAAAGGATACAGTTTAATTTACAAGCAATATATTCTCGGGTTGAATCACGTACTGATCCAACCAATCATACGTCTTTTTCAATACAGATATATATATATATATATATATATATATACACACACATCACTTTGCATCACTTTAAGCATTTTGTGTATCCCTGCCTCTTTTGTTATTCTACTACATATCATACATAACGCTGTGTAAAATAGGCCATGACCCTCATCCATGTTCTTTTCTATTAAACCAGCTACATTTCTGTATGGATTATTGAACTCCCATGCTTACAAGAGTGTTCATAATTATCTATTTCATTTCAATTAACTCAGCCTATGTTACAGGCCTCATTTCTTTGTTATGACCATGACACATAAGGCTTAATTCCTTTTCATGCATACTCGGGTTGAATCACATTTCCTGCACAGTAATATACATAATCCTAAATTTTATGTTTCCCTTACACACCATTATCATATAACACATATGTTGTTTGTACATAGGCCACGGCCTCCCTCAGATGTCTTATTTAAGCATGACATTCCTGATTAACTCATATCTATTCCCATGGTATCAACATTTTCAAAAATCATTGCTGCTACAGGCTATAAGTCTGTTTTCTTTCCAACAATCCACACTCATCATATTACTCTCTTTTACCCATTTCAGGCTGTCAAGCTTATATATATTTTGCTCCACACGGTTTATTCCTGTGAATTTGTCATACTACCAGGTACGTACACCTGCTCATATGGTATTCTACCATACATTTCATTTCGTCCCCCTAGGTTAGAGTACTGGCAATAGGGTCACAGGCTTCCCAATAGGTATTTATCCCATCTTGGCAGTTGCCATCAGTTAGTGGTCCCACAAGGCCAACACCCCGCCTCAAACGTTTCATCGGGCCACACGTTAGCTAGCCGCCTCGCATGTTGCATAGAGAGGGCCTCACCTGTCACTCCCTTCCCCTGTTTTCTGTCTTACAGTCACCGAGAGGCCTAAAACTCCTGCCACTACATCGAGTGGCCTCAATAACCCCTCGCGCCAATGCATAGATAGAGCCTCTCAAGCCGCTTGGCAATTAGCAGGGCCTCATCTGTCACCAAACAAGTATAATGTTTCACCATCCGGCCTAGCTAACCTGCCAGTACAATTTGGTGGTTTCATACACTAATTGTTTTATTTATAGTATGTCTCAGGAAGGGGTAGAGGATTTCTCCCTGCCTAGCACCCCGGCTAGAGCTGTCACTTCCACACAAGGAGGAGAGCTAGCTAGTCCAGCATCGATCAGATCTTGGACGATCCCGCGTATAACCACGGAATTGAGGAGACGACAAATACGCTACCCCGCTACAGCAAGGAAATCAGAACTTTTCAAACTGCTACAAACATTGACAAATAACATGGATGCCGGGGAAGGACCTAGCCAGTCCAACCCAGGAGACATACATGCCATGGCGTCCATGAGCAAGGTCAACTCCAGGCTGGAGAAACGTGAGTCGGTCACCACGGCCCTTACTCTAGCAGGGCCACCTGCTGGTGCTTCACAAGCACCAGCCGACTTGCCATTAGTTGCTCCAGCCATCCCCCTGGATGACCAGGAAGTTAGCCCGGCTCATATGATACCTGAGCACATGAAAAGGGATATCCTGGAAGGTAAAGACGTCAACCTGGCTTCCCTGTTGATTGCCTCCCAGGATATTGTTGAGAATAAGACGTATGCTTATGATGATGTATCTGTTGTTGTCAGATCTAGGGATGCCCGCCTGAACAGGAAACTGACTATCCCTGAATTTGTACTAGTTTTTGGTATTTATAGGGATTTCATCTGTGCGGTCTATCCCAACAGAAGAGAGGAGTTTGATCTCAATATGCACAAGCTGGTAGACCTGGGCAACAAATATGGTGGTTCAGCCTTCTATGACTACCATAGGTCTTTTTCTGCAAAAGTGGAGCCTTCTCCCAGTACGGAACACGATCCAACTGGGGAAGATTGATACCGTCATTTTTTGCAGACACTTTGCAGGTCTAAGAACACCGGCTTGTGCATACTGCTCCTCCACAGCCCATACTACAAATTTTTGTCCCAACACGGCAGACGGACATGCCTCCACGCAAGGAGCTAGTTCCTCTGGGGATCCAGGGAAGTTGTCAATCAAGTTTCTGGGCAAGTCCCAGATATGTAATAATTTCAATGTTGGGTCTTGTAATTACAGTGGATGTAGACTATTGCCTGAACAGGAAACTGACTATCCCTGAATTTGTACTAGCTTTTGGTATTTATAGGGATTTCATCTGTGCGGTCTATCCCAACAGAAGAGAGGAGTTTGATCTCAATATGCACAAGCTGGTAGACCTGGGCAACAAATATGGTGGTTCAGCCTTCTATGACTACCATAGGTCTTTTTCTGCAAAAGTGGAGCCTTCTCCCAGTACGGAACACGATCCAACTGGGGAGGATTGATACTATCATTTTTTGCAGACACTTTGCAGGTCTAAGAACACCGGCTTGTGCATACTGCTCCTCCACAGCCCATACTACAAATTTTTGTCCCAACACGGCAGACGGACATGCCTCCACGCAAGGAGCTAGTTCCTCTGGGGATCCAGGGAAGTTGTCAATCAAGTTTCTGGGCAAGTCCCAGATATGTAATAATTTCAATGTTGGGTCTTGTAATTACAGTGGATGTAGACTATTGCATGTCTGTTCAAAATGTTTTAGGGCACATGCAAAGACCATGTGTCCAAATAAAATGTATTCCAAGCCTTACCTAACGTCCATTAATATGCCAGTATTCACGGCATTTATGTCTCAGCACCCATCTAGACACCTAGTAGACTTTCTTATCAACTAGGTGTACCTATCTCCCCAAAGAAAACAGAGGGGCCAGACATGGTTATCACTTTTCTGGTTATCCAATCAGACTCCGCCACAATGCAAGCAAGCCTACCATACGATAAGATAGAGAATACATAAACAGCTACCTTCAGCTCGGTACTTGCAACCGCAAAGAGCTACAGTCCCTGCTAGGGTCACTAAATTTTGCTATGCGTATCATACCTCAAGGCCACTCCTTTGTATCACGGCTATTGCATCTTTTCCCACTTTTCCTACATGACACGCACAGGTTGTCCTTAGATACCCAAGCTACGGCAGATCTAAACATGTGGAAGAGATTTTTAACCACTTGGAATGGTAAAAGTATGTTCCTTCCTCAATTGACTGAATCATCTCCTACCATTTGGTCAGATGCGGCATCTACCACTGGTTTTGCAGCAATTTTTGGGAACAAATGGTTTTGGGGCAGCTGGCCTTCAGCAGTTCAGGATTTGGAAGGTTTTTCCACTACCTTTTTGAGATCTATCCCATCGTGGCGGCTGCCGTAGCATGGGGTCATTTATGGGCTAATATGCCAGTGCGTTGTTACTCAGACAACCAGGCAACCTGTCACATCATCAACAAAGGTCGTTCCAAATCCCTTACGATCATGAGATTTCTGAGGAAACTCACTTGGTTGGCAGCTTGTCATAATTTTTTCCTATGTTCTTTCCATGTTCCAGGTGTATGTAACACAGCTGCTGACAATTTGTCTCGCTTTAAATTTCAGGAGTTTCATCAAGCACTCCCATCAGCTGCGCCCATAGCCACCATCACTCCAACATTTCAACAACTCATACTGGACTAGACACCATAGCAGTACATTGTCCCAACTAGCACTTTCAAACAATACACACAAAACATACAACAGGGCTTTCACACTATTCAAACGATTCCTTTTGGAACATAACATCATGCAACCATTTGTTATGACATCCTTTTTGGGGTTTGCTTCCTTTTGCCACCTTAAACTTAAAATGTCATATAACACCATCAAACTCTGTCTCACTGGCATTCAACACCACATGATAATCTTACACCCAAATAACAACAGTTTCATGGCCTCTCACCAAATTAAGACCATACTCAGAGGTATTCAGAAATCAGAACCCACACATACAACCCAGAGGCTACCCATAGATAACCATATCTTCAAAGCATTGTCTAACCTGCTTGACTTAAAACCGTTTGATACCAATACAAATTCTGTCATCAAAACAGCAATATACATCGCTTTCTATGGATTTCTAAGACCTAGAGAATTCACTACTACCTCCACGAATCAAACTACTCCGTTCCTCCTCTATTCCCACTTGACAAAACATATGGATCATTACATCCTGACCTTACCTCACTCCAAAACCAGTCAGCACATACCCGTAAACATACCGTACTATCCCACGCACAACAGATGGTGTCCCGTCAGGGTTCTTGATGCCTACATACAGAATCATAACTTACTGCCCTCACAACCATTACTACAGCTACAAGGTGCAGTACTCACCACTACAACCTTCATGACCTACGTCAGGTCCTTGCTCACACAACTGGGCCTCAACGCAGCCAAATACACAGGGCACTCCTTTCGTATAGGAGCCGTGTCCACAGCCTCCAGTGTCAACATCCCAACTCATGTTATCAAAACACTTGGGCGCTGGAAGTCATCCGCTTACTCACGGTACATACCGAACCCAGTACAAGAATTAAGGGATGCTTTCAAAAACATGTCTGGTTGATAAAATGTATATGTATTGGTTGTCTGTAATAAATTTGATTACTTAATTTTTGCCCTCTTCTTTCTCAGGCCTACCTCATCGTCGGTTCTGGCACACCACAACCGACTTGCTCTTTTTACTATCCTACATTTATTTATGGTATTTCACACTGTACTATCATAAGCACCTAACACAAGTATTAAGACAATTTGCCTGGATTTGTGGGAGGTGCTGTTTTGCTACCCCTAGCCTACTTTAGGCTTACCCTTACCTGGCTCCTTACCGTTCGAGGTCAGCGTTGAATGACCCTCCCACCACACCACATTTTAACATTTATTTTCTAATTTCTTTCCCTGGGTAGGCCCTCTTCTTTCTCAGGCCTACCTCATCGTCGGTTCGGGCACACCACAACCGACTTGCTCTTTTTATTTATGGTATTTCACACTGTACTATCATAAGCACCTAACACAAATATATATATTTGCCATCCTTCAAAAGATATCTAAGATCATTGAAGTGGTTTATAACTAGTCCGTCCCAGTAAAGATCAAATATTTTCTTTGGTTGATTTTTAAAATACAATTTAACCAGCGATTCCTCAGTAATGATAGTAATGAACACCTGTTTATCTAACATTATGTCACATATGCATGTTTTATATTAACAACATATTTCCTAGGCTGCATATGTTAAATTTTTGTAACTTGCATTTTTGCACAAAGTGAAGTGGCAAGGCTCCTAAAATTTTATTACCTTTTAGAAAGTATAATTTATATTTGTGTGTATATAGATTTAATTCCACAATATATATGTGTTTAACATTTAGCATATATTATATCATTATAGAATGTGTATGATCATGCATAAACTAGATACTATCAGTCAGCAACACACAATTAAGATCATAAAATTGATTATTGATGTATGTATTTTGTATGTTTTTTTTTTTAATTTTGTTGAAATATTCTTTGCAGAATGTACATTATTGAAACAGAGGCTGGTGAGTTTGATCCTTTTTTTTCATTATGTTTAAATTGCTGTTAATATTATCTTGGTTAAGAATTTCATAAAAATATAGCAATATTAATGCTAATGTTACATAGTTACATAACTGAAAAGAGACTTATGTCCATCAAGTTCAGCCTTACATATGTTTTTGCTGTTGATCCAAAAGAAGGCAAAAAACCTAGTCTGAAGCGCTTTCAATTTTGCAACAAATAGGAAAAAAATTCTTCTTGACCCCAAAATAGCAGTCAGATGTCTCCTTGGATCAAGCAGCTATTACCCCACTAATTAGAAATTATATTCCTGTATGTTATGATTTTGCAAGTAGTTATCCAATTGCAGTTTAAACATCTGTACAGACTCTGATCAAACCAGCTCTTCAGGCAGAGAATTCCATATCCTTATTGCTTTACTGTAAAAAAAAAGTTCTCTTTGCCTTAGATGGAATCTCCTTTCTTCCAGCCTATATGTGTGACCTTGTGTCCTATGTATAGCCCTGTTTATGAATAGATTTCCAGATAATGGTTTGTACTGGCCCCGAATATATTTTTATAATGTTATCATATCCCCTCTGAGGCGCAGTTTTTCCAAACTAAAGAGATTTAAATGTTTTAACCTTTCTTCGTAACTAAAATGCTAGATTCCTTGTATCAATTTTGTAGCTCGTCTCTGCACTTTTTCTAGTGCCATGATATCCTTCTTTAGAAAAGGTGCCCAAAATTGCACAGCATATTTAAGGTGTGGTTTTACCAGCGATTTATAAAGAGGCAAAATTATATTTTCATCCAGAGAATTTATGCCCCTATTTATACATGACAAAACCTTACTGGCCTTAGCAACTGAAGATTGACATTGCATATTGCTGCCTATCCTTCTCGTGTGTGGTTATCCCTAATTCAGTATCATATAGGGTGTAAGTTGCTTGTGCATTCTGTAAGTTGCTTGTGCATAACTTTGCATTTCTCTACGTTAAATTTCATCTGCCATTTTAGTGCCCAGTCAAACAATCTATCCAAATCCCTCTGCAACAAAGCAATATCCTGCTCGCATATTATGTGTTTTACTGATAATGTGGCATGCATTTTTAAGTTAAACGATTCCTATTTCATTAACATGTAGCACTATTGTCCAATATTGATTTTAATGTCCAAAATATTTAGGCAACAGTAGATGCACTTTTGTATGCTTTTCACATTCATACACACATCCAATCTTGCTTTTTGAATGTGGCAAGTGGAGTACCAGATATGGGCCCTACATAATAATGGAATTGGTGTTTGACTGAAATCCCTTATTTTGGGGCAAATATAGCAGTGCAGAGAGGACAGCGTTACTGCCAGTATCCCCACCAAACCCAGACTGGCCTTGGCCACTGAGTGATGATTCAACACACTCTCACTCTGGCTTCTTATTGTGTTTCTCCTTTAAATGCCCTGGCAGTATTCCAACCCCCCCCCCACCCCCCTGTCTGGCCCTGATCCCCACCCACTGTAGTAATACTGAGGCAGGCAGTGGGTACCAGGATGTTAAATCATATCCTAGCTCTTGCTGTCTGTCCTGGTGGGAGAGTAACATGGTTAGTGGGAGATACACATAAGAACCTGGGTATGAGAGGGACCCAAGGAAGGACTGGGGCAGTGAATGAGACACATGGAGCAACTGGATGGGTGAATAAGACACATGGAGAGAATGGGAATAGACACATGGAGGGGCTGGGTGGATTGGGTAGAGACACATGGAGAAGGTGATGAGACACATGGAGGGAGTGGGGAAAATTAGACACATGGAGGGGCGGGGGACAAATGAGACACATGGAGGGGCTAAGGAGGAAGAATGAGACACATGGAGGATCTGGTTTTTTTCCAGGGCAATTTTTGGAGAGCAATAATATAAGGTGGGCTAGGGATGTGAAAAAATTGACCAGCAAAAATGGACCAAGGGATACCCAGTCCACCTAACAGTTTTAGATCCAGAGAATGGTAAACTTTCTGCTCTACAAAGTTTGTCACAACTCACCCCTAAATAAAACCATGATGTCTGCATTAAGTGGCAACACATTTTGTAGCATTCTAAATGAAGGAGACATACATTATATTTGAGACAATGTGAATATACATATTAACAGGTTTCATTAATATATCTTCATGCTGTAAAAATATGTGTTGCATTGTCAAAATATACTGAAGTGTATCTGTTGTTCTCACTTTATTTCTAGGTTCAACTAACTTATCTCTACTAGTCTCTTAAAGGACAATTAATTCAAGAAGCCAGCTTTCTGACCCAAACAAAATTGAAAACCTATATTCTAAAACAAATGTTGTTTGGATTTGGGACACACGTTAATAAACTTGTGTGCTATATATATTGGATTTAAATCTGTATAGTAGGGAAATATTTACCTAGACATCATATTTATTGAATTCTTTATCTGAAATATACATTTAATTATTATGATATGTTTGTTTTAATTAAGAGTTATTTTGCATGCAAATATTTTTGTCCTATGTGTTTGCTCTTAAGTCATGGTATATACAATAGGTGTTTTGCTGGGAAATGAATGCATGTTTTGTTAAATACAAAATTTATATATAGCTATAAAGTTGCCAGTTCATAATATACTGCCTCTGTGTCATGTTGTATTTATAAATATTCCATATTGACTGCAATCTAAAATAAGAAACAAAGAAAAACACTCAAGTAAATTACACCAATTTGTCCAACTATGCAAAGCAAAAGACTGCATCCATCAAGTTCAGCTTTTCTCACATATGTTTTTGCTGTTGATCCAAAAGAAGGGGGGGGTGGGGGGAAACAGGCTGAAGCGCTTCCAATTTTGCAACAAACTAGGAAAAAACTAATTCTTGACCCCTAAATGACAGATGTATCCTGGATCAAGAAACTATTGAAACTCCATTAATACAAATGTATATCCCTGTATATTTTTGTAAGTATTTATCCAACTCCTGCTTAAACATCTGTATGGACTCTAATAAAACCACCACTTTAGGCAGAGAATTCCAAATTCTTATTGTTCGCACTGTAAAAAAGCCCTTTCCTTTGTCTTTGGCTAAATCTCCTTTCTTCTAGTCTAAATATGTGACCTCTAGTACTATGTTTAGTCCTTTTTATGGACAATGGTATTGGCCCCAAATATGTTTGTATAATGCTATCATATCTCCTCTGAGGCACCATTTTTGCAAACTAAAGAGATTTAAATTTGTCAACCTCTCTTCATAACTAAAATGCTCCATTCCTTTACTCAAGTTTGTAGCTCGCCTCTGCACTTTTTCTAGTGACCTAATATCCTTCTTAAGAATGAGTGTCCAAAATTGCACAGTATATTATAGTGATTTATAAAGAGGCAAAATTATATTTTTATCCCGAGAATTATTATGCGATTTATATATGACAACACCTTACTGGCTTTGGCAACTGCTGATTGACAGTGCATGTTGTTGCCTAGTTTATTGTCTATAATAATTACCAAATCCTTCTCATTTGTTGTTATCCCTAATTCACTACCATTTAGAGTTAAAGCTGCTTGTGCATTCCTCCCCCCGAAGTGCATAACTTTGTATTTTTCCACATTACATTTTAACTGCCATCTGAATGCCCATTCCCGTCCCCCAATTTATCTAAATCCCTCTGCAGCAAAGCAGTATCCTACTGACATTGTGTTCTTTTACACAGTTTTGTGTCATCTGCAAACACTGAAACATGGCTTTCAATGCCTATTTCAAGATCATTTATAAATATTTTAAACAGAAGCGGTCTCAGAACACTGAGGGACACCACCAGGCCCGGACTGGCCATCGGGCATACCGGGCAAATGCACACAGCACCCAGCACCCCCAGACGCACACAGCACCCCCACTCCCACACATATACAGCACACACATATATATATTATATAAAATAACCCTCAGTGAGTTAATAGACAAAGTAAATTACAAAACCTAGAATGTGACGGCAGATAAAAACACCCTCACACACAGCACCCCTCTTACACAAACACACTGCGCACCTCACACATACAATACGTCCAAATAAATATATATATATATATATATATATACAGACACACATACATACATACACACACACACACACACACACACACACACTACAGCACCTCTCACACTGCACCACTACACACATTACGCTCCAGATACACGCTAGATCCCTTACCCTATATGCACTCTGAATCCTCTACACCCACACACACACACACACACACACAGTCTTCTACACACACTCTGGGTCCTTTACACACTAGATCTCTTACACACATACTGCACCACCTACACACACACTACATTCCTTGTAAGCAAACACATACAACATTCTCTAAACACACCCTCTCTACAACCCCTACACACACTACGTCACCTATACACACACACTACTGCCTGTATGCACACACTCGCTAAATCCAAATACAGAACAATATTTTTTGTCAGGACCAATTTCTTTTAGTTTGAAAACTAACCTATTATGAGGAACCGTATCAAATGAACTGGCAAAATGCAAGTAGATGACATCCACTGCAACACACTAATCTATACTTCTACTTCTTCATAGAAGGCAATTAGGTTAGTTTGACATGTCCAATGTTTCATAAAACCATGCTGAGTATTACTAATAACACTGCTGCTCCCAATGAATTCTGCTTTTCTCCAATTGTCAGGTACAATTCATAAAAGAAAAGAATCTTGCAGCATTAAATACAGAGCTTCACTTATTTCCACACTTAGCTCCTTTAATACTTATGGGTGAATACTGTCAGGCCCTTGAACTGTGTTCATATTTACTTTCTATAGCTGCTTTGGCACCTGATCTTGAGTCATCTAATCAGAATTTTCCTGCAAGTATTTTTTCAGCAATCATATTAATTTCTCTTAAAATAGGATCCTCTTTAATAAACACTGCCTACAGTACCTACACTTTTTTTTTTGTTTATTTTTTTTTTTAGACGTTATGTACTTTGGCTATCAATTTCTCTTTTTCAGGTTTAGCCATTCTAATTGCCTTTTTGCATGCATTTTTTTATATCTTATATAGGATGCCTCTAATTTGTCTAATTTAAATGCCCTTTTTTATTTCTAATCTCTTGGTTTACTTTCCCACTAAGTCACACATATTTTAATTAGTTTATTTTATATTTATTACCTAATGGCACGTACTGAGAAATGTACCTTTCTAATATTTGTTTGAAGATATTACATTTATCCTCAGTGGGTTTTTTTCACTAAAGAGTTTATGCCAGTCAATATGTTGTAATGCTGTCTTTATTTTATTGAAATTGACCTTTTTAAAATGATGTTTTAGTATAACCCATGTACTTTTGCTGTTTCAAGATTATTTCAAAAGATACCATATTGTGATCTCTATTTCCCAAGAACTCCCCTACTTGAATGTTGGTTAAAAGATTAACATTGTTTGCTTTAACCAGATCCAGTGAAACATCCTTTCTAGTTGGTGTTTGTACCAGTTGTGACATGAAAGTGCAATTTTACATGTTAAAAACCTGATTACCCTTGCTAGTCCCTGTATCCCAATTTATTTCTGTGTAATTACATTCTCCAATAATTATTGTGTTACCCAGCTTTCCCAATTTCCTCCAAAAGCTGTTCTTCCTCATCAATATCAACATTAGGTGTTTTTTGGCATATACCAACCAATAAATGATTCCCCTTCTTTTGCCCCACGCAGATATCTACCCCTAAAGCTTCCACATGATCCTCGTCATATTCCACTTGCTTGAGATTTGGCTTTAACTCATGGTTGACATACAAACATATCCCACCACCATACATAAACCATTGAGGGTGACGTATTTAAACTAATATTTCAAGGAACATATAAAGCAGATGTTGATCAAATAAAGAGATGCATCCAATGCCGTGGTCATAAACACAATTAGATTAGATTAGATAGTGCACAGATGTTTTGTGTCACTATGCCTCAGCATACAAATGCCTATCTGCAGGAGTTCACAAAGATCACTGCAGGTAAAAGCCTGACCAGAGTGTTGCAAGATGGCAAAATGACCTGGAGTTCATTCCCAATGTTCTGTGTTCTCATCTTACATCTCCTGACTCCCTATAGTTGATCAGGGTAAGGAAAGAAAGAGCATCAGTCCTGTGACTGGGTTCAACTTAGTGACAATATCTGAGCTGGTTGTGGGATGTAAACTATCAGGAAACCTCCAAAGATAACTCCCCCACTTAAAAAAAAAAAACTTTAAAGATATGATCTTCCAAATTACATTATTGTAATCCAACGGGTGCCTCAGAGAATCAGAGATTAGTTCAAAATACCTTTTTGCATTGTAAAACAGTATCAGAGAACAAGGAGGACACACACTGACACACACTGTCAGATACACTCAGACCCAGATACACAGACTGACATACAAGCCAGATACACACAAGCACACATAGCCAAAAACACATACACACACAGCCAGGTACACACACACAGTCAGATACACATACTGACACACACACAGTCAGGGTCTGGAGCACTATTAAATGGCTGGACCCCCTGATTACCTCATTTTTTCAGTATACTGGTGGGCTTGTCTAGCCCTGTTTGCGGGCAAGGTTCCCACTGTGCCCCCCAGAATGGTTGCAATGGCACTCTGAGATGTTTTCATCAGCACATGGTTCTCTGGCTCAATGGAGTGCAGAGCTAAGCACGGAGGTAATGGCTGAAAGCTCTGTGGAGATTTTATTTATTTTTTATTTATAAAATATTTTACCTGGAAAGATACATTGAGATTTCTCTCATTTTCAAGTATGTCCTGGGTCCACAAAACATTGCATTGATACAATAGGGTACAATAAAATAAAAAAATAAAAATCAATATTAATACAAAATATATACAATATTTAACATAGAGCAGGTAGGAGGTATATAATCAACCATGACACGTGCATTCTGTTTTGAGGTATGTAGAGAGGGGTCTCTTAAAGGATTTTATGCTTGGGGAAGATTTGAAAATGTGCAGGAGGTCGTTCCATAATTGCGGTGCTCTGTAGGAAAAGGAGGATTGGGCTGCTTTCTTTTTGTATTGAGGTAGACTAAATAAAGTGCTGGTACTGGATTGGAGGTAACAGGAGGGGGAACAGCCGGAGACAGCATTCTGCTCAGGTAGGGCGGGAGCTTCCCAGAAAAGCTCGTAAACACAAGGCTGGAAAGATGAAGGGTCCATCTGGATTTCAGCGATAACCAGTTTAGTTATTTATACATTGTAGCACAAATCAACTGAACGAGTTATATAATGTATTGAGTTTACTAAAGAACCTTGAGATGAGAGGGAGAAATTCCCATGAGGGCCGACAAATTTCGTAATAGCAGGTAGATGTAGACTGTTTCCTTGCCTTCAGGAGTGTATTAATTACTGCTTTGGATAGGCCCTGCTTAAGAAGGGAACCCATTTCAACAGCCAGGCCCCCAAGTTCCAGCTGGATGGATTGGGGTGAGTCACTGGACCCTGGATTAGACCGTGCGGGGAGATTGGAAGTAACTAAGGATGGGTCAGACATTTTCCATACCAAGTTCTCCAGGGCCAGATCGGAATAATGGCTATCACCTTCCTGATTTTTCTCAGTACCCAGGGCATCAGAGGGAATCA
Source organism: Pelobates cultripes (assembly GCA_933207985.1). NCBI lineage: Eukaryota > Metazoa > Chordata > Amphibia > Anura > Pelobatidae > Pelobates > Pelobates cultripes. The sequence goes on from OW240912.1 coordinate 164,036,708, forward strand.
GGGGAGGGAGCACATACTCAAGGTTGAAGTTCCAATGATGGGAAAGGGCTTCTTGACCCAAAGCATGAGGGTCCTTGGAGAGTGAAAAGTAGTTTGTCACCTGAGCATTCCCTCTGTCAGCCATTAGGTCTACCTGGGGTATGCCCCACCTCTTCGTCAGAACTCAAAAAACTCTGGGGTTCAAGCTCCACTCGCCAGGTAGTATGCGAGCTCTGCCAAGGAAATCTGCCAGAATATTTTCTGTTCCTGGGAGATAGATTGCTTTCATCCCCTTGATTTGAACTTGCGCCCAGGACATCAACGTAGTAATTTCTCATAAGAGAAGTTTGCTTCTTGTGCCTCCTTGGTGAATTATATATGCAGCCACTGCTCTGTTGTCTATACATATAGATAGTCAAGGGCTCTTGAGGACCCTGTGGAGTCTCTGTAATGCAATGCATATGGTCCTCAATTCCCGCAGGTTTGAGTGAACGTACCTCTATGATGGGTTCCAAGTGCCTTGTATCCATATAGATTCCATGTGAGCACCTCAACCTGTCATGCTTGCATCCGTGGTGATAATTTGCCAAGGGGGATCTAAAGGAAAACTTCTTCATAGATTGTCTCACTGTAGCCACCATACCAATTGATCTTTTGTTGCTTGTGCAATTTGAATAATTTGTTTACAGTTGTTGTGATAGCGGTTGAACAGATTCAGAAATGTAATTGGATTGTTCTTAAATTCCATTGAGCCCAGCGAACTAATCCTATGGTTTAGGTTAGCAAGCCCAGAATGTACTCCTTGGCTGTGATTAAGGGAGGACAGAGACAGAATCTTGTTTTCCAGTCTCCTTATCCTCTCTTGTGATAGGAAGACCTTTGCTCCTTTGGTGTCTATGTAGGCACCCAGCAAAGTTGCTTGTTGTGAAGGATTCAGGGCACTCTTCTCTTTGTTGAAAATCCAACCATGTTCTTGTTGACAGTTCAGGGCCTGTATATTGTGACGAGAGGCTTCTTGAAGTTACGGAGCAACTATCAAAGTGTTGTCTAGGTAGTGAAATATAACTAGCCTTTGTTTTCTCAGATGTGCTATAAGGGCCACTAAGATTTTTGAGAAAGTCCTTGGAGCAAGGCTTAAGCCGAAAGGAAGCCTCTGAACTGGTAATGTTGTCCTAGAATATGAAATTGGAGGAACTTGCGACTGAGAGGGTAGATGGGAATGTGGTAATATGCCACCCTCAGGTCTATGGCCTTTAGCCAATTCCCTCTGTTGATGTTGGGAATAATAGTGGATGTGGATTCCATCTTCAATGATTGGCATTTCAGAAATATGTTGGTTTTCTTTCAGATCTATAGTCAGTCTCCATTTCCCATTGGGTTTTGGGGCCAAGAACACTGTTGAATAGATACCTTTGTATCTTTCTGAAAGAGGCACCTTTTCTATGACACCTTGGAGTAGTTTTTTGACAATGGATATCAAGGCTTCCCATTTTTTCCCTGAGGGTTTTCTTGACCGTATGAATGAGTTGATTGGAGGAATGGAGTCAAATTTGATTCTGTATCCCTGATCGAGGATAGACATGACCCATGAGATTGATATATTTGTGGCCCAGACCGATAGGAAATTATGAAATCTTCCTCCTAAGCAGTCTGTGTGGGCCTGTAAACCTCCAGAGGTTTTTAGAAGGGACTCTCGATCCCCTCCCTCTGTTGGTTTTAGAGGAAGATGAAGGAGACTGATAGGATCTCCAAGATGCATATCTGTTGTATTCTTTACCTGGTCGATATGATATATTGATATGATATATTGTCTTGAAAGCCTCTTGTCTTTCCATGAGGCTGAGTATGGGTTTCTCTTCCCTTGAGGTAGGAAAGTTTTCTTGCTGTCTGCTACTTTTTGGATAGCCTCATTAAGGACATTCCCTAAAAGGAGATCACCCTGGAATTGAAGCGAGCAAAGGGAGGATTTCAAAGAATAGTCAGATCCCCATGAGTGTAATCACAGGTCTCTTCTGGCTGAGACAGATAATGCCATGCTTTTGGCGATCATCTTGGATGCATCCAGGTATGCTTTGAAACTGAAGTCCACTGCGAGTCTGAAATCCCAAAGGGTTTCCAGAAGGTGTTCTCTTCTTATACCTCTTTGGAGATCTTCTTCCAGGTTGTCTAACCATACTTTCATAGCTCTGGACAGGGTTGTAAAGCTGAGCCAAGAGACAGATAAGCTTTTATTAGGTTGGCATCCAGTCTTTTTCTCCATAGGTTCCCTTAAATATTCCCTTAAATCTACTTGGGAGGGTGTTATTTCATATGGAGAATTGTGCACTTCAATTCCAGAACTGCAAGTTATAATCACTCATGCTCTGGGAGGAAACAGACGAATGGGTATAGGTTATACCAGCGTTCGTTACAGCATCTATTTATGGGATCACAGTCCAAGTTTTGCAATCCTTGGAAGCAAATGGGTAGATCCTTGGATTCATATTATTTAGGGTAACTTTCTTCTCTGGCCTGGCCTATTCCTTAAGGATCATTTCCTTGATAGAAGGATGCACAGAAAATTAGGGTTTGAAGGATCTGAGGTCCACAAAATATTTGTCAGATTCTAGGGATTCTGTCTTTTTCCTGTAATTTTAGGGCATTTCTTATTAAGAAGATACGTTTCTTAACAGATTTGGAGTCTAAGGATTTAGTGCCAAACTGTCTACTCCTCTTCCTCGTTAGAAATATCCTCAAAGAATTCCAGTTCAGACTCAGATGAGGGAGAAGAGAATTCAGCTCTTTGATATTTTCGAGAGGAGGTGTGTGGGAAAAAATGCCCCTCTTATACTGTAAATTTTGTATTCGTTTGTTTAATAGTAATGTTCCCTATGGCATTCAGTAGGTAAAACTACCGAATGCAGACCACCCCGTTGCCCATTATACAGACTGTACCCCCTTGCTGGCTGGATTACATTCGACAGAAGTTCTGCACGAACGACATGTCTCGCCACCATTTCGGGACTTCCACGTGTTCGCGGCCATTTTAGCTCCCGAACAGCGGTGTTTGCCGTTGAGTGTCTGGAACTGAAAACGGACACTCAAACAGGCGAACACCGCTGAAGCCTCCAGACCTTCGGTAAACCCCCTTCCAAACTTACTAACGGATGGGGAAATCAAGCGAACCAAGGATGGTAGCTGGATGGCCGGCGGTTCGGGAGGTTTTTCATGCGACCTAAGACCAACTGCAGGGCCAGAATTCATGGAACTGTTTTCGGCTACTTTGCCCGTGCAGTCGGTCAAAACTTCTAAGTCCATATCTCCCGAACGGCTGAACCGAATGAACTGAGTTTTTTATATGTTGGTCCCCCAGAGAACAACTATCTGGGTATACCAAAATTATGTATGTACCCCAAGTCCTTGGAGTACATCCAAACTTTGGGGAATTTCTGTTACGTTTTAATTGTGTTTAATGGTTATCTGAGGGGAGGAGATGTACAGTATGTATTTTGTTAGGATTGGATGTATGGCTAATTATATGGGAGGCTCCCTTGCATGGGCAGAATTCCATAAAAATTCCATAAAAAGAGCATGCCTGTCAATAAACCTTCAGTTCATCTTTGTACCCTTCTGACTACGTATGCTGTTTGGGAGTTCGTGTGTTTTACTGTGGGAATTATCCAGGGACACTATTGGATTTACAATTGGGATTTGTCTACCATAACTACTGAACGGAGGGCTATATTCACTGGGCTCTGGCGGTTCAGGAGGAAACTACCGATTAAGGTTTAAATGCACTTGGTTTCCTTACAGTGTGTTTTGTAGAATCCTTGAAGAATTCAGCTATGGCTTGGGATATCCAGGTTTTACGTTCTTCTTGAGGAGAACTTTTCCTGGGCAGGATGTCTGCCACTTCTGACATACAGGTGAGGCATAGGTTTTTACCCTCTAGAGCAGTCTTATTGCCAAGCAGCATTTAGATTTTTACTTATGTTTCCTCTAAGATCTGTCCCAGCTCATGCTTGGGCTGCAAAATAAGAAGGACCATGTAAGTAACTATGGGGCCCGTAAGACATTCTTTTATTCCCCTTATATACATATAAACATTGGTTTACCTATGATTTTTTTTTAACCTGAGCGGTGGGAGGCAGAGGGAGAAGACATCTATAAAAAGGAATAAATGTGGCGAAGTGAGAAGACTTTTATTGAAAGAAAAATATTTTATTTCCAATGAATATTAAGAAATTTGAAGATAAAGAATATAGTCTTACCTCAAGATGAGAAAGAAAATACACTGAGTTTTGTCCTGAGATTAAAAACAACCAGTGTTTACCTGCTTTTTTTGCAAGTTATAGGGCTATAAGTACAGGTAGGAAATTGCTCTTTCAATATATATATATATATATATATATATATATTTTTTTTATTTTATTTTTTTTTTACATTTATCAATAGTGACATTGTAACACTGTTATCTGTCATAAATCCCCGAATCACACCCCACATGTACATATTTTTTAAAGTAGACAACCCAAGGTATTTAATATGGGGTATCGCCAGTCTTTTTTAGTAGCCACTTGGTCACAAACACTGGTCAGTTAGCATTTATATTTGTTTGTTTGTTAAAAATGCAAAAAAAGCTAACTTTGGCCAGTGTTTGTGACTAAGTGGCTACTAAAAAGGCTGAACATACCCCATTTGCAATACCTTGCGTTGTCTTCTTTTGCAAATGATATGCCATCATGGGGGTAATTCTCATTCCTGGGCTACCATACTCTGTCAAAGGCAACATTACCAATCTGACAAATTTCAATGAAAAAAATTTGTTGGGTAATCTAAGGTTTTATATGTATGGAATATAGATTGAATAATATCTGATGATATTCACACACATAGAGCCTTCAGGAACCATGTAGTTATTTGTTTTAAGCGGTGATATAAACACTTATGGTGGCCAATAAACAGACTTTGCTTAAAATATATATACATTTAATAATACACACTATAAAAGCCCTTCTCTGAACCCTTTCTAAGGTATCAATATCCTTCTAAGGGTACGGTCTCTAGTATTGTGTACAATACTCCAAGTGAGGTCTCACCAGTGTTCTGTACAATGGCATGAGCACTTCCCTCTTTCTACTGCTAATACCTCTCCCTATACAACAACATTCTGCTAGCATTTCCTGCTGCTCTTTTACATTGTCTGCTTACCTTTAAGTCATCTGAAATAATCACCCCTAAATCCCTTTCCTCATATGTTGAGGTTAGGACTATCAAATAGTCTGTACTGTGCCCTTGAGTTTTTACGTCCAAGATGCATTATCAACATTAAAATGTCAGTTGCCACAATTCTGACCATTTTTCTAGTTTACCTAAATAATTTGCCATTTGGCTTATGCCTCCTGGAACATCAACCCTGTTACATATCTTAGTATCATCAGCAAAAATACATACCTTACCATCAAGACCTTCTGCAATATCACTAATAAAAATATTAAAGAGAATGGGTCCAAGTACAGATCCCTGAGGTACCCCACTGGTGACAAGTCCAAGCTTCGAAAATATTCCATTAACTACAACCCTCTGTTGCCTGTCACTCAGCCACTGCCTTACCCATTCAACAATATTGAATCCAAACTTAAAGATTGCAGTTTATTGATAAGCCTTCTATGTGCAACAGTGTCAAAAGCCTTACTGAAATCTAGGTAAGCAATGTCTACTGCACCACCCTGATCTATAATTTTAGTTACCCAATCAAAAAAATCAATAAGATTAGTTTGGCATGATCTCCCTGAAGTAAACCCATGTTGTCTCTGATCTTGAAATCCATGTGTTTTTAGATGTCCATCAATCCTATCCTTTAACATGGTTTCCATCACTTTCCCCACTACTGAAGTAAGGATTACTGGCCTATAGTTGCCCAACTCCTCCCTATTACCTTTCTTGTAAATGGGCACAACATTCGCTAACTTCCAATCTTCTGGGACTACTCTTGTTTTTTTTCTTTTTTTTTTTGTTAATCAAGTTTTACTGGGACTACTCTTGTTAACAATGATTGGTTAAATAAATTTGTTAATGATTTTGCTAGTACACCACTAAGCTCTTTTAATAGCTTTGGGTGTATTCCATCAGGTCCCATTGACTTATTTGTCTTTACTTTTGACAGTTGAAATCTTCCTCTGTAAAGTCACGTGTAATAAATGACTCATTTATCCTTTTTTCTTAACTGAGGTCCCTTTCCTTCATTTTCATCTGTAAATACAGAACAAATATATTAATTGAGGCAGTCAGCTAGACCGTTATCCTCTTCTACATACCTTCCTTCTTTTGTTTTTAATCTAACTAATCCTTGTTTTACTTTTCTTTTCTCACAATGATACAATTGTGATTTGAATAATTAGTGAAATATCAACCAACCCTGCCAAGTATATACCATCAGTTTAACTACAGTACGTTTATATAAGGTTTCTGATAGTATATATATATATATATATATATAGAACGGATCCACGTCTAAAGCAGGAATCAAGAATGTTCAGACTTAAGAAGTTATTTCTGACTCAGGCTGCAGGTAGAATGAGATATAACTGTTCTATCAATAGGGATGAGTTCACAATATAGAGACATAGTGCATTCAATAGTCCCGTTTATTTAATATAAAGTAAAGAGAAACCTTTATACATTACCAAGAGTCTAGGATGAAGGAATTCAATTTGGGATTCTCCTCTCTGGGTGCTCTGGTCTGTAACTCAGTCTATTGCCCTTAGTCAGTCAATCTCCTCCTTTCTTAGCCCCCTGTTTTCTCCTTTGATCTTTTTTCAAGATGATCTGAAGATATCGCCCCTCTCTTTTATTTTTCTCACTATTTAACCATTATTTCCCCCTTATCAGTTCCTGCCCCTTGTTTGTAAATAAGCGGTACCTGGGACTTAAATCTGACTTTTGATTGGTTATGGGCGGATCTTAATATTTAATTATTAATGTGGCCCTTAGGACTTTCATCAATAGATGGCACTATTTCCCTAGATATGAAGACCTGAATTAGATCATTGATGGCCTGGTTAAATAAATGAATTGACCTTTAATTCACCTATACTGGGGATATTTCAAATAACGTTAAATATCTGTCTTTGGTTATGTATATTCTTTAATTGAAACAGGGTTGGTTATATTAATCATCATGCAATATGCTTATATCCTGTATTCATCTAACCTGTATGAATAACTGATTGATACATTCATCTTTACAAAGAAAAATAGAATATAATTATATTAGTATATCTATATTACCTTTTACCCCTAAATCAGTCAAGGATGCAGTTATAGACATTACTGTAGCAATCACACATTTAGTTTACATTTGTATATCATGTATAATTCCAATAGATTCATTTAAGTTTTAATATTCTGAAAATATGGAAGCGGCCAGTCTACCAGCATCCATATTGTTTTCCTTTAATTTTAAAAATTATGGGGCACCAAATAACGCAACAAATTAAGCCTTATATTTGACCCTGTAACTTTCAAAAGCACTATAAAACCTCTACATGTGGGGTACTGTTATACTCAGGAGACTTCAAATAATAGTGTTTCAGAACAGTAAAACCTATCACAGCAGTAATATAATCAGTGAAAGTGCAGTTTGTGTGTGAAAAATGCAAAAAACTTCACTTTCACTGACCATATCATCGTTGTGATATGTTTTACTGTTTTGAAAGACTAATTTTTGTGTTCAGCGAAGTCTTCCGAGTAAAACAGTTCCCCCCCATGTACAGGTTTTAGGGTGTCATAGAAAGTTACAGGGTTAAACACAGTTCAATTCTCTGGACTTTCGGCCTGGGTTCTCAGGCATGTCCCTCAAATTGCAATCAATAAAATTACTTAATTATGTAATAATATTACATAAATATGCACGTAGAATTTAAATATATATACATATTTATATATTTGAAGTCTACGTGTATATTTATGAAATTATTTATGTAATTATGTATGTTTCGTATTATTTTTATTTATTTTTACATAGAATGTAATGATATATATATCTAAGTGTATTTTGATATAAATATATATCAATATCAAAATACTGTTAGAATAAAATTACATATACATATATTTTATTTTTTTAATAATTACAATTTTTACTTTGTTATTTATTTTTATTAACATATTTAAAAATGTATAATATATATATATATACACACACACAAACAATATATATAGTTATTATATATATTGTATATATACGTGTGTAATTTTAATTAAAAGTGTATTTCTATATTAATATATGTATATATAAATATGCAAATACACTTAGTATGACATTATATAAATTTTTTTTACCCTGATTGCTTTATTTTTTTAACTTTATTTTTTATTTTTCACTTGCAGGGAGACTGCCTGTCAGCACACACAGTCCCCCTGCAGGCAGATACACAGGCACCTATTGCGGCCACGTGATCGAGTGATCACGTGGCCACGGGGTCCTGATCTGCAGAGGGGAGACTGCCCGGGCAGACAGGCAGTCCCCCTGGACCAGGAGGAGCGCTGATCGCCACCGGGGGACCGACGGCGATCAGGTTAGTAGCCCCAGACTGTTATGATGGTTCAGAATCAAGGGGATGTTTCTGATGACGGTCCTGAACCGTCATCGGTCGTCAATAGGTTAAAGACTTTATTTATATTGCTATTATTTCTTTTTATTGTATTTTATCTGTTTTATTGGATACTCTTATCATTTTGGAATATTCCATTTCCTTTAGGCTCAACCTGATCTCTTTGCATTTATTTTTCTGTTTACTGTGGGGTATCAAGAGGGAGCCCCTATCATTCTAAGGAGTGCTGCCTATTTTTATAATTTATTTTTAACTTTATTTAGCTGATCCTTTTGTGAATACTATCAGTTGAGGATAAATACATTTATATATAGTCAAATTGTATATAATAAGTAATCATAACAGATAATAATCGCAATCAGCGATGTCCCGAACGGTTCGCTGGCAAATAGTTCCCTGCGAACATCGCTTGTTCGCCACGGATGGTGAACATATGCACTGTTTGGTCCGCCCCCTATTCGTCATCATTGAGTAAACTTTGACCCTGTACCTCACAGTCAGCAGACACATTCCAGCCAATCAGCAGAAGACCCTAACTCCCAGATCCTCCCACCTCCTGGACAGCATCCATTTTACATTCATTGTGAAGCTGCATTCTTAGTGAGAGGAGGGACAGTGTAGCTGCTGCTGATTTGATAGGGAAATTGATAGCTAGGCTAGTGTATTCAGTGTCCACTACAGTCCTTAACCACTGCTGTCCTCCTGATCTCTGCTGCACGGACAGCACCCCAAAAAGCCCTTTTAAGGGCTAGAACATCAGTCTGCTTTTTTTTTCTGTGTAATGTAATTGCAGTTGCCTGCCAGCCTCTGTGTCAGGCTCACAGCATATACTGTGCCCACTTGCCCAGTGCCACCACTCACTCACTGGTGTCCCAATAGCTTGCATTTAAAAAAAACTAAACTTTTTGGACTGTAATATTATAGCAGTCAGTTTCCTTCACGTGCGTGCGTTTCAGGGCCTGCCAGGGCACAGGGTCACACCAGTGCAACTCATTTCTGGTGTAACAGTAGTGTACATTTAAAAAAAAAAAAAAAAAAATTTTTTGACTGTAATAGATTGAATAGCAGTTAGTTGTCTGCAAGCGTGTGTGTCAGGCCTACAGCGTCTACTCTGCTAACTTCTGCCACTGCACGGTGCCACTCATATCGGTTTTCACAATAGCTTGCACGCATAGTACCACTAATCGAAAAAAAAAAATGACAGGCAGAGGCAGGCCACCCTGCAGGGGCCATCGTGGTCGTGGTGCTGTGATTCCCTTTGGCCCTAGAATAATGCCCAGTTTTCAGAGACCACGTATCCTGAACTCGAAAAGTTCTGCGGAAATAGTTAACTGGCTAACACAGGACACCCAATCTTCTACAGCTTCTGCTCGGAACCTTGACGCACCATCCTCCTCCAGCTTAGCTTCGGGCACCTCTCAAGATACCACTCACCCGCCTGCCGCCACCACCAACACTAGCACTACAGCAGCTTCACTTGGTATGTCAGAGGAGTTATTTACACATCAGTTGGAAGAAATGAGTGATGCGCAACCATTATTGCCAGAGGATGTAGATAACAGGGATATGTCTCAGTCAGGCAGCATTACACACATGGACGTACGGTGTGATGATGATGATGTTGTACCCGCTGCTGCTTCCTTTGCTGAGTTGTCAGATACAAGTGAAGCAGTTGATGACGATGCGTCCGTGGAGGTCACGTGAGTGCCCGCTAGAAGAGAAGAAGAACAGGGGGAAGTTCAGATGGGGAGACAGAGAGGAGGAGGAGACGAGTTGGAAGCAGGGGGAGGTTGTCGCAAGGAGCTAGTGGCACAATCAGACAGCAGGCATGTGTGTCCGCCTCTGACAACAGCGATGCCATTTACAACCTGTGCCAAAAGAAACTGAGTCATGGGAAGTCCAACACCAACCTAGGTACAACTGCTTTGCGAAGGCACATGATCACACATCACAAACGCCTATGGAATCAACACAGGAGTACAAGCAGCACACAAACTCAAAGCCGCCATCCTCCTCCTGGTCCAGCATCTTCAGCAACGTTAACCACTGCTGTCCTCCTTGCCCCCTCTCAACCATCTGCCCCTTGGTCTCTCGCCTTGAGCAGTTCCTGCTCATCTGCCCACAGTCAGGTGTCTGTCAAGGACATGTTTGAACGTAAGAAGCCAATGTCACAAAGTCACCCCCTTGCCCGGCATCTGACAGCTGGCTTGAGTGAACTCTTAGCCCGGAGCTTTTACCATACAAGCTGGTGGAGTCTGAGGCGTTCAAAAAATTTGTAGTTAGTGGGACACCGCCGAAATTTCTTTGCACAAAAGGCAATCCCCAACCTGTACTCAATTGTGCAAAAGGAAGTAATAGCATCACTGGCACACAGTGTTGGGGCAAGGGTCCATCTGACCACTGATACCTGGTCTGCAAAGCATGGTCAGGGCAGGTATATCATCTACACTGCGCATTGGGTAAACCTGCTGACGGCTGCCAAGCATGGAATGCGTGGCTCTGCAGAGGAGTTGGTGACACCGCCACGACTTGCAGGCAGGCCTGCTGCCACCTCCTCTACTCCTCCTACTCCATCCTCTTCCATAACCTCCTCGGCTGAGTCCTTTTCTGCTGCTGCGTCTTGCTCCACATCAACGGCACCCCCCCCAGCTCCCCAGGTACTATTCCACTTCCCGGATACAGCAGTGTCACGCCGTCTTGGGGTTGACTTGCCTGAAAGCAGAGAGTCACACCGGACCAGCACTCCTGTCCACCCTGAACGCACAGGTGGATCAGTGGCTGACTCCGCACCAACTGGAGATCGGCAAAGTGGTTTGTGACAACGGAAGAAATTTGTTGGCGGCATTGCATTTGGGCAAGTTGGCACATGTGTGCAATCTGATCGTACAACGCTTTGTGCATAAGTACCCAGGCTTACAGGACATCCTGAAGCAGGCCAGGAAGGTGTGTGGCCATTTCAGGCATTCCTACACGGCCATGGCGCACTTTTCAGATATCCAGTGGCAAAAAAACATGCCAGTGAGGCGCTTGATTTGCGACAGCCTGACACGTTGGAATTCAACACTCCTAATGTTCGACCGCCTGCTCCAACAAGAAAAAGCCGTTAATGAATATTTATATGACCGGGGTGCTAGGACAGCCTCTGCGGAGCTGGGAATTTTTTTGCCATGTTACTGGACGCTCATGCGCAATGCCTGTAGGCTCATGCGTCCTTTTGAGGAGGTGACAAACCTAGTCAGTCGCACCGAAGGCACCATCAGCGACATCATACCATTTGTTTTCTTCCTGGAGCGTGCCCTGTGAAGAGCGTGAAGAGGAAGTGGAAGAGTTGTGGTCACCATAACCACCAGAAACAGCCTTATCAGCATCGCTTGCTGGACCTGCGGCACCGCTGGAAGAGGATTGTGAGGAAGAGGAGTCAGAGGAGGAATGTGGCTTTGAGGAGGAGGAGGAAGACCAACCACAACAGGCATCCCAGGGTGCTCGTTGTCACCTATCTGGTACCCCTGGTGTTGTACGTGGCTGGGGGGAAGAACATACCTTCAGTGAGATCACTAAGGGCGAGGAACTGGACATGAGTAGCTCGGCATCGAACCTTGTGCAAATTGGGTCTTTCATGCTGTCGTGCCTGTTGAGGGACCTTCGTATAAAAAGGCTGAAGGAGAACGACCTGTACTGGGTGTCCACTCTACTAGACCCCCGGTATAAGCAGAAAGTGCCTGAAATGTTACCGAATTACGGCAAGTCGGAAAGGATGCAGCAGTTCCAAAATCAATTAAAAAGTATGCTTTACACCGCGCATAAGGGAGATGTCACAGCACAACGGGAATCTAACAGGGGAAGAGGTGAAAGTAATCTCCTCCTCCCACGACCACGCTGGCAAGGACAGGACGCTTTACAGAAGTGTTGTTGATGGAGGACATGTGGAGCTTTTTAAGTCCTACGCATCACCACAGCCCTTCGGGATCCACCCTCAGAGAATGACTCGACCGACAGGTAGCAGACTACCACGCCTTAACTGCAGATATCGACACTCTGAGGAGCGATGAACCCCTTGACTACTGGGGGTGAAGGCTTGACCGGTGGCCTGAGCTATCCCAATTTGCAATATAACTTCTGACCTGCCCCGCTTCAAGTGTCCTGTCAGAAAGGTCCTTCAGTGCAGCAGGAGGTATTGTCACTGAGAAGAGAAGTCGCCTAGGTCAAAAAAGTCTAGATTACCTCACCTTTATGAATGAGGGATGGATCCTGAAGGGACTGACAGTGGGTGATACATTCGACTAAAAAAGGCCTGATGAGGGGGGCGTAACAGGGTTTCGCGGCTGCCGGCCCGCCGAGTGATATTTAAATCCCTAGCTCACCCCAGTACCTTGCCCTGTCGTGGTTTCCTGTTCCTGGTTTCCTTAGAGTGCTTTATCATTGTGAATCTGATTAACTGGTATCCTGATCTTGGCTTTTCCCTGGTTATTCTGAATTCTGGTTTCCCTGACTTGACTTGTGTCAACGGTATTGTGTATTTTCTGGCTTCCTTGACCTCGGCTTTCCCTTTGACCATTCTCTGTCTCTAGCGTATTAGTCCGGCCATTCTAAGGTCTGGTTTACGCTCTGTCCTTTTATTTTCCTTTTCTTGCCTATGTATACATAGTTTCTGCGTGCTTGACCACACTAGTAGTCGTGACATTGGGATTAAACTGATAAGAATAGTACTACTTAACACACCACTCCTATCTGGTGGCACATTAGATTGCACGCGCAGTGCCCCAAATTTGAAGAAGGAGGACTGACCAAGCATCTTTTTCCATCTCCCGGTTCCTAAAATCGATGCCATATACACGTCCCCTGATAGGAATAATACTACTTAACACACCTTATAATAATGCAGAGAGAGGCAACGCAGAGAGAGGAGTCTGAAGAAGAGGAGTCAGAGGAGGAAGGTGGCTTTGAGGAGGTGGAAGACCAAACACAGCAGGCGTCCCAGTGGGCTTGTTGTCACCTTTTGGGGACCCTTGGTGTTGTACGTGGCTGGGTGGAGGAAGAGACCTTCAATGACATCAGTGAGGACAAGGAACGGGACATGGCTAGCTTGGTATCCAACCTTGTGCAAATGGGGAGTTTGCGGTTGTGCAAATGGACTGTTTGCGGTTGTTTGCGGTGCGTTAAACGGGGAGTTTGGTCTGTCACTGTGAAGCGGGCGTAACCCTTACACTACCTGATCGATACAACATCATACCTGATGTTTTAAAGCACGTTATTCTAAACAATTTAGGAATGTTAGGGGATTTATGCCCTTTATGGATTAAAACCAGACTCTGCATCAACTACCGTATATACTTGAGTTTAAGCCGAGTTTTTCGGCACATTTTTTGTGTTGAAAAACCCCAACTCGGCTTATACTCGAGTCAGTCTTCATGCAGCTCCTGTCAGCTCCCTCCTCCTCCGTGCAGCTCCTCGGTCAGCTCCGTTCTGCTCACAGTGACTTACACTGTGAGGAGAACGGAGCTGACCGAGGAGCTGCATGGAGGAGGAGGGAGCTAACAGGAGCTGCAGGAAAGTAAGTAAGAGCTCCCTGTCAGCCCCCCCCCCCCCACTGAACTGCCAGTGCCACTGGACCACCAGGGATTTAATATTTTATTTTAATAATAATAAAATAATATTATGAAAATAATATTATATTATTATTTTAATATTTGCATTTTTTTTTTTAAATGTTTTTTGTCCCCCCTCCCTGCTTGTTGCCTGGCCAGGGAGGGGGGACAAAAAAACATTTTTAAAAAAATAATTCAAATATTAAAATAATATAATAATAATATAATATTTTAATATTATATTTTATTATATTATTATTATTTTAATATTTGCATTATTTATTTTTTTTAAATGTTTTTTTGTCCCCTCTCCCTGACCAGGCAACAAGCAGGGAGGGGGGACAATAATGCAAATATTAAAATAATAATGTTATTAAAATAATATAATAAAATTAAAAAATTAAAATAAAAATGCCCTCCCCTCATCCAGTTTACACACACACTGCACAAACACACACACACACACTGCATAATATACACACTGCATTATATACACACACACAATGCATTCTTTATATATACACACAAACACTCTCCATTCATTCTATACACACACTGTAAATAAATATTCAATTATGTAATTTTATTGGGATCTAATTTAATTTAGAAATTTACCAGTAGCTGCTGTAAAATTAGGGGCCTCGGCTTATATTCGGGTCGGCTTATACTCGAGTATATACAGTATGTAATTTTCCATGGGAGTTTTGCCATGGATCCACCTCCGGCATGCCACAGTCCAGGTGTTAGTCCCCTTGAAAAAAACTTTTCCATCACTATTGTGGCCAGAAAGAGTCCCTGTGGGTTTTAAAATTCGCCTGCCTATTGAAGTCTATGGCGGTTCGCCTGTTCGCGAACATTTGCGTAAGTTCGCGTCCGCCAACCGAAAATTTGATGTTCGCGACATCACTAATCGCAATCTCAAGATGTGTGATATAAAATAAACCACATAATTAAATAAACACACACCCCTGAATTAAAATAGTTATTGAAGTACAAACCAATGAATCATATAAACAGAGAGGGGGGAAGGGGTGGTAAAATACTCACCTCCTGTCCTTAATAAAATTAAGATTATAGGTACACTGCGTTAGCATAATCTACAATTTTGTAACATAACAGGGGCTTCATATTTTGCATTTTTAAAGCTGTGGATGATGAGCAGAAGAAGCATGAGAAAACTGACAGAATGAACAAACATGGAATGTACTATCTCTAGTCCAATCCGCAGATTGCAATATGTTGGTAGACGAAGCACCCGCCGGAAAAACCTTTGATGTGGTCACGCCCTGAACCGAGTGAGCACCAAAATAACAGTTCACACCTGCTAGGGATATCCGCCAGCGAAATAAATAAGAGGTCCCGACTAGGGTGTCCATAGAGGAGCGGTATGCTGCACCTATCCTAATAAAGTGTCCACCATGCAGAAGTGGGAAACAGTCCAAAAAACGGGATATGAGACGGAGGAAGTTCCATCTTAGTCTGACGTCCGATAGAAATACATTCCTTCCAGAATAAAGGGTGGAAAAAAGTCTACGCTAGAGTTGAGCGGACACCTGGATGTTCGGGTCAGGCGGGTTCGGCCGAACTTTGAAAAAAAGTCGGGGTTCGGGCTCGAACTTGACCCCGAACCCCATTGAAGTCAATGGGGACCCGAACTTTTGGCCACAAAAGAGTAGGACAAGTGCCCTGCAAACAAATGTGGATAGGAAAATCACTTAAAATAACATAAAATACCTAAGAATTAAAAAAAAATACAGCTGAGCCATAAAATAGCACTAGATGGAATCTTTGATTTTAGCTTTGGAAGAACATAAATCAAAATCTAAAGCATGGCTGTCAGGAGGATCACCAGAATTATCCATTTGAGAGAGGGTTGGAGTGCAGGGTATTCTCTTTCATTGTTCAAACTGAGCTCAACTCCTGATGCATGGAGAAAATGCCTTCACAAGCCTCTGCTAATATGTACCTAGTTTATGCTAAGTGACCCATACGTTGAGGAGGTGGTGACCGTGGTGTTGGAAGAAGAGGAGGATGAAGTAGCCAACACTGTTATTTATGTTTTTTTTTTTATTGTGGTAGACCACAAAATATTGAGATAAACAAAAAAAAGAAACATTTGCGGTCTGCGGTGCATTTCTTGCAGTCCTGATGCATGGAGAAAAGGCCTTCACAAGCTTCTGCTAATGTGTACCTAGTTTATACTAAGTGACCCATAGGTTGAGGAGGCGGTGGAGGAGGAGGCAGCCAACACTGGTTTTATATATATTTTAATTGTGGTAGCCCCCAAAATATTGGGACATATGAAAAAAATGACAACTCTGTTCTGCAGAGTAGCTGTTTACATTATAGTTGCACAGGAACTTTGTTGACCCTAGAGAACCTCCCCGTGGCGGCGACTTTGCATGCGGATGTCATCCATATCAACTTTCGATGCCAGTTTCTGCACCTACCATGGTGACATGGGTAACGGGGAACCAGGGTTCCATTCCATACAGGGAACCTGAGTAACGGCTACCACATGCAAGTAAGGCAGCAGGTGCACAAATGACCCACTCCCGACGCGGGAAGATAGTGACGACAAATAACAATACACTACTCTTTAGAGGCCCTGTAATTGTAATGAGTCCACTTTAAATCCTTTAACTCTGATCAATTGGAGGGAAGTCTGGTGCAGAGCCACTGACCCGTGCGCGCTGCAGCTGAAACTCCACTATCGCCTGCTGCTCGCACAGTCTCATGAGGCAGTGAACGGGAATGCCGAAGTTACGCTGCAGCGCAGACAGGCGAGCAGCAGGGTGACCACACCAAAAGCACGCACAGCCGCTACAGTTAATGTCACATCCTGTTCCAAGTTGCGGATCAGTCTTTTGATGGCTTCTGGTATCCAGCACTCTTTTTACTGAAGCTGCATCAGGGTCCTGCTCAACACCAGGGGGCGTGCGGTTACCCTGCACCAGACCCTGCTAATCCATTCCACACTGTGACTCCTAACTTCAACATCAGGCATGTGACAGACCCATCTGTCTGGATTACAAATGCTTTGTTCGCCTGTTTTGCCGGTTAAATGAATTTCCCCATTCATATGCTTTATTCAAGGGAATGTCGTTTTTTGTCGAACGGAACTACCGAACGGACGGCCACCCAGAAGAGAAGTGTGCTGCTGGTTAACCTATTGATCCCAATTAAAACGTTGCGGTTAACCACAGACACTTCTCAATTAAAACCGAATGCCGGGTGGTCGTCGTTCGTATGTTGACCACGAGGCGGCGGCCATTTTGTCCATGCGAAAGACCACCGGTGTTCAACGATTATTTCATGGATCTGAAAACGGACACTTTTTCAGTCGAACACCGCTGAAGCCGTCGACCTCCCATTCTCAATCGACAAAACTATACGAATGTCAGCCGTTCGGGAGATTCAACCACACGAATGGACTTAACCCAGATAGCCGTCCCATGGAGTCAATCGCATACCGAAGAACTGAAAGAGACTTTGACTCCATGGCGATTTAACTGTGCGAATGGGATCTGAGCGCTATTCTCCAATAATATGCACTCAGATCCAGGCTATCTGGGGATATGTAATACGAATGGAATATGTTCGGCAGTTATGAAGTTATAGATTTTTATGTGTTTTTGTGACTTGTAGTTAAAATGGCGATTGCCTCTGCTCGGGGAGATAATTGAGTTACTTCCCAATTATCCCCCGAGCAGAGGGGAGGAAACTGTACTGCATGCTGGGAATATTGTGGGGATGTATGTCCAAAATGTCCCCCTGTCCTTCTGTAATTTCAGTCTCCCATTTGGTCCCCTAGGGGAGTGTCCACCAGGTGGGAGACCTGCATAAATACCGGGCAGGTAGCCCACAGTAAATCAGTTCGTGTTTTACCCTCAAAGCGGAGCTTGGTCTCGTTATTGGGGGGATTTGGTTACCAGCGACTAGAGACTACTTATTTGGATTATTTGCCGCTTGGGAGATATTGACGTTCGGTTACTATTTGCCGTTCGTGGATTTGCAGCTCGTGAAGGGAATTAGCCGTACAGGTACCGTTCGGGAGTTTGGAGTGTTCCCTGGCTGGCGGTTCGCATGATTTTATTATACCCGCTACCAGACCACATTATTGCGAACAGGGAATACTCGCTAAACGGTGGTTTGTACATTTCATTACTGGAGGTACCGTAACAAGGCATACTGGGTCTCGGTTGTCCGACCACTGGCCAGACAGACAGTGTCTGGGTCCTGGTCACCAGACTGCCCACCTGACTGTGAAACTACGAATGGATCATTATATCTGATACGAACCCGAACTTTGCAGACTATTATGGATCCTTTGATCGCTACATGTATTACTTGGATAACTAGTCATTCTCGAGCTAATACATGCCGACGAGCGCTAGGGGAATGGCCACTCCGCTTTTGCACCCTGCTCCCTCTTATGCTGTGCTGGTGGCTCTGTGCGACCAGCGCCTCTTCCTCCAAACTGCACACGTTACTTTCATGACCTTGATTGGGGTCTAGGACCTCATTATCCTCCACATCATCTTCCACCCACTCCTCAACCCTGCCCTGCTTGTCGGTATGCACAATGCAGAAAGCCACAGCAGTTGGCACCTGTGTTTTTCCAGCATGTAAAGTCTGCAATGGACATATGGAAATTGTTTTAGAATTTCCTCCAGGCAACAGTTTTCCCTATAACCTGGCCTTTCAGTTCGACTTGTGAGGGTATTGCCCCAGAATTACAATATTGTTTAAGTACCTCTTAGCTATTGATAACTGGTTTAAATATAGCAGCTTGCTATCTAGTAGTTTCTAGTGTAAGAAAACAGATTGATGTTTTCTATCACTTAGATCTGTATAACAAGTGTTGTAGGTGTGAAACAATATTACAAGTGACCGATGTAGTAAATTCGAATAAAAGTTATGCTTCAAATTGACTCTCAGATATGAAGTGAACACCACAAATATACAGTTTAGTGCCCAAATCTTTTTTTTTACTTTTTAAAACTCCAATGTAAGCAGCAGATTAGCAGCAAAACAATTAGTGCGCTTACTGCTCAGTTGTAAACATTCTATTTGACGCTTCTATTTGACTGTCAAATATGAAGTGCACCGCAGGCCGCAAATGTACTATTTATCAGATTAGCAGCAAAACAATTAGAATGTTTACAACTGCACTGTAAGCGAACTAGTAGATGCTTCGATTTGACTCTCAGATATGAAGTGCACCTCAGGCTGCAAATGTACTTGTTACGGTTGCCTCCAGGTTGGCTGGAAGTTGGACCGTAGAAAGGATGCTCCTAGCGCTCACCAAAGGACCATCAGCACCATGGACACCATAACTGCTGCGTAGACACCATAAGTACTGCTGACTCCATGAACCGCCGCTGATGGGCTGGGATCTTGCTGTCTGCTATCCACCCTGGACCTACGACCAGGCTGCAGGTTTCAGTAGGTGAATCTCTTCCTTCTGTAGAGCGAAGCAGGATCAGGAACAAGAGCTCTTACAAGAGCTCAGTAGCTAAGGGAGTATGAAGAGCATAGCAATCCCTGTAGTGATTATAGCTGTCCCCTACAAACATGAGTCAAGGCTGCAAGTTAGAGGGTCAAGTCATTCTGTTTATTGGCACCAAAAGAACCTTCTTTTATGCAGGTTTCCCTTAGATAGGACCACCCACAGGGTTTTACACAACAACCAATCATACACGGATATTACAGAAACACTCCCAGCAATTACATACAAAATCCTCCCCTCTGCCTGTGATATAATTATGTTACACAATGGTTTAACATAATTAACACCGGCAGTAAAAATACGGTTTTTATCCATGCACTAACTTTAAAGCTACACTTTTTCACTTTTTCCAATCTTCATAAAAAATACATATTTAGAATCAGCAACCTTCAAATACAAACATAACCAAAAATCAGACAAATCCATCCAGGGGTTAAAAATTTAGCTGGAGGTCCCTTTATGACCGACCTCAAGCACATTTTCCTGCCCAAAACAGTTCCATAGATTTGGGCTGTGCGGTCGGTCTATTTCAGGCTGAAAAAAGTCCCATCGCCGGCTGCAAAATCCTTGTGGGAAAAGGTAGAGCTCAGCGGTGTTTGCGGAAATGTGTAGCCGATTTTAGTTCCATGAATTTGGCTACACATACCGCTGACCTCGTGCGAATGAACAAAGATGGCTGCCGCCACGTGTTCGGCAAACGAACAAAGGCCACCCAGCATTGTCAATTAAGCTGCGGTTAACCGCAGCTTCGGTGAGGTAAATTGCCGACACACTCCCAATACAGGTGGTCCGCCTGTGTGGTACTTGGTTCAGTAAGCCCCATTTACTGAACCAAGTGGGAAATAGCCAGAAACAAAGGGTTTTAACCAGGTCTGGGGACATAGTCTTAAAGGGGCAGTGTCCCAAACAAGTCTGAGGACACCGTCTTAAAGGGGCAGTGTCCCAATTTTCCCTATGCCCCAAAAAGGTGCTTAAAGGGCCAGCACCAGTCCCATAAAAAGTCCATAAGCCCCAATATGCCCACTGACTGTCTTAAAGGGCCATACACACCCAATAAAAGTCCACAAGTTTTGACAATCTCCCAGGGGCCATAGTCATGCTGGAGGAGGCTGGCAAATAGGCGTCTCCACAACCCAGGGAAGCATGGCAATTTGCCATTTAAAGGGACAGTTACAAATAGCAGTTTGTAACAGTACTATTTAGCAGATTAGCAGCAAAACAATTAGAATGTTTTACCACACAGAAAATAAGAACGTTTACCACTGCACTGTAAGCGCACTATTAGACGCTTCCATTTGACTCTCAGATATGAAGTATAGTCCGCAAATGTACTATTTAGCAGATTAGCACCAAAACAATTAGAATGTTTACAATTGCGCTGTAACCGCAGTATTAGATGCTTCGATTTGACTCTCAGATATGAAGAGCAGGCCACAAAATGTACTATTTAGCAGATTAACACCCATAAAATAATAATGTTTTCCACTGCCCTGTAAGTGCACTATTAGACGATTCGATTGGACTCTCAGATATGAAGAGCACGCCCAAAATTTACTATTTAGCAGATTAGCACCAAAACAATTAGAATGTTTACAATTGTGCTGTAAACGCAGTATTAGATGCTTCGATTTGACTCTCAGATATGAAGAGCAGGCCACAAAATTTACTATTTAGCAGATTACCACATAGAAAATAAGAAAGTTTACCACTGCGCTGTAAGCGCACTATTAGACGCTTCGATTTGACTCTCAGATATGAAGTATAGTCCGCAAATGTACTATTTAGCAGATTAGCACCAAAACAATTAAAATGTTTACAACTGCGCTGTAATTGCAGTATTTGACTCTCACATATAAAGTGCATGCCCCAAAATGTACTATTCAGCAGATTAGCACCCAGAAAATGTTTACCACTGCACTGTAAGCACACTATTAGACGCTTTGATTTGACTCTCAAATATGAAGTGCACCCCACTAAAATACTATTTAGCAGTTTAGGACCCCAAAAATTATTAAGTTTTAAAACTGCAATGTGACAGCAGTATTTGACGCTTCTATTTGACTCTCAGGTATGAAGTGCACTCCACTAATGTACTATTTCACACCCCCAAAAAAAATTACTTTTTAAAACTCAAATGTAACCGTGGTATTTGAAGCTTCTATTTGACTCTCAGAAAATGAAGTGCACCCACCCCACTAATGTACTAGTGTGCAGAATTCTTTCCTAAGCTGTCCCTATCAGCGGCAGCATCCTCTCCCTACACTAATAAGACCGCATGTGCGTGCGGCACTACGCGACTCCAGCTTATATATAGAGGCTGGGTCACATGCTGCACTGGCCAATCACAGCCATAACATTAGTAGGCATGGATGTAATGGCTTCTAATGGCACTCAAGTCAAACACTTGTTGATTGGCTGCCCTGCAGCCTTTGAAAACGCTCCATTAAATCCCCGAACTCCAACCCGAACATACATTGATATGTCAATGTTCGGTTCCGGGGTCCAAAAAAACCTAATGTTCGGTACGAACCCGAATTTTACAGTTCGGGTTCGCTCAACTCTAGTCACTTTACCCCACTCCCTCTAGCATGTAAGGTCATTGAGCAGGGCCCTCAAACCTTCTTTGCCTGTGTATCCAACTCGAACGTCCGCAATCCATCTAAAGAAAAGGACAAAAAAGTGTAAGTATAGCCAAGAGTTGGCACAAAGACAATTTCATATTGTCTGGCCATACGCAACGATAATTTTAAACTAGATCCATGTCCGCAATACGCGAGTATTTGTGAGCGGGTGGTCTAGCCAGACGACTCCCCCTAGAAGGTGACAGACCAGAGGGTTCTGGCCTATTAGAGTCCCCTGTAGGGGGCATGAGCCACCAAGATAGTCGAATATGTAACATTGATAGGGTGATACGACATTCTCAATGAAAAGGGATGGGATAAGAAATTTTGCACGGCAGGTGCCAAAAAGGGATCGATGTCCCTCTCCATACATCAATTACTCCATCCGTTCCATGTAGAATCGTGGCTCCCTCTATTGCCTGGGGCCCCAGGCCACTAGGTCTTTGGAGGACCAGTGGATGCAATTCCCCTTGAGTGTTGGTCAATAGATACAATAAGGATTATAGCAGGGGGGTTCCTGAGATACTTCCAGTAAATCCGGATACAATGCTTGACTCTGCCATCAGGGATTGACGAACAACAGAGCGAGCTTGTGGATCCGCAAATGATGAAGGACTCTCACCAATCTGAAGGACAGAGGAAGAGCATAGGTTCCTTGGAACGTCCAATCCCAAAGTAAAGCGTCCACTGCCTTGTACTCCGGATCCCGAAGCCACCTGAAACAGTTCTGGAATTGCCTGTTGGACCAGGATGCAAATTGTTCAACTGGAGCAGACCCTGCGGAGTCCACAGTGTGCCGAATATTGAGAAGTTCAGTCCCCATCTGCTGACATCCCTCCAGAGTAGGGGAACCCAGTCCGCCCATAGGTTGTCAAATCCTGGTAAGCATACTGCACGTAGAGTGGTGTTGCGAGTCAGTCAATTGTCATCTCTGTAAGATTCCAGGATCATGCTCTGCATGTATCGAACCACCAATATGTAGCCATTCCACTCCTGCATGTGAAGTAATCACAATGGAGTTCGTCCCTCCCTTCGGGCGTTACTGGTATCCAATGGCTGTAAGTGTGACCCATCCGCACATAATGGGTTTACAGTCAGTGCAATCACCTGGATGGATGAGGACAGGAGTCCCACCACACGAGCCAGGATGCGGAAAGGGGTGGAGTCCTTGCGCAGAGTACGTCTGAGTTATCAGCGAATGGCTTTGAGTCTATCGTGTTAGGTAAAAGGATACACTTGGTCAACTCAATCTCAAATCGTGGGAATTGTATTACTTGAGGTTGACTCTCCGTGATTCCAGAAGGTAGTACCAATTCCGTCTGTGAGAGCAGTCTGGAGATGGAATAATATGTCGTCTGTCACGGGTAGCGGTACGGAGACCGGGACCCCTGAGTGCCTGATGAGAAGTGGGAGACTTCAGCATGGCAGTGGATTACAGGGCCCGGTGCAGGGAAACCACACGCCCCCTGGTGTTGAGCACCAGCGTTTGTGCAGCTACATACCAGAACCTTCATGCAGCTACAGCAAATCCCAGGAACTAGGAACTTGGAATTAAGCAGACCTCCCAGGAGCTGAATAGGGAGGCTCTGCAGCAGACATGTATCCAGTACAGAAGCAAGGCAAGGCTAGAACAGGCACCAAACATGAAAACAAGCAGGGTCGTCTTTAAGGAGGGGCAAAAGGGGCAGCTGCCCCAGGCCCAGTTACTCCTGGGGGCCCTAAGGCAGCTGCCCCATGGGCCACCTGCGGTAATCAGGGGCCACAGCCCTTTAATACTGCTCTGGACCGGCACGGGCCCCTGTTATATGTGGGGTGGCTGACTACATACTCACAGCTAGCCCCCCTCACATACTGCCCTGTGAGTCTCTTTGTTTCCTGGGCATGCTGGGAGGAAGTGAGGTCAGATTGCTTCCTCCCAGTAAGAACTGATCACTTCCTCCTCAGTGCCGCTGGGGAGGAGGCACACACCACATGGAGGTGTTGGGGAGAGGGACTGAGAAAGCTGATGGCAGACTCCCATCAGCCTGGGCCAGCAAGCTCCCACTGGACACCAGGGAAGCCACCTTTCTGTACCCAAAAGGTAAGGAGACAGGAGGCTGGCTAAATATGTTTTGTTTTTTGTTTTGCTAATTTCTGATATCACTTTTATTTAAGTGTGTTGGTGTTTGTAATGTAACACACAGGGAATAAGTACATGTTAAAAATCCTAGAAGAACCTGACAGTTCCCTATTTAATATAAATTTAAAAAGTATTTATTTTAAAATATTATTGCATCACGTGTTATCAAAGTCTGTACACCATTTTCAAATGTCACTTTTGCCAAATTCTGGACCATGGTATGTAAGAACAGAGTTGAGACATTATATTGGCCAAGGTTGCTGGGAGTTGCTGTCCAAGAGCTGCTAGAAGGCAGAGATTAAAATATGTAAATGTACACGTATATATGTGTGTGTATCTGGCTGTGTTTATGTCCTTGTGTGTATCTGGCTGTGTTTGTCTGTGTGTCAGTGTTTCTGTGTGTATGTATACCTCATACACCTGTATGTGCACCTATGTGTGTGTTTCGGTGTGTGTGTAAGTGTGCATCTGAGTGTGTGGTAATGCATACATCCCAGCATTTTAATGCCAACACAAATACACTCCTACATTCCATCTCTAGCACTGTACACATATACACCCCTGCATTTATACCTTTATGTATGTGTGTATCTGAGTGTGTGTGTGTATATACCTGTGTTAGTGTGTGTGTGTGTATATGTGCCTGTGTGTATATCAAAGTGCTTGTATCTGTGTGTCAAAGGGTGTGTATCTGAGTGTGTGTGTGTATGTGTATGTGCCAGTATGTGTCAAGGTGTGAGCATGTGTCAGTGTGAGCATGTGTGTATCTGTGTGTTAATGTGTATGTGTATATGTGTTATAGAAATCACACAACATGCATACAGACCCCTGCAAACACAAACATTACAAACACACCAGCTTGCTGAAACACTAATACTACACACAAATGTACACATGTATTTAAAAGACAACACTACATCCAAACACCCCCCTGCATGCAAATAGAAACATTACATGCAAACACATTCCTGTATTAAAATGCTAAAATTATATACAAACACCAACTCTACACACAAAAGTACAACTGCATTTAAAAGCCAACACTACAAACAATCACACATCCCTGCATTAAAATGCAAACACTACACACAAGTACACCACTGCATTCCAATGGTAACAGTACATACAAATACACTCCTACATGCACACATACACTCAACACTCGGCTCAACGCCGATTCCAGACATCCCTCTCCAATGGGTTTCTATCTTTTGGATGCCCCAGAATTGGAGTCCAGAGGGATCTCCTCAATGATTTAAAAGTTTATTGATACGTTATGTTTTAAAAAACCCTCCTAATATTATAAATGTGCTCACGTATCCTTGTTTTTAGGCACCTAGATGTTTTGCCAATATTTGAGTAGATGAGTAGATAGATCACATTTTTTGATTGACAAGAAATAAATTAATCAATACTATGTTTTTTTGCCCACCCTAGATTTAAAATGTTCTACCTTCCTATTTTGATATTTATAATTGCTACAGCCCATACAGTCACCACAATGGAAAAATCCTTTATTGTATTTAAATTACTCTAAAAAATTAGTATTAGGGATATCTATATAACTTGAAGTAAGTATATTCTTTAATTTTTTTGCTCCCCTAAATACAACTTTTGGTTTATTTTCCAAAAATGGTTGAATTTCTTGGTCCTGTTGGAGAATATGCCAGTTTTTATTTAAAATCCTTTTTAATTGTTTCTGGTCTTTATTATAGTTAAAAATTAGTGGTTGTCTTTTCTTTGTCTCTACTATTTTCTGTTTGTATATGAGGAGGGTATTCCTATCTAACTTTTTAATTTTATATTGTTCACTATTTAGATGTTCCAACTTATATCCTCGATTCAAAAATTGATTTTTGAGGATATCTGTCTGATTGTTAAAAGAGTTTAAGTCAGTACAGTTTCGTTTAAGTCTTAGAAATTGTCCTCTAGGAATGTTTTCCAACCATGGTTGATGGTGGCAACTTTCTGTATGGATATAACTATTAACATCTATTTAAAAAAAAAATAAAAAAAAATAAAAAAGGTTCTCGTTTTAATTTGATTTTTTCAAATTAAATACTTTCATGTAATTTGACTTAAGGTGGATAGGATACAATTTAGATGCCTGTTTTCAGATCAGTATGCCCATATTCTGAGGTTTGATTAATAATATCGGTTCCATTAGTTGGTCTATTGTTTAAAATTATTTTTATACAAATTCTCCTCATAAATCTATTGATATCTGTATATGCCTCAAATTTATTTAAAGTGCAGCTAGGCACAAATTTTAAACCTTTATTCAGAATCCCAGTATGTGCAGAATTTAAAAAAAAACTTAGATAAATTAAAAATTCTCATCTCCTCATCATTTTTCCTTTTTGGTCTTTCCAATTTCTTCCCTCCTCTATTTCCCCGTCTTCTATATCCCAATGTCTGTTTTTGGTTGCTATAAGGGTTCTCATAGGTGGTCCTCTCCAAATTCTCTCTAAAAAAGATTTTTCTACATTCTCTCCCAAATTTCTAATTTCTAATGAACCTCCTTTCTCTGTGGGGTAGATGGCCTTTCATGATTAACAAACTCCCGTCGAGTTTCTCTTCTCTGTACATACAAATACACTCCTACATGCACACATACACTCAACACTCGGCTCAACGCCGATTCCAGACATCCCTCTCCAATGGGTTTCTATCTTTTGGATGCCCCAGAATTGGAGTCCAGAGGGATCTCCTCAATGATTTAAAAGTTTATTGATACGTTATGTTTTAAAAAACCCTCCTAATATTATAAATGTGCTCACGTATCCTTGTTTTTAGGCACCTAGATGTCTCTCATAATTATCAAACTTTCGCCAAGTTTGGCTTGGATTTTCTCTATATTGCTCCTCTCTCCTACATTTATTCTTTTTCTTTACTTCCACCCAATCATGGGTTTGGTAGTTTCTTCTAGAGGGTCCCTCTACAGGTGATTTAATGTTTTGGTGATAATTTTCAGTTTCAGATTTATACATTTTATGAACATTTATTTTAGGTTTAGTTGGTTTTGTTGCTCTTGGTTTTTTCCTTATGCAATTGGTAGCATAATCATTTAAAACTCTATGATATTTCTTCTTTTTATTTAGAATAACCTGACTTTCAAGGTGATTTAATCCTCCAGTTATTTGTCCAGTGATAGATAAAAAATCACTGGTACCAATAAATTTTTCAAGTTTTTTATGGATTTCCCTAATAATTTTATCAAGTACTTCCAAATTGTTTGTCCTCTGGTCTATAATAATTCTCATCATTGTAGTAGCAAAAGATTCAAGTGCATGCTCCCATATATCTCTTTTGACAATAGTTTTTTCTAATAAAGAGCACATATCATCTAAATTGTCACTAATAGTATATTTTTCTGAATCTTCAATAAAAACATTATTTTTAATATACACACTTTTATATATTTATAAATTTGTATTTTGGATTCCCATTTTATGTATAATTGTTTTGTTTTTTTTCTTCTTGTTTTCTAGTCTCCTACAGATATGCTATATCTATATCAAATACATTGTATCATTTTATTTAAACACGTGATTTTGCAGCTAAATTAATTATTTATTTAAATTCTTGTTATAAGAGGATTCCACTTTAAGGGGATCCTCCTCCTTATATTATAGATGTTTATTAAACATTGTATATTTTGGAATATTTTATTTGGTAAATGTCTATTTTGCAATTAAAAATAGTAACATTAAATTTGGCATTATATGTGTTAATGTATTATTTTATTAGAAGTGTAATTTTATATAGGTGTTTTCCCCACTTTAAACATGGCGAAATTGTTAGTGCTATTGATGTTTAGGAAAGACCGAGAACCTGGAAGTGACATCAGTATTTATGTCGGAATCAGCTGATCAGGAAGACTGAGAACCCGGAAGTGACATCAATATGTACAACGTCAGAATCAGGTGATCGGACGGAGAATCACGTGACGCAGAAGTGATGATGGATGCCGGCAAACGGCGCCAAATTGGTACCTCGTATATTATTTAAAGAAAGGAAGATCACCATTTACCACACACTTGGACAAAGACCTTGAGGTCGAAACGCGTTAGTGCTGTGGACTTTTTTCACTTTATAGTATTTTAAGCTTATTTCTGTTTCCTATGTTATGTTATTTTATCTCCAGTAAAGTTTATATTTTCTAACATATTGGATATCCTGGAAATTATTGAAGGTCTGAAAAGGAGCTATCCTGTCTGGGAAATTGAAAGCTGGAATAAGCTTATTATTCACCTGCCATTGAAGTCAGAGCCAGCTTCATGTGGCTCTGCATATTGTGAGTGACCCAATGCCTTTGAACTGATCATTATTTTTCTTGTATATACTATGTATATGTTTTTATTGTTTTTATTGCAGGAAGATCAGGAGGTGTTCCACTCATTACACTAAGTATTGTATATGTTCTTTGCACCGAGAGCGTATGTGTGTCTGTCAAATAGTATGTGTGTCTGAGTGTCAGTGTGTGTGCATGTGTGTCAAGGATTGTGTATATCTAAGTGTGTGTGTATGTGCCAGTATGTATCAGTGTGTATCTGAGTGTGTCAGTGTGTGTATCTGTGGGTGCAAGTGTGTGTATGTCACTGTGTGTATCTGATTGTGTGTTTGTGAGTCAAGATGTGTGTGTCAGTGTGTATCTGAGTGTGTGTATATCTGTGTGTCATATACATATATACACACACACACAAACACAGATACACACTGACAGAGATACACACACTGGCGCATACAAACATAGATACACACACCAGCACATAAAAATACAGATACACACTTTGAAACAGATACACACATTGACACACAGATACACACTATGTGTCAAGGTGTGTGTATGTGTGTCAGTGTGTGTATCTGTGTGCCACTATCTGCCAGTGTGTGTATCCTTGTGTCAGATTCAGACACACTGGCACATACAAACACAGATACACACCTTGACACTCAGATAGATACACACACAGAAACACTGTGTGTCAAGGTGTGTATCTGTGTGCCACTATGTGCCTGTGTGTATCTGTGTGTCAGAGATACAACTGGCACATAGAAGCACAGATATACACACCTTGACACACTGACACATAAAAAACGGCACAATTGTAATTTTTTTTATGGGGGTGAGAGGGTGTTCCACGATGTTAATTCACTATGTCAGAGGGTTCCATGGGAAAAATTAATTGGGAAACCCTGCTTTAGAGGATCCCGAAAACTCCTTAGAAGAAACGATTGAGGTTTTTGAACAATTCTCTGAGGTGTCACTGTAACGGCACCCCCAGGCATAAGAGGAGTTAAGCCGTTTAGGAGATATTCCCCTTCCAGATATACAGGCAGCTACCAAAGACAACAATCCGCCGAACTGGAAACCATATGAATGCTGTAAACAGCCGAATAGGAAAAAAAAAGACATACAAATAGGTTTACACTCCTAGCAGTCGAACTGGAACAATAAATCCCCCCAAGAATGAGGCAAGGCTCTGTTTTGAGGGTCAAGCAGGAACAGAGCCTTGTCTCGTTCTTGGGGGAGGGGGAGAGGGATTTATTGTATGCTGCTCCAGTTCGACTGCTAGGAGTGTAAACCTATTCGTGGTTTTTCCTATTCGGCTGTTTACGGCATTCATATGGTTTCCTGTTTGGCCTGATGGTGCCGTTACAATAGGTGGCAGCGGCGGGATCATTCCTACAGCCAGAAGGACAGCTACAGGAGACACCATTCCGTGGATTTTACAATTTGAGGGCAACACATGTCCCAGTACAGCGACCCTGACAGCACCAGGATGGAACCAGCAGTGGAGTACGATGAGGGTGTCATGGATGACCGAGATGCATTTCGCAAAGTCATCTGGTACCAGGCACTGGGTATTGTGGAATATCTGCGGGACGAGAGACTCCCCAAGGATGTGCAGAGACAGCAGAACCGATTAGCCCTGCGCATGCCCTTCCTTGGAAGAGTGGGTAGAAGATCTGAAGCACCTGGTATGGCGGGAGATGTGGCTGGAAGATGAAGCTCAGTACCTACCCCGGAGAGCAGAGCATGACAAGCCAGAGGGAGACGATTTTGATGGTCCTGGCTTGTTATGGGAGACTTTTTCAGAACCTGACTTTGGGAGCCTTGAAGAGACCCAGTTCAATGATCTCTTTGAGTGGAGGGAGAGCAGGTATGACTGGGATGACCTTCATGAGATTGAGCAAGACCTGGTCTACCTAATGACCCAAGAGATGGAGCTGGAGCAGGACTACCAAGATCTGTTCCACTCCAGTGAGAAGGCTCAGCAGGGAAGTGGAGACCCAGATCCAGACCCCTTCAGCTGGGAAGATATTGTAGAGATTTACTGAGAGCAACCCCAGGCGGCAGGTGGAGATGGGACCGAGGTCTCTCCACCGGCCCTACAGGGATGCTGGTCGGTCAGCCCAGATCCCCAGTGGCAGCTTGATTTGCAGGGAATAGAGAGCCATGTCTCCTTTCCCCAGCTGCAGTGCGAAGTGCAGGGAGTGGAGAGCATCGTCTCCCCTCCCCAGCGGCAGTGTATCTTGCAGGGAGTGGAGAGCAGCGTCCTCCCTCCCCAGCGGCAGGGTGAGCTACAGGGATGCTGGGTGGTCGGCTCAGATCCCCAGCGGCAGTGTGATTTGCAAGGAATAGAGAGCAGTGTCTCCTTCCCCCAGCGGCAGTGTGAAATGCAGGGAGTGGAGAGAAGTGTCTCCCGTCCTCAGCGGCTGAAAGTGTGTAAGGGGGAGGAGCTTGTTACCCCCTCTCCCCAGCGGCAGCTTAGCCCACCGAGGGGAGACACTAAGTTCCCCACTGGCACAGATGGGACCATGGTCTCTGCGCCCAAGCTACATGGAGTACGGACAGCCGGTCCTGCTCCCCAATGGCAGAGTCTTCTACTGGGCAGGGAGAACCTCGCCCCCCCTCCCCAGCTGCAGCCTAGCCCACCAAGGGAAGATAAGCCCCATACATCGGACCATAGTCTGTGCCCAAATTAAGCATGGCTTTTCTGCCCAAAACCAGTTCCACATAGTCTTCTATCCTGGAGATAATTGGGAAGTAATCCAATTATCTCCAAGGACAGAGGCAAAACTCCATTGAACACATGGCAGCAAAAGACAATACATAAAAATATATAACTGTGCAGCCATTGCATAAAACAGGTACATTCAACATATCCCCAGATAGCTCAGATCTGAGCGCACATTATTACTGAATGGCTCTCAGATCACACATACAGTTCAATTGCCATGGAACCAAAGTCTTTCCCATAGTCTTTCATTATACGAATGGGCTCCATGGCATAGCTATCTGGGGTATCACCGCTCAAACAGGGCAAGCACCGAATGACCCGGCTTTCGTGTCGTTGCAGTGGAAAATCAAGCATTTTAACATGGGGCCATAGTCTAAAGGCAGCAGGCGGGCAACCAGACTCCTCCAATGCACAGTGGTGAGATTGGTCTCATCACAGCCACCTTATATGCTTAATTTTATAAAACCACAGCTTTACTAAATAATGTCACAGTGAAATCTAAAAAGTTCTTGACAGGTAAATACAAATTTGACTGGGCAACAGGTATGAAGTATTTGGGTGTAATGATATGCTCTGATCCAAATAAAATAATGGAAAAAAATTTCCTCCATCTTCTCAAACAAACGACTAAACAATTAAAAGACTTGGGAAATATGGAATTCTCATTTTTGGAAAGAATAAATATTTCAAGATCATGCTTTCTTCCCAGATAGTTCTACCTTTTCCATATGGTAACTCTTTCAGTTCCAAGCAGCTGACTTTCTATGATCCAGACGTAATTTAGGACTTTTGTTTGGTGTAGTAAAAAAACAAAAACAAAAAAAAAACACCAAGGCTAAAACTAGATTGCATTAAATTGAAACCTGCACAAGGGGATCTTTCTATGCCTAATATACAGAATCATCAAGAGAAGAAAACTGGTACAAGGTGGAAAAAGACCTACAAACAGAAAGACTTAGGGTTTGAATTTTGGACAACAGAAGTATCGAAAATATCTTCAGTTAAAAATTGTTTAATCCTTTACCATATTTTAACTAATTGGCAGAAATTTAGGAAGAAAATTAAGTTAAATAACAAAGTCCTAATAAATACTTCCCTAGAAAATTTAGCAACTAATATAAAATATATCAATCTCGGTAAATGGTATAGAAGTGGTTTAATGACAATACATTTTTTATTAGAGGACAAACGTATTAAAACATTGACAGAAATTTCTGAAAAATCACAAGAACTTAAAAGGAGAAATTTTTAATTATCTATGACTAAAATGATATATCAGGAATCATTTATGTCTAGAACCTAAAGAGATATTTACAAAAATCTAAACAATTCAAAGGCAAAAGGCATGCTAGATTTATGTAAAGAACTGTTAAGATTGGGGGAAGAAACAAGCTCGATTAGGGTCGCTGAGAAATGGGAAAGAGGAGCATTCCAGAAAGTATGTAAATCAGTTAGCTGTCTGAAATTATCAGAGATGCAATTTAGACTCAATCATATTTATTTAGTTCCAAGCCGTCTCAGCAGGATGTGGTCTGCCATACTGATAGGTGTTGGAGATGTGAATCACAAAAAGGCGATTTATTACATATTTGGTAGAAGTGTGAACCGATTTTGAGGTTTTGGGGACAAATAAAGGATAAAATCCAAGTAATCTGTAAGCTTAAACTTCCACTGAAACCCGAATCATTTACTACATCTAAACCTTCCAAAAATGTCCAAAGAAGAATACGACATAGTAGTACATGTTTTGATAGCAGTAAAGATCACAATAGCCAGAAAACAATGGAAATCTTCTTTACCGCCATTGTGGATCGAGGTCAAAAACCAACTCCTCTTCCAATTAAATATGGAAATAGGAATAGATAAGTATCAAAATTTTACTCAGAAGAGGAATCATACTGGGATCTATGGATAAAATTGATCCCCGAGTGAGCAAAACAAATAAATAACTCAAGAATTAGATGAGAAAATATTTAACCTCTCTAGCAGCTGTCCTGACAGACATTTATGTTGTTCTATATGTAACCCCTTCTAATAAAATGGGATAATGTCATATTACAAATGGGACGTTTTATAGTATGGGAGAAGAATTTTATAAAATTGAATGCTAATTATGAATTTTATGTCTTATGTTTATGGGTTTTTTTGTTAGTTTTTTTGTAAAAAAACAAACGAAAATGGATAAATAAATGAAAATAAATAAATTATCTTCCTTATCAAGTGACAGATTTCCAAATCTACATTGAGACCAAAAGGGCTCAATGTTTTTTAAATTAAAAATCCACTTAATATCTGCTTTTCTTTTTTTTTTTTACAATATACAGTTGCAAGAAAAAGTATGTGAACCCTCTGGAATGATATGGATTTCTGCACAAATTGTTCATAAAATGTGATCTGATCATCATCTAAGTCACAACAATAGATGTGACAGATCCATCTGTATAGACTAAAATTGCTTGATTCGTCTGTTTTGCCGTTTTCATGAATTTACCGTTCGTATGCCTTTGTTTAAGTGAATGTACTTTTCTGCCGAACAGAACTGCCGAACGGACGGCCACCCAGAAGAGAAGTATGCTGCTGGTTAACCTATTGATTCCAATTAGAACGTTGCGGTTAACCACAGACACTTCTCAATTAAAACCGAATACAGGGTGGTCGTCGTTCGTATGTTGACCACAAGGCGACGGCCATTTTAACCATGCGAAAGACCAGCGGTGTTCAACGGTTATTTCATGGAACTGAAAACGGACACTTTTTCAACCGAACACCGCTGAAGCCGTCGACCTCCCTTCTCAATCGACAGAAGTGTGCGAACACTCTCCGTTCGGGAGGTTTAAAGGCACGAATGGACTTACCCCAGATAGCCTTCCCATGGAGTCAATCGCATACCGAAAGAACTGTAATAGACTTTGACTCCATGGCGATTGAACTATGCGTATGGGATCTGAGCGCTATTCACCAATAATAAGCACTCAGATCCAGGCTATTTGGGGATATGTGATACGAATGGGTAGCATTCGACAAATGTAAAGTTATATATTTTTATGTGTTTTTATGTGTTGAATGTAAAATGGCGATTTGCCTCTGTCCTGGAGATAATTGAATTACTTCTCAGTTATCTCCTGGGCAGAGGGGAGGAATTACTATTGCGTGCTGGGAATATTTCGTGTCTGTGGGTCCTGAATTGCCATATGTCTATCTGTTGTCACAGTCTCCCATTTGGTCCCCTAAGGGAGTGTCCACCAAGTGGGAGACCTGCATGAATATGGGCAGGTAGCCCACAGTAAAGCCAGTTCTTGTTTTACCCTCAATACGGAGCTTGGTCTCGTTATTGGGGGGATTTATTACCGATGACTAGAGACTGCTGGATGGGATTATTAGCCGCTTGGGAGATACCTGCGTTCGGCTGCTATTGGCGATTCGTGAGTTTGGAGCTCGTGACGTGAAGTGCCCGTACGGACCCAGTTTGTGAGTTTACAGCATTCGCTTGCTTGCGGTTCGTATGATTATACTGGATATACATGCAGCCTGGGTTATTGGAACGGGGAGCATCCACTAAACGGCAGTCTGTGCATTTCATGCTGAGGGTTCCGTAACAATAGACAATCACAGTCTGCTTAAACTAATAACCCATAAAGAATGAAATGTTGCCATGTTTATTGAACACACCATGTAAACATTCACAGTGCAGGTGGAAAAAGTATGTGAACCCTTGTTTTTAATAACTGGTTGAACCTCCTTTGGCACCAATAACTTCACCCAAATGTTTCCTGTAGTTGCAGATCAGACGTGCACAACGGTCAGGAGTAATTCTTGACCATTCCTCTTTACAGAACTGTTTCAGTTCAGCAATATTCATGGGATGTCTGGTGTGAATTTCTTTCTTGAGCTAATGCCACAGCATCTTAATCGGGTTGAGGTCAGGACTCTGACTGGGCCACTTCAGAAGGCGTATTTTCTTCTGTTTAAGCCATTCTGTTGATTTACTTCTATGCTTTGGAACATTGTCCAGTTGCAACACTCATCTTCTGTTGAGCTTCAGCTGGTAGACAGATGGCCTTAAATTCTCCTCTTGATAAACTTGTGAATTAATTTTTCCTTCGATGATAGCAATCCGTCCAGGCCCTGACGCAGAAAAGCAGCCCCAAACCATGATGCCCCCACCACCATACTTCACAGTTGGGATGAGGTTTTGATGTTGGTGTGCTGTGCCTTTTTTGCAACATAGTGTTGTTTGTTTCTTCAAAACAACTCAACTTTGGTTTCATCTGTCCACAGAATATTTTGCCAGTACTGCTGTGGAACATCCAGGTGCTCTTGTGCAAACTGTAAACGTGCAGCAATGTTTTGTTTGGACAGCAGTGGCTTCCTCTGTGGTATCCTCCAAGAAATCCATTCTTGTTTAGTGTTTTACGTATTGTAGATTCACTAACAGGGATGTTAGCATGTGCCAGTGACTTTGGTAAGTCTTTAGCTGACACTCTAGGATTCTTCACCTCATTGAGCAGTCTGCACTGTGCTCTTGCAGTCATCTTTACAGGACGTCCACTCCTAGGGAGAGTAACAGCAGTGCTGAGCTTTCTCCATTTATAGACAATTTGTCTTACCGTGGACTGATGAACAGCAAGGCTTTTGGAGATACTTTTATAACCCTTTCCAGCTTTATGCAAGTCAACAATTCTTAATCGTAGGTCTTCTGAGAGCTCTTTTGTGCGAGGCATCATTCACATCAGGCAATGCTTCTCGTGAAAAGCAAACCTAGCACTGGTGTGTGTTTTTTATAGGGCAAGGCAGCTGTAACCAACACCTCCAATCTCATCTCATTGATTGGACTCCAGTTGGCTGACATCTCATGCAAATTAGCTCTTGGAGATGTAATTAGTCTAGAGGTTCACATACTTTTTCCACCTGCACTGTGAATGTTTACATGGTGTGTTCAATAAAAACATGGCAACATTTCATTCTTTGTGTGTTATTAGTTTAAGCAGACTGATTGTCTATTGTTGTGACTTAGATGATGATGATCAGATCACATTTTATGACCAATTTGTGCAGAAATCCATATCATTGCAAAGGGTTCACATACTTTTTCTGTATATCACCTCCTCTCCAATTGACAGACACCTTCTATATTGCACAGAAATGCTGAGGGCCATTATTATGGTGTAGTTTGAAATGTAGGGACACATTATGTTTTTCATAGCCCTTTTTAAAATTTCTGATGTGTTCTCCTATTCTTGTATGTAGGGGACATTTTGTTCTACCTGCATAATATTAATTTACATACATGTACAGAATAAAATATCAACCACATTTTTTGAATGACATGTTAAGAATTCTCTCATTGTATGTTTTTTTTGTTTTTAATATGTGTAAAGATTGTGTTATGTCTTTTAGTACTATTTGTATTCAACACTCCTGTAACGAACCGTTTCAGCACACATGGGGTTAAAACAGTTTAGGCGATCGTCTCCTTTCAAGAGATGCAGGCACAGCCACTGTAGAACACCAAACTCCCGAACAGCATACAACATAGCACTCCAAACTCACGAACTGGAACCATACGAATCGCTGCTAGCAGACGAATAGGAAAAGCCTCCAAGCGGCTTACACTCCTAGCAATCAGTCTCTATCAGCATACAGTAAATCCCCCCAAAGACGAGACAAGGCTCCGTGTTGAGGGTCAAGCAGTGGTCTGTTTAATGAGGGCTACCTGCCCAGTATTTATGCAGGTCTCCCACCTGGAGGACACTCCCCTAGGGTACCAAATGGGAGACTGTGACAAAAGACAGACAGGTAGACAAATAGGACACACAGTCACATTATATTCCCACAATGCATAATAATTCAATTATCTCCCAGAACAAAGGCAGATCGCCATTATGCACGTGGGGATACTAACACAAGAATTACTATTAAAATATACCATGCAAGACACAACACTAAAGCCATACATTTAACTTATCCCCAGAGAGCTCGGGTCTGAGTGCACATTATTAAGCGAATGGTGCTCAGACCACACGAATACAGTTTAATCGCCATGGAGTCAAAGTCTTTAAAAAGTCAGTTCTCATACGAATGGGCTCCATGTGATTCCTATCTGGGGTATAACAGTCAGGTAAAACTCCCGAACACCGGGCCGTTCATGCACTCCCGCCAAACAAGAAGGGAGGTCGGCGGCTTCAGCGGTGTTCGCGCCAAACTGTGTCCAATTTTAGTTCCATGAATTAAGCGTTGAACACTGCTCTGCGTTCGCGGGTTTAAAATGGCCGTGACCTTGTGTTCGTGATACGAATGGCGGCCACCCAGCATTCGTCAATTAAGCTGCGGTTCACCGCAGCTTCTGGGAGGCTAATTGCCTGCACACTCCAGCTCCCAGGGGGTCTAGTCATTCGTGCGGTTGTTCGGTAGATTGAATCTACCGAACACCAGGCAGAAAAGCACGAATAAGTATTTTCTGCAGGGGAAACAAAGTCTTTTAACATGGGGACATAATCCAAAGGCAGCAGGCGAGCAACCAGGCTTCTCCAATGCAATGTGGAGAGACTGCGTTCGTCACCACTCCAAACAAGCTCCACATCCAAAAAAAAAAAAACCTTTGTATAGAAACGTATGATTTTTTTTTCGTTTTAAATATGATTATGTACTTTTTTTTAAATTAGGTAAACCTCTATAAATTATTTGTGATTTATCTGGTAATATGTCTTTTAGAGTACAATCTCTTTTAAAAATGGGGGGACGGAGCTTGACCATCAACCTGGAGAGACACCATTCTTGTATGCTCCTCCACAAACCTCGTTAAATCCAGGGAATATCCAGCTACAAGCATCCCATTCAGCTACAAAAAGTCGGCACTAAGATCCCTTAACCCATCCTGAGGCAGTAGATGCCATTCTTCATGGCTTCCCATCAGCCCAGGCGTAGAAAGAAAACCGGGGCTTACCCCGCGCTGACGCACGCAGCCTGGAGGCGATTCTGAGCGGTACAGCGGCAAGGCAAGTGTGGGACTGAAAGCCCCTGACATGATAGACCAACCGGCATATATACCTCCATGGGACGCTGTTTCCAGCGCCTGCAACACACAGCAGACAACAGGGATATCGGGGCCATGCTGCAACGGCCTCTGCAGGCCAAAACCACCCCTGCCAAATCCCCGCGCCCCGTAGCCCACACTCACCACCTAGAACCAGAGACCTCCATGGACGCCCAAGTAGAGAGCCCAACAGAGCAGGACGACCCAGCCGACACGGCCCCAATAACCAGGCAGGATTTTAAAAAAAACCTTGCTGACAGACTTTCACAAAATTTTGGCGGCAGAACTTGCTCCCATTAAGAAAGACATCAAAGCAATTACCGACAGGGTGCAGGCATCTGAAAAAGACATCACGAGCTACATGAATCAGTGCATAACATATATACACACAACAAAGAGACATGGCTGCACAGCTAGCCGCCCTGGAAGAAAGGCAAAGGCACACTAACATAAAAATAAGGGGAATCCCTGTGGAAATCTCACCAAACGAACTACCACACTACTCCAGACGCTTCCTGGCCACAATCTTGCCTCCAGCTATGGCGAAAAAACTAGCCACAGCAGAAATATATTGCCTACCCTCATCCAACAGGGCAAACAAACATAGCCCGGGACGTGATACTTAAATGTCCAAAAGTACAAGACAAAATACTGCTCATGGCGGCTATTAAAGGGAAAACACAGTTGGCTTTCGAAGGAACTAAGGTGAACTTCTTCCAGGACCTCATGAGAGCCACTCTCACCTGGAGAAAAACTCTCTCCCCTCACCAGTAGCTTGAGATCGGCGAACATCGAATACAGGTGGGGGGACCAACGGTTCCCTAACAGTCCAATGGAACGGACCTCAACATGCACTCACCTCAATGGAGGGCGCACCTGCACTCCTGGAGACACTGGGTCTGGACATTACGATCACTGCTAAACTACCTCAGAGACCAACCAAAGGCAACTGGAACTCCCGGGAGCTCCGAGACCATGGACCGCCGACAGCCTCTGAGGACCGGTTTGACACAGGGCACCCAGCCCCCCCAGCAGAGGCATATCTAGGACTCAAGCTTAATCTTATGCATATATAACTAACAACAAAAGTTTATTGCATCTCCTGTTGAGGAGCCAACTCGTAAAGAGACCATACTAGATTTAGTGTTAACAAATGGAGATTTGGTATCGGATATTACTGTAGGTGAAAGTTTAGGATCCAGTGATCATCAGTCAGTGTTGTTTAATATAAGAACAGTGACTGAGTCACACCACACAAAAACAAAAGTTTCAGACTTTAGAAAAACAGACTTTTCTAAAATTAGAATGTGTAGAGGAGTCATTATCAGACTGGAGCAATTTAAATGGAGTCCAAGAGAAATGGAATTATTTAAAAGTTGGACTATTGAAGGCAACAGAAAATTGCATTAGGCTTGTCAGTAAAAGCAAAAAATTCAAGAAACCACTGTGGTACTCCACAGATGTGGCCAAAATAGTTAAAAACAAAAAGTTAGCATTTAGGAATTCTAAAAAAAACCCAGAGTGAGGAAGACAAAATGATCTATAAGATTAGGCAGAAAGAGGCTAAGCAAGTTATAAGAGCTTCCAAATCACACACAGAGGAGAAAATAGCACAGTCAGTAAAAAAGGGGGATAAAATATTTTTTAGATACATAAATGAGAAAAGAAAAGTAAAACAAGGATTAGTTAGATTAAAAACAAAAGAAGGAAGGTATGTAGAAGAGGATAAAGGTCTAGCTGACTGCCTCAATGAATATTTTTGTTCTGTATTTACAGATGAAAATGAAGGAAAGGGACCTCAGTTGAGAAAAAGGATAAATGAGTCATTTATTACACGCGAGTTTACAGAGGAAGGGGTTCTATTTCAACTGTCAAAAGTAAAGACAAATAACTCAATGGGACCTGATGGAATACACCCAAAGCTATTAAAAGAGCTTAGTGGTGTACTAGCAAAACCATTAACAGATTTATTTAACCAATCATTGTTAACAGCAGTAGTCCCAGCAGATTGGAAGTTAGCAAATGTTGTGCCCATTTACAAGAAAGGTAATAGGGAGGAGTCAGGCAACTATAGGCCAGTAAGCTTTACTTCAGTAGTGGGGAAAGTGATCAAAACCATGCTAAAGGATAGGATTGATGAACATCTAAAAACGCATGGATTTCAAGATCAGAGACAACATGGGTTTACTTCAGGGAGATCATGCCAAACTAATCTTATTGATTTTTTTGATTGGGTAACTAAAATTATAGATCAGGGTGGTGCAGTAGACATTGCTTACATAGATTTCAGTAAGGCTTTTGACACTGTTGCATATAGAAGGCTTATCAATAAACTGCAATCTTTAAGTTTGGATTCCAATATTGTTGAATGGGTAAGGCAGTGGCTGAGTGACAGGCAACAGAGGGTTGTAGTTAATGGAATATATTTGAAGCTTGGACTTGTCACCAGTGGGGTACCGCAGGGATCTGTACTTGGACCCATTCTATTTAATATTTTTATTAGTGATATTGCAGAAGGTCTTGATGGTAAGGTATGTCTTTTTGCTGATGATACCAAGATATGTAACAGGGTTGATGTTCCAGGAGGGATAAGCCAAATGGCAAATGATTTAGGTAAACTTGAAAAATGGTCAGAATTGTGGAAACTGACATTTAATGTGGATAAGTGCAAGATAATGCATCTTGGACATAAAAACCCAAGGGCAGCGTACAGAATATTTGATAGAGTCCTAACCTCAACATATCAGGAAAGGGATTTAGGGGTGATTATTTCTGATGACTTAAAGGTAGGCAGACAATGTAATAGAGCAGCAGGAAATGCTAGCAGAATGCTTGGTTGTATAGGGAGAGGTATTAGCAGTATAAAGAGGGAAGTGTTCATGACATTGTACAGAATACTGGTGAGACCTCACTTGGAGTATTGTATGCAGTACTGGAGACCGTATCTTCAGAAGGATATTTATTCTTTAGAGAGAGTTCAGAGAAGGGCTACTAAACTGGTTCATGGATTGCGGGATAAAACTTACCAGGAAAGGTTAAAGGATCTCAACATGTATAGCTTGGAGGAAAGACGAGACAGGGGGATATGATAAAAACATTTACATATATAAAAGGGAATCAAGGTTTAAAAATAATATCAGGAAGTATTACTTTACTGAGAGGGTAGTGGATGCATGGAATAGCCTTCCAGCTGAAGTGGTAGAGGTTAACACAGTAAAGGAGTTTAACCATGCGTGGGATAGGCATAAGGCTATCCTAACTATAAGATAAGGCTAGGGACTAATGAAAGTATTTAGAAAATTGGGCAGACTAGATGGGCCGAATGGTTCTTATCTGCCGTCACATTCTATGTTTCTATGTTTCTGTTGAATGTTTAAGGATTTAGCTTACATGTTGCCACTGGGTGACTACCCTCTAT
This sequence comes from Pelobates cultripes, assembly GCA_933207985.1. Taxonomy (NCBI): domain Eukaryota; kingdom Metazoa; phylum Chordata; class Amphibia; order Anura; family Pelobatidae; genus Pelobates; species Pelobates cultripes. The sequence goes on from OW240912.1 coordinate 164,078,597, forward strand.
GGTCAAATTTGCATATTTCTAGCACCAAATGATACAATATGCACTGCATAGCCCACCTCAAATTGACAGGACACGGCTGTACACCCACACATACACTCACACATTGTAGCGGGACAATGAAAGTACCCCTCCCTCCTAACTCCCCTGGTCAGGAGTTATTACATCTACGATCTGGAACACACTCATCAAGCAGGTAACTGCCCTGCGGTTCACACACAATCACGTTTTGGCACCTCCGAGGATGCAGTCCGCTTACCCTGTACTGCACTGCCGGCACTACTACTCCACTCAGGCAAATACTAGCACACCTCGCAGGTTAACCGCTCACACACTCCAGCAGAGCAACTCCCATGCGACCAAAAAGACCCTCCACACACCACTTCACGCAAAAGCACACGCTCTCTTACGCTCAAATACATCACACTGAGACGCAAAATTGATAGATGAGCATGGGAAGCCTTTACATAACCTCACACACTCATACAACAAACACTATGGGTCTATGGTCACAAACCTGAGGAATCTGAAGAAATACACCACGATAGACACATAAAGCCAGCCTGCACAAAGCTTGTTCCATAAAATACACCAAAAAGTGCTTATTCAAGACTACCACACAACTATTGAGCTGTACCTGTTTCTTAAACTGTCTATAACCGTTAATGTGGCGTTGTAAGAATGTACCTATTGATTGATGCACAAAAAAAAAAAATTAAGAATTTATTTAAAAAAGCTTTTTGAACACTGCTGCGTTACGTGTTGCAATGAGTGGGATTTATTTGGATTTTGCATTTTGTAAAAATCTTTACCTAATGACTATTTTGATTAAAATCACATAAAAGGGACTTTAAAATTATCTCTACAAATCTGGTTTATATTTTAGGAGTGACTCTCTACTGGTGTCTTTATTTTCTCTATCGTTCATTCTAATTTTTTGTGTGTGGTGTGGTTGTGGTTGAAATGGCTGGGCTTCATGAATGGGGACAGTTGTCTTGCATCGGATGAGGGTCATTTTGAGCTAACGCATCTGTACTTGGATAGTTTGCTCAAGAATGGTAGGTCCTGCAGCAGAGAAGGCACTGTCAGCGCGATCCTTTTTGTTCAGGTTTCTGGGTTAAGGGATATTGCAAGGGAGTTTTGTATTCAGAGGGTTCTGGGTGGTTGGTGGAGTAGGAGAGTTCTGGATCGTTGGTGGACTATTTCCATGCAGGTGCATTGGGAGTTGTTGGGTTGCTTGAGTGGGGTGTATGAGACATTGTTTCAGGTTTCAATTGTTTTTTGTTCCTTTGGGGCATTGTGGATAGGTGAGTTAGTGGCTCCAAATCGGCAGGTGGCGTTGCCGCTTCAACTGACGGATGTCTGATGGCCTTCAGGGTTCATTGATCTTCACATTTGTAAAATGAAGACTAATCAAGCGGGTGTGGGTACATGGGTGAGAAATGGGGTCACTGGTGGGGAGTTTTGTCCAGTCTAGCTATTTCATCGTTTCTTAAACCTGAGGGTACTGGTACTCTTTTGATTCACCAGGATTGGTCCCTGTTGACGCGGTATCAATTTGTAAAAGTCTTGAAGGAGGCTTTAGCAACTAGTGGAAGGATTTGCCTGGGTATTCTGCACATTCTTTTCATATATGGCTGCTATGCAGGCCAGTTCCTTGGTTTATCCAGTGTCCTTGATTAGGCGGTTAGGTAATATTTCCTATTTTGGGAAGTTTCAAACTGTATGTTATGCCTCACTTGTTGTAATTTGTTATGTGTGGATATTAGAGCATTCTTATGTACAGTGAGTGGCATGTCAGGCAGAGGAATGCTCTTATGGCCGTAACTTGGGGTTTTCACATGAAGTGGTTTGGGTTCACTGAAGGGGGATCTGGGGTCTCTCCTGGAGCAAGGTATACCAAGAATGCATGTGCTTTATTAGGTTTGTGTCTGGGGCTGTTAAGATTACGCAGGAGGAAATGATCTGCAGAGAATTCTTACAGTCAATTTAATTCATTCCATTAATCCCTTAAAGGACCACTCTAGGCACCCAGACCACTTCAGCTTAATGAAGTGGTCTGGGTGCCAGGTCCTTCTAGGGTTAACCCATTGTTTTATAAACATAGCAGTTTCAGAGAAACTGCTATGTTTATGAATGGGTTAAACCTTCCCCCAAAGCCTCTAGCGGCTGTCTCATTGACAGCCGCTAGAGGCGCTTGTGTGCTTCTCACTGATTTTCACAGTGAGAGCACGCAAGCGTCCATAGGAAAGCATTGTAAATGCTTTTCTATGCGACCGGCTGAATGCGCGCGCAGCTCTTGCCGCGCGTGCGCATTCAGCCGACGGGGAGGAACGGAGGAGGATCAGAGGCAGAGAGCTCCCCGCCCAGCGCTGGAAAAAGGTAAGTTTTAACCCCTTTCCCCCTTCCACAGCCGGGCGGGAGGGGGACCCTGAGGGTGGGGGCACCCTCAGGGCACTATAGTGCCAGGAAAACGAGTATGTTTTCCTGGCACTATAGTGGTCATTTAAGGACACATGACATGTGTGACATGTCATGATTCCCTTTAATTCTAGAAGTTTGGTCCTTAAGGGGTTAAGCATGATTTAATGTGTTGTATGGCAATGTTCAGGGAAGTTATGGGGATGTGGTCCGAGGTGGTTCCCAGGCATTGTTGGCTGAAGCTGCCATGTGCAAAAGAGCTAGAACAAAGAAAATGTAATATGACCATTGCTGGATTTGTTTGACGGCTTTTGTCATTGTTAGACATATGGCGCTGAAAGGGGACAATGTAAATTTGATGCTCAAGGATGGTGTAAACCTGGACCTGACATGACTGGGCATCTTTAATGTGGAGTTGCAGGCTGGTATTGAAAAGGTACCGGTGGTGGGGGGAGTGTTGCCAGTGGATATGAGAATGGCCGTCAATACAGCGGTGGTGTACCTGGCCAGCACATTTGAAGGCAAGTGACCATTTGGATTGGGGAGTTGCAGCCTTCTTGGGCTGAAGGCAGGTTGCTTGGGATACTGGAAAAGATGGTTATATCTGTCTGGTGGAATAACTACCCTAATCAGCTGACAGTTGGAAGTTCAATGCTGATTTTGGAATTTTAATAAAGTTGTTTTTAAGAACATGGTCAATTGTACAAGTTCTGAACAAAACAAAACAAAACCTTGACTGCTGACCAATATAATCACCTTTACGGTTGCCCAATAATCATCTGTATAATGGATAAGAGCAACGGGAAAGGTAATGATATTGGTCAGCAGTCACGTTTTTGTTTACATTTTGTTTTGATCAGAACTTGTACAATTGACTTTGTCCTTAAGGGTCATGTTTGGAAGGGTAGGAAGCCAGAATTGTTCACACATTAGTGTACCCAACATAAATTATTGAGGAGGTCCCATACTAAATATTGTTAGCTTTAAATGACTAAAAACAGAGGGCAGGTTAGTAATGGAAGCGGCACAAAACTGTTCACAAGTCCCCAAAATTAATTACTGAAGATGTTCTAATTATTGTTAGTTAACTACAAAATATTGTTTACTGTCATAGGTAAAAAACCAAGCAGACCAGATCAGAAATAGATGAAGGTAATGCTCTGGTTTTGCATGTTCATAATTACGTACATAGAAAATATTCTGTTAACTGCAGTTTCATTGTGAAATTGTATTCATTAAAATGTCAGAATTTGGTATTACTGTACATATTGGGTGTAGCATAGAATTTGCCACGGGGCACAAACATAATTGTTTCTTTTGATTTCTTCTATTCTTGAACATAACTAGAATAGTTGAAAGGCTGTTTTAGACATTATAATTTAGCTACTGACTATGCAGGTTCTGCAACATAATGGCCACTGGCACAGTATAGTCATATTTTGAAAGGACTTGTGTTCTAATTCTTTATTGTATTGACTAGTATTGGTCATGACAAATATTATGTACAGGAACACATTTTGTCTGCTTAGCACTTTATCTTACTTTGATTCAATTAAAACGTAAATGGCTGTTTCTTTTAAAACTGAATGAAAAATTTCTAGCAGTGGATACTTTAAGAATATATGGAGTGGTCACATAAGATACAACAGTCAAAACAGTGAGTGTGGGCAAGGCATTAGCTCCAGACTTGAATCAGTGTAGGGACAGATAGGAATATAAACCTGTATCCTGAATACTAACACTATAGTGTTCCTTTAAAAGTTTAGTTTTTGTTTTAATTAAAATGGTCCTTTCTGTCCAAATGCAGTCACTGATACATACACACTCAGTGACCACTGCACACACAAATTCACTGACTAATGAAGACTGACACGCACACAAACACTGACCCAAGCAGACACACACTGACCCAAGCAGAAACATGTACACACTGATCCAGACACAAACAGACCCAAGCAGACACATTGACTGAAGCAGACACAAACATACTGACTGAAGCAGACTGACACTTATTACTTAAAAAACACACACTATTAAGTTCCCCTTCATTTCACATTGTCTCTCCGTGTGGCAATACTTGTAGACTGCACCTGGCTGCTACACTCTCACAGTCACACCCTGCTAGCCTCCCATTCACTTGACTCTAAGTACAGGACAAGGTGGGAGAGATCGAACAATGTGCACTTGCGCTGCCGCCATATTAGAATGCAAGAAGGGGCGGCTCTGGGAACTTTGTGGTCTGAGGTTGATGGCACCGGGCTGTGTCATAACCTGCGTCATGAACTACAGACTCTGTCCCACATAGAGGGGTGGCCCAAATCAGAAGTAAAGCTGCTACTGTCGCCCCGTCCTTGAGAAGCGCCCAGGGCCGGCGCGTCCATAAGGCGGCACAGGCAGTCACCTTAGAGCGTACGGGGTCAGTGGGTGCAATATTTGAGTGACTGGCAGGAGGGAAGCGCTCCCTCCTGCCAGGCCATCATCTTGACCCCCGGCGCGGCAGTGGTGTGATCAGACCCGGCGAGAGAGCTCTAACCTCTGCTTCTTCGCATGCTTTTTGCCGATGCCGTAGGAGACGGAATATGATGTCATATTCCGCCTCCCGCGGCATCAGTAGGCAGCCCTCAAGGAAGCAGAGCAGAGAGGTTAGAGCTCCCTCGCCGCGTCTGATCACACCACTGCCGCACATCGCCCAGCAGCCCCAGGGACATATCCATCATCCACACCAGCTCTCCAGATAGGGAGGCTGGGTGGAAAATGCGTATTTATAAAATAAGAATTAGTGAATGTATGTGATGTGTGTCTGTGAGTGACAGTGCGTGTGTCTGTGCGTGACAGAATGTGTGTGTGTCTGTGCGTGACAGAATGTGCGTGTGTCTGTGAGTGACAGAATGTGCGTGTGTCTGTGAGTGACAGAATGTGCGTGTGTCTGTGAGTGACAATGTGTGCGTCTGTGTGTGTCTGAGTGTGCGAGTGTGTGCGTCTGAGTGTGTGAGTGTGTGCGTCTGTGAGTGACAGAATGTGTGTGTCTGTGACAGAATGTATAGAAAAAAGGCTGGCTACTATACAAGATAGTAATCATAAATCCAGGAGCTTACTTAGTATAATATGTAAAAAGAAGGAGAACAAATAAGTAGTATCTGTCAAAGAGTTAACTGAGTTGGTGAATATAGCAAAAAAATGTATCTATCAGAAGGATACAATAGCTAAATGGTTAAGTCACTCACAAAGTGTCCGTTGGCTGCTTACAGTCAAATAGAAAAATGAAAAAAGCTCGGTACAACAAAGCTAGTGCGAATAAGCAATATAAATATATCGCTAAAAACAACTGTAGATATTAAAATATTATTTATTGAAGATTAAAAATGATATAAAATAAATAGCATGTCCACAATCTAAATGCCAGTCAATTTCGGGTAAAATTTGCAAGACCACCTTAGTATAAAGTATGGATCCAGATGATGTGTGTGATCCTCTTGCCCAGATCCTGATCGCCTGTGAGGACGGCGTGCGTTCCACAGTGCGTTCCACCTCGAGCCTCACTTCGGGGGAACAGCACTGTTCTTGCGGCGGTGTTGGTTATGCGTCTAGGATCCGGGATAGGTGAGTTCTTCTGCAGAGATACCCTGGCTGGATAGAGTTCGTGTGGATGTGCCTTCTTGCTGTTCTAGCTGTCTAACGCGTTTCGTAGAGGATAGCTCTACTTCATCAGAGACGGATAGTATGTTATCTCTACTGTTGGTGCGTGTTGACTCATTTCGGAATGTGGTAGAGCCAATAGGTAATGATATATGTGTTTACATACGTGGGATCGTTGAAGACAATGATCTGTCTGAATGGTGGTTATGGTAGTGGATTCTCTGGCCTGAGAAAGGCGTAAAAGGCAATGTGCATGGCTGGTAATGGCAGACTTGGTAGTATAATTGAATGGTTGTAGCTCTAATAGGTCCGATAAGGATGGAAAAGTTGGATGGCTATTGGTAATCTCTGAGAGGAACGTGGGGGGATGGATTCCTGAAAGCCTCTGAGTATATTCTTGTCTGGTATGATTGCATGAAGTTATGGTAGTTTTGGCCATAGGTTATCCTGTGTTGTTGAATGCCTGTAAAATATATAATTAATGGTGTGTGAGATGGTTTTAGTTTAAGGTGGCAAAAAATGAAGCAAAACCTAGGAGAAATGTTATGACACAGGTTGAGCTATGTTGTGTTCCAATGAGATTCTTTAAAGCCAGGTGAATAGCTGTGTTATGCATTCTACAAGTATGGGATGAAAGTGCTAAGTGGGATAGTGCATGCTATGCTGCATGAGTATGTCTAATCCATGATTTTGTCTCTGGAACGAAAGAGTGGCCGTGACTGTATGGACGGCTGTAGGAAGCGTATGATGAACATGCCTGGAATATAAATGAGGCAATTGTTGGCAGGGATGTATACCCCCGCCTGGTACTTGAAAGTAAAAGAAATGTGGTAAGTGGCCAACCAAGTGAGTTCCCCAGCAATACCATGACCATATGGATGATGAGTGGCATTTGTTGATGATATGACATGTGCTTAGTTGTCAGAGTAACAACTGATTGATGACCCTGACCATGATTTACCCCATGCCACAGCAGCTGCTTTTAGCGGGGAAAGGATTGCCCATTTTATGCCATGTAAGTGCCAGTTTGTAGGGTAGATGGTAGCCGTTTACTGTGTTGATATTGGTCTTACTTAACAAAGCTTCAACCCATGCTTGAGTGATAGCTGTAAAGGTAGATCAATGGTGTGTATAGCAAGAAAACTCCTCGGAGGGTATGAGGGAGTTGAGACTTGTGGTAGCGAAGGTGTGTGGTGCCAATAAGTCTATGGTTAGTCTTTGTTTAAGGGAAGATTCCCTTGTGACAATACCAATGTGTTTGTGTTTGGTGCCATGCTGTAAATGGTGGAGATTGGAAAACCCAAGTAAAAACCCCTCTGCAAATCTTGGCTATGTGTGTGTTTACAGCCGACGGTTCTGTTGTGCTGACTGTAAGTGAGGGCATGCTATATTCTTTGAGGGTTTATTTATGATACCTGTATGGGAGCCCTTTGAAGCTCCAGAGCCTTAGTAAATCTACTACAAGTCTGGAAGGGTGATGAGTCAGTAGTGTTGAAAATGCATTGGTGTGTACAGATGGTGAGTACGTTATTTGTAAGTTGTATTGGGACACATGGTTTGTCATGTGCTCTGAATGATTTGAACATATATGCAATGCAACTACTAATACCAATTGTCTCTGGTAGTTCAGAGGTGCTGGCACCTGGAGCCTGAGAGTGCTCGTCTGTTTGTTTGGGAGAAAATCCCTTCCGTATGGGTACCTGCACAAATAAGCATTTCTACATATTCCAAATGCCAACACAACCAAGGGATGGTCAGTTCCCGATTTACCTAGAATCCCTGGGTCTGACCATCATAGATACATCATCATACATATATGCCTTGTTTCCCCAATGTGCCGGGATCATATGTGCAGGGTTAACATCTTGTACCAAGAATTGATTGTACCAGGTAACCGAGTTTCGGTTGGTGCTGGTTGTACAGTAGCGTGAGGCCCAGCCTTGTGATGGCTGTGACCGACTCGAGATTGCCAGTCTGTCGTAAATTTTTTGGCTCATGAGTTTATGAGTGAGGCTAGCAGGCCTGGGTGTCACCTGAGTTGGTGTTGCTGGGCCTTCCCCTGCCTCCGTGTTGTCCGTTGATGTATGGAGGAGTTTGAATAACTCTGCTTTCCTTGCTGTGGCAGGGTAGGGGATTTGTCGCCTCCTTAGGTCAGAGCCACATCTCCTCTGCTTGAAGCCGGGGTGCCAGGAAGAGGTGATTCTTCACCATCTTTTTGAGAAATACTTAAATAACAATAAAGATGGCAATTATTATTTGTACCCAGAGGTCTTGTACTGGCTTGCTAGCTAAGCCGTAAGGCGAAACGATTAGGCTTGGTGTTTTTTGGTGACTGGTGAGGCCCTGCTAGTTCCAAGTGGCTTGAGAGCCTCTATCTATGCTTGGCGCGAGGGGATTTTTTGTGGCCACCGAACATTGTGGCAGGATGTTGGCCTCTTGGTGACAGTAACCAGAAAAATAGGAAGGGGAGTGACAGGTGAGGCTCTCTCTATGATACAATGTGAGGCGGCTAGCTCACGAGTGGCCCGAGGGGTGTATGCCTCCGAGTGTGAGGCGGGGTGTTGGCCTCGCGGGACCACTAGCCGAAGCATAATGCAGAGAAAAAAGGGGATAATACCTATTGGGCCCTAGAACCCTAATTTCCAGTACACTATTACTATTCCAGGGAAGGTAATAGGTCTATGTACCTGGTAGTATGGTATTGAACCTGACAATCCGTATAGGTTTTTTAGTAGTAACTGTAACCTGAATGGATAAAATCATATGGCATAAGGAAATATGGCATAGACCAAGCTTATCTTAAAACATACAGTATATGTGAAAGTAAAGTGCCATGATATGTAAATATTAAACATCATATCCATACTGGTTAAATATGTATCAATCTTAACCCATTAAGTGCCGCATGTATGTGAACCATATTACCAGTTATGTATATACAGATGCGTGTGCTACTGTGTAATAATATGTGTCTTTATAACAGATGTTGATATACTGCTTGCTATGTGAATTGTTGTATGCCTTATTGAATGGTCAGTGAACATGGTGTTGCAAAATGCAAGTGCATTGGAGATCTGCCAAGTGCCCTATAGGTGGCAGTGTAGTTGATACTGATTGGTATGTGAAATGTTTGTCTGTTGACCTATAGGGGTCAGTGTTTTGGTGTTTGTAAAACCCCATGAAAATTGTCAATGTACTTGACACACCTGTAGGTGGCAGTGTTGATAGAACCACTGTTAGTCTTGATGTGAAATGTAAATTA
>OW240912.1:164096174-164107614 GCA_933207985.1 Pelobates cultripes
CTGTGAGAACATTTGGAGAAGTGCATACCAATTTTTAATAATTAAAGGAAATAAAATATTAAACTAATTAACTTAGATAAGGTAGTGAGTTGGAGTTACACCTCTGGCAGCAAAGTGCTATAACTCTGTATTTGCAGTGTTCTGACAGACTTCAAACACCATGACCACTTCAAATCACTGAATGGAGTAACTGACGGTGGTGCTTGGAGTAACTGATGGTAGTCACCATCTCTGGGGCCATGCAGGGGCATACCTAGAGCATTTGGCACCCGGGGCGGATCCTGTGCTTGGCACCCCCACCCCCCTCCCCCCCAAAAAAAAAAAACCGGTAAAAAATGTTAAAGGTTTTATTTCTTTTATTTTTACAATTTGTAAACTTTGCAAAACCGCTGTCAGCCCCTCCTACAAAACCCTTGTCCTGCCCTGCCCCTCCTACAAAACCTCTGTCCTGCCCCTTCTACAAATCCTGTACTGCCCCATCTATAAAACCCCCGCAACCCCCTTCCACAAATCCCCTGCTTATCCCCCCTTATAAAGACTCCTGTCCCAATACAAAACCCCCACCCCCTTCTACAAAATCCCTGCAGCCCTACACACACATTTACAGACAGACAGTCACACACTCAGTTACAGACAGACAGTCACACATACACATTTCCTCCGTGCGGCCAGTTTATCAGCTGTTTGCTTGAGTGAGCTGTACTGGCCGCACGGCACCCTAACTACCATGGGACACTGTGTGGCCACAGCTCACACAGCCCCCTCCAGCCAGGGCCAGTACAAGGATTTTTGCCGCCCTAGGCAAAAGTAAAGTTTGCCGCCCCCCATGTGACATCACAATGCCCCAGCCATATGATTTGCCATGTTAACTAACGCCAGTGCTGCAGTGCCGCCGTGTTTACATTAAAAGTCCTGCAGGGACAGGCTATAGACACCAGAACCACTATATTAAGCTGAAGTGGTTCTGGGGACTATAGTGTTTCTTTAATGTGAGGTAAATTAGAGCTTAGTGCCACGAATAATATACTAGATTGCCTACTTACAACCAGATGAGGATGATGATGGGCTCTAGCTGCAGTCTGGCTCCACTGGTCTGGTGCAGAACAGGCTCTCTGGAGGCGGTTTGTAACTGTGGTCACAAAAATCAATGTTCTGGGAGAACTGGAAGCAGCTCCATTTTTTGGGGGTCCTTTACACAGATCAAGGTCTGGGTCCCAGGGTCCACCTTCATGTTCCACCAATGAGTTTGTTCACAGGGGGTGGAGTGTGTAGGGGATGTCCTGATATGTGTGTAAGGAATGCATTGTGTGAAATTGTGTTTGTATGTGTAAGGACTGCAAGGTGTGTTTCTGTGTATGTATGGGATGCATTGAATGTGTGTAGGGGTGCATTGAGTGTGTGTAATGAATGCATTGTGTGTTTCTGTGTGTGTAAGGGATGCATTGTGTGTAACGGTTGCATTGCTTGTGTATGTGTGTCTGTGTGTTTTTCTGTGTGCAAGGGGTGCATTGTGTGTATGTGATGAATGTCAATCTCTCCTCCCGCTCCAATTTCCTTCTCCTCCTCCCAATTTCTCTTTCTCACCCCCTCCTAATTTCTCTCTCACCCCCGCTCCTATTTTCTCTCACCCCCCTTATTTCTCTTTCTCACCCCCCTTATTTCTCTTTCTCACCCCCCCTTATTTCTTTCTCACCCCCCTTCCTATTTTCTCTCACCCCCTTTCTTTCTCACCCCCCCTTATTTCTCTTTCTCACCCCCCTCCCTATTTTCTCTCACCCACCCCCTTATTTCTCTCTCACCCCCCTTATTTCTCTTTCTCACCCCCCTCCTATTTTCTCTCCCACCCACCCCCCTTATTTCTCTCTCTTTACTTATTTCTCTCTCACCCCCCTTATTTCTCTTTCTATATTTCTCTTTCTCACCCCCTTATTTCTCTTTCTCACCCCTTATTTCTCTTCTCACCCCCCTTATTTCTCTTTCTCACCCCTTATTTCTCTTTTCTCACCCCACTTATTTCTCTTTCTCACCCCCTTCTTTTTCTCACCCCACTTATTTATTTTCTCACCCTCTCACTTGCCTTATTTCTTTTCTCACCTCTCACTACACTCCTGTGGCGTGGCCGATCCCAGTATAGCCGGCGGGTACAGGGAGATTTTGTTTCCTGTACCCGTCGGACCATGCTGCAGTGAGGGAGCTGACAGGAGCGCTCCCTCCTGTCAGCCCCTCTCCTCAGGCTGCGCCCGGGCGGTGCGGTCCGCCCGCATGGACGCACCGCCCGGGCAAAGCTGCAGCCGCCTGAGGCTCTCTACAGAGCGCTCGGGCGGCTGCAGCATGGGGGGGGGGCGGGGGGCTGGCCATGGCACCCCCCACCCGGCTGGCACCCGGGGCGGACCACCCCCCCCGCCTCCCCCTTAGTACGCCACTGCCTGAAGGATACATGACATGTGTGACATATGATTCCCTTTTATTCCAGAGTTTGGTCCTTAAGGGGTTAATCCAAATGCAAGGTTAACGTGAGATTTTGAGAGTGACCTGTAGGGGTCAGTGTGGTTTATGTGAAACATTGTTCGTGAGCTATGCCCCAGCATTATAGTTGTATGACAGGGAAACAAACAGTGCCCGTTTGACAATATACAATAAGTGAACATAATAGCTTAATAACAGTCATTGTACCAAACCAAAGTTCTGTTCGTGTGTTGTAAACGCACAAAACGTGTGTGTAGTACAATAGTAAATGCATGAACTAGTTCCCGTTTGGTAGAAAATTGCACGAACCGTGAGCCTGGTATGTCAGGGAAACAAAACGAAACGAGCAGTGAGATTCGAAATGCACGCACAGAATTGCCTAGTATGGTTAGGCAATTGAAACAGAAAGTGTTCCCATTTGGGAGTATGCTAATGCTCGAAATGAGCCAGTGACAGATATAAACAAGTGAATTTAAACGAATGATATGCATGAACATGCAATGGTTTTAGGACAGATTTAGACAAAATGCAGCCGTAAAGTGAGGACCTGACCCGTGCATGGTGCCGTGGGACTGATGCCTGGCGTAACGGTTAGGTCGACTTATGGTTTGAGAGTCACTTGGACACCATCCACAGCGATAGATTGAAGAAAGAATGTGGAAGGCCGGAAAAGCCTGTGGCTGAATTCCTGACACAGCTCAGCTTAGAAAACCTCATGGAGTAATCAGGTAAAATGGCGTCTGGATGACCCGGAAGTGGAAATCATTCTGATGCTGTTAATTTAAGCCCCTCCCACAAATACAGGCCAAACGGCCTTAAAACATATATATATATATATATATATATATATATATATATAGATACAAAAATTAATTTTTTTTTATCTGGTTATAGTTTGGTTTTTGGTTTGTTTTTTCCCTAAGAGGGATAAATAAAGATTTATTATGTTTTAGTTCTACTCATGCTCTATGATTAAAGGACCACTATAGTGCCAGGAAAACATACTCGTTTTCCTGGGACTATAGTGCCCTGAGGGTGCTCCCACCCTTACGGTCCCCCTCCCACTGGGCTGGATGGAAAGGAAGGGTTTAAACTTACCTCTCTCCAGCGCAGGGAGCTCTCCTTCTCCTCTCCGCCTCTTCGGCTGAATGCGCATGCGCAGAAGGAGCCGTACGCACATTCAGCCAGTCCATAGGAAAGCATTCACAATGAAAATCACAGTGAGAAGCCCGGAAGCCCTTTAGCGGCTGTCAATGAAACAGCCACTAGAGGCTGGATTAACCCGTTTATAAACATAGCAGTTTCTCCTTGTTCCCTTGACCTCGGCTCGTTCTTGAATCTGTCTTTCTCTGCTTTACGGCGAGTCTGGCCATGCTAAGGGGGAGGTCCCCATGCTGAGGTCCAGTAAGCCGTATCTACTTTATATTGTCGATTGTTGGACTAAATCATGCGAGTTGGGGTAAACTACCGTGACATTACGATAGGGCCATGGACCCCGCAGATTTAAGTCAGCAATTGGCTTCTCATGAGGCTAGATTTGAAGAGCAGGATCACCAAATGGATCAGATAGCTCAGGCCCTCCAGACACTATTATCTAGAACCACTTCGGTAACCGTACCAGCTCCTACTGCACCCCTTGTTGCCTAATGCTTCTGCACATTTAACCCCTCCACCTAGGTATGGAGGGGATGCTAAGTCTTGCAGGGGATTTATTAATCAAGTGGAATTTCACTTTGAGATGTATCCAGGTTCCTTTCCCACTGATAGGTCTAAAGTTGGATTCTTTATGCACCAACTTACTGATAAAGCACTTGAGTGGGCAAATACTACTTGGGAGGCTAATGGACCTATGGTGCATGATTTCGATAGTTTCCTTATGGCTTTTCACAGAACCTTTGACACAACTAAATGGTCGAAGAATGCCGCCAGAGCATTAATGAGAATCAAACAGGGAACCAGGTCTGTTGCTGATTATGCTATTCAGTTTCGTACCCTTGCTTCACAGGTAGATTGGACCAACAGTGGGCTAACTACAGCATTCATGGAGGGTCTATCTGATACTATATTGGATGAGATAGCGGCTAGGGATCTTCCTATCCCATTAGAGGACTGTATCGACTATCTTATTGATATAGACAATAGGATTTGTGATAGACTCTACACTAAGAATAGGAATAGATGTTTTGCTACATCAAATACTCCTAGAGTTGCTAATCCTGAGAGTTCCAAGGTATCAGAGGAGGAACCCATGCAATTAGGGGTTGCCAAACTCTCTGAGGCTGAAAAAATTGTATAGGAGAAAGGAGGGTCTTTGCCTGTACTGTGGTAGGAAGGACCATATGCTAAAAGAATGTCCTGTGCTTCCGGAAAACTATCGCACCTACGGCCATATAGGGGACTGGCCTTGGGTGTGATATCTAAGTCCCCAAAATTGCCTCTTAACCAACTACTTCTCCCTGTTTCTCTGCATCTGGAGAAGAATTGCATAGCGAGAAACATACTAGCCTTGGTCGATTCTGGGGCAGCTGAGAATTTCATAGATTCTGGATTTATCAGGAAACACAATATACCCATTAGAGAGAAGAAGACACCCTTGGCCGTTGAGGCCATAGATGGTAGACCATTATGCTCCCCAGTTATTACACATGAAACTGAACCATTGCATATGTATACAGGGATGTTACACTCAGAAACCATTCGGTTTCAAGTCATCACCTCTCCTTCCTCTCACATCATGTTAGTGTACCCCTGGTTACGTTCTCACAGTCCCATTTTTGACTGGGAGTCAGGACAAGTAGTATCTTGGAGTGATGCCTGCCAAGAGTCTTATATCGTTAAAATCACCCCTTTAAATTCTATTAATGTTCCTACTACTCCTCCTTTGTCCACTGTTATACCTCCTCAGTACATGTCTCTTAAGTCTGTCTTTGATAAAAGGGAGGGTGAAAAATTAGCACCTCATAGACCCTACGATTGTGCTATTGATATATTGCCTAGCACTATACCTCCCAAAGGCAGGGTGTATCATTTGTCTCCTCAAGAACACTGTGTCATGGAGGAATATATTAAAGAATCTCTACAAAAGGGAGATCCTCTTCTCCGGAAGGTGCTGTGTAGCGGAGATGCAATATTCCACAGGTTATCTCCGCTTGTAATCCAAGTGAGGCTCAGGAACAAGTAAATAATAAATCCATAGGCAAAGTTTCCAGCAGGTAAAAATAACAGCAATCTCCCCACAGCAATCCCAATAACTGGACGACACACAGTTTCAGGAGCAGAACTGACAAGCCTTTAATCACAGTCTCCTTATAAAGCATGCTCCCATGCAAGGGAGGGATTTACAGTAATTATTACAGTAGCCAATCCTGTCCTGGTAACCTCCCACACATCCCCTCCCCTCAGCCAGCATCATAATCCCCTTATCCAGCACACCAATTCCCCCCGTTTCTGGATGTACCCCTAAACGTAGGGGTACCCCTTTAAATCATACATCCCCTGGTAGCCCTGATCTGGGTGACCAACATATCCAAAAATCACCCAGATCGGACCAGGGGTTCGGGAAAAGTATGGGGGGAATAAAATGACCGACCGCACGAACAGAGATAGCCGAATCCGGTTCCATGTGAATGGGCCCTGCGGTCGGTCCTGGCATAAGGGAATGAAGTACACGAAAACCTCTAGCTATAGAGACTAGGGAGGGTTCGCCTGAATCCCCTCGTTCGGTATTTTCTATCTACCGAACGAGGGGCCGTTCGGTAGTTTGGAACCGAACGGACCAGGGCTGTGGAGGTCTCAGCGGTGTTCGCCTACTCGAGTGTCCGATTTTAGTTCCAGACACTCGACGGCAAAACACCGCTGTTCGGGAGTTTTAAAATGGCCGCCGCCACGTGTTCGTTTGTCGAATGGCGGCCACCCCCGAGAACAAAGGACGGCTACTTCCTAGTCAATTACCCGTTCGCAACAATGTTGCAACGAGTAATTGAGGACACACTTTACACAGGGGAGGTCTGGCTGTTCGGTAGTTTCATTCGAATAAACTAAGGGAATGAAACTACCGAACAATCAAAAGAATACAAGGCTTTGAAACACATAGAAAACTAGCAGATCACACGAATGCAATTATTTCAAGGACATTTGCAGGACAGCCCAGTGCCATCCGCTACACTGCTCCCCCTTGCCCACAAGCCGGCATACACAGTCTGATCCAACACGGATCGGCTTGGGGATGTCCGGGGACTCACGGATCATTTTTCCAGGTCAGTTTGTCTCGACAACCCGTCGGCATTCCCATTCTGTTTACCCGGGCGGTACTGAATATTAAAGTCAAAAGGCTGCAGCGCCAAACTCCAGCGCAGCAGCCTGGCATTGTCCCCAGCCACCCGGTTTAGCCATACCAGCGGGTTGTGATCCGTGAGTAAGGAAAAGGGCTGTCCATATAGATACGGCTGCAGTTTCTTTAAGGCCCACACCACAGCCAGGCATTCCTTCTCGATGGCGGCGTAGCTTACTTCTCGGGGTAACAGCTTGCGACTGATGTAAGCCACGGGGTGTTCTCCGCCATCGGCTCCGACTTGGCTCAGTACTGCTCCCAATCCAAACATAGAAGCGTCTGTGTGGACAAGAAACCGTTTAGTTGGATTGGGAGCGGCCAAGACAGGGGCATTTATCAGTGCATTTTTCAGATGTTGGAATGCCTGCTCACACTCCGGGGTCCAGGTCACCTGGCGGGGCAAATTCTTCCGAGTAAGGTCAGTGAGAGGTTTGGCGAGGGTGCTATAGTTAGGGACAAACTTTCTGTAGTACCCAGCGGTCCCTAGAAAAGCTAACACCTGGGTTTTAGTCCTAGGAGTGGGCCACTGGGCCACGGCTTCTACTTTGGCTGGTTCGGGCTTCTGTTTGCCGCAACCCACTCTATGTCCGAGGTACTGCACTTCGGCCATCCCTATGCTGCACTTGGCCGGTTTCAATGTCAAACCCGCTTCCTTAATCCTGTCTAGAACCGCTCCTATATGGGCCAAGTGCTCCTGCCACGTATTGCTAAAAATGGCAATATCGTCCAGGTAGGCACAGGTGTAGTCTTGGAACCCATCCAGGAGTCGGTCTACCATCCGCTGGAAAGTAGCTGGGGCGGTTTTCATCCCAAATGGCATGACCTTAAACTGGTACAAGCCAAATGGGGTGACAAAGGCCGACTTTGGGATGGCCTCTGGGGCCAGGGGGATTTGCCAATACCCCTTACATAAGTCAATGGTAGTGAGGTATTGACCCCTGGCCATTCTGTCCAGTAGCTCATCTATCCGTGGCATAGGGTATGCATCGGACACCGTTTTCTCGTTTAATCTCCGGTAGTCTACGCTACCGTCCCGCTTCGGTACGAGTACTACCGGAGAAGCCCAGGGACTATCTGAGGGCTCAATCACCCCCAGTTGGAGCATCTCATCGATCTCCTTGCGCATGTTTTCCCTTACCGCTTCTGGGATGCGGTAGGGGGTCTGGCGCATCGGTAGTTGCCCTGGGGTCTCTACCCGGTGAGTGGCCAGAGGGGTGTACCCAGGTACATTAGAGAACGTGTCTCGTTTCTCCTCCAGCAGTTGCTGTACCTCGATGCGCTCCTGTGGGCTCAGCCGGTCTCCCAGTGTGACTTTCCCTAAATCCCCAGACAACTGCCCATCTTCCAGCAGATCTGGGAGTGGTAAGCTGTCAAACTCATCAGAATTGGGCGCACATATGGCGGTTACCTCCTCGGAGCGCTCTTGGTAGGGCTTCATCATGTTCACATGGAGCATGCGTCGCCCTCCCGTCCCTGTGCAGGGGCCAATTATATAGGTGGTGTCACATCTCTGTTCCACCACCCTATAAGGTCCCTGCCAGGCGGCCTGTAGCTTGTCATGTCGGACAGGCTTTAAAATTAGCACTTTCTGCCCGACCTGAAAGCTACGGTCCCTGGCTCCCCGGTCATACCATGTGCGCTGGCGGGTCTGTGCCGCCTGAAGGTTTTCCCTTACCGTCCTGGTTAATGCTTCCAGGCGGTCTCGGAGAGCCAACACATATGGTATGATGGGGGTGCCATCTGCGCTCCGATCTCCCTCCCAGTGCTCTCTTATAAGATCTAAGGGGCCTCTGACCCTCCTCCCAAACAGCAGTTCAAACGGGGAAAATCCCGTGGATTCCTGCGGCACCTCCCGGTAAGCGAATAGGAGATGCGGCAGGAACCGCTCCCAGTCCTTGTGGGTCTCTGCGAAGGTTCGGAGCATTTGCTTCAATGTGCCATTGAACCGTTCGCAGAGCCCATTAGTCTGGGGGTGGTAAGGGGCGCTGATAATAGGCTTAATGCCACAGATCCTCCAGAGGTGTTGGGTGAATTCTGCGGTAAATTGGGTACCCTGATCCGAGATAATCTCCCTGGGTAATCCCAACCGGGAGAATATCTGCATGAGGGCATCCGCGACCGTTTCAGCATGAATGTTGGTCAGAGCCACTGCCTCTGGATATCTGGTAGCATAGTCTACTACCGTTAAAATGTACCTTTTGCCTGACGGGCTAGCTTTCTTGAGGGGACCTATCAAGTCTACCGCTATTCTGCTAAAAGGTTCCTCAATTATTGGCAAGGGGTGTAGTTTTGCCTTCCTCCGGTCTCCCCTTTTGCCTACCCTCTGGCAGGTATCGCAGGTGGTGCAATACCTGCGCACTTCCTGGCTGATCCCTGGCCAGAAGAAACTTTGGGTCAGTCGGTACCTAGTGCGGCTGACCCCTAGATGTCCGGATAGCGGAATATCGTGCGCTATCCGGAGTAGCTCTGCTCGGTACCGCTGCGGCACCACTAGCTGCCTCATCACTATTGGGTCTGACCCCTCAATCTGCTTGTCTGTCTCCCTGTACAAAAGCTGCTTGTCCCAGACAAATCTCTCCCCCTCTCCCCCAGGAGGGTCTGCTGTCACCTTGTCCCTGTATACCTGTAAGGTGGGGTCAGTCACTACCTCTGCTGCAAATTCGTTAGGAGGGGCCCAGGGGACACAGTCAAGGGAAGGGGAAGGGTCTCTTACCTGAACCTCCGGAAGTGTGTTGTAGTCCTGGGTGCGGGCCTGTTGACGGGTGACCACAGGATGAGCTTCTCCTGTGGTGGGCGTCTGGGGCTCAAAAGCAGATGTGAGCCTCCCCAGATCGTTCCCCAATAAAACCTCCGCCGGTAACTGCGGCATCAACCCCACCTCCACATGTCCTGCCCCCGCTCCCCAATGTAAATGTACCCTTGCTGTAGGTAGCCGGTACACTGCTCCCCCGGCTACCCTGATGGCCACAGTTTTACTCAGTCTCGCTTGATCCGACACCAGGTGACTCTTTACCAAGGTGATAGTAGCCCCCGAATCACGTAGTCCCTGTACTGCTTTACCTTCCAGGTATACGGTCTGCCTGTGGTGCTGTCTGTTATCCGCATTGGCCTGGACTGGATCCGCCTCGTGCAGTACTTCCCACTGTTCCACGGTTGTTATGGGAATAGCTGACCCATATGGTGTGGCCACTGTATCTTGGTAGTGATGGGCGGCGGCTGCTCTTGGTGGTGGTGGTGGTCCGGGGCGAATCCAGGTTGAACGATCCCTCAGCTGGGGACATTCCCTTTTATAATGTCCCCACTTCTGGCAGTGATGACAGGGGCCGGAAGCGGGCTGGCGAAAACGTTGCTGTGCAGCGGGTGGTGGTGGTGGTGGCAGTTGCCTGGGTGGAGCTGGGTTGTAGCTGTTTCCCCCAAATGTTTTAAAACTGGTTTTTGGGGCTTCAGGTTTCTGCTGCCTGCGTGCATCCAAGTACTCATCTGCCTTCCTGGCAGCTTCGGTAAGGGAGGTAGGGTTTCTGTCCCTCACCCATTCCTGGACATCGCTGGTTACCCCCTCATAAAATTGCTCCAGCAACACCATTTGTAACAAGTCCTCCATGGACCGAGCCTTATTGGACTGTACCCACCCCAGAGCAGCCCGATGCAACTTGCAAGCCCATTCCACATGAGAGTCCTTATCATTTCTCTTTAGGTCTCTAAACCGCCGCCAATATGCCTCTGGTGTGATTGCATATCGGGCCAGGATCACTTCTTTTACTCTGCGGTAATTCCGAATCTCCTCATCAGGTACAGTTCTATAGGCTTCAGCCGCCTTCCCTGTGAGCTTCCCTGCTAAAATAGGCACCCACTCGTCTGGGCTAATACTATGCAATGCACACAGCCTTTCAAAGTCTTGGAGAAAAGCATCTATATCTTCCTCTGCTTCTATATACGTTTTAAAGGCTTGGTAAGGAATTTTTGTCTTACCCTGTGTGATGGTAGTTGTGGTAGCATTCCTCTCTAGCTGTTGTAGTGGCCTTTGACGCAGTATAAACTCCTGTACCTCTGTCATTGTCCTGGATATAATATCTGTTGTTGGATTCTCTCCATAAAAGGACAGCCTGAACTGCACTTCTCTCCGGAACTCTTCTTTTTCAGCTCCCTCTGCTGCACTCTGCTGCTCAGGGATTACCCTGTCCTCCTGCTGGTATTCAGCCATCACTTCTGCAATGAGGATTGCTTTCTTTTTGTTGCTGGCTGCAATACCTTTCGCTTCCAGGAGGTCTTTTAGCGTGGATCTTTTAAGCTTGGCATAATCACTCTCCATCCGTATTCCATTAGTACTTGTTCCCTTGTGAGTCTGGATCCCAGCGCTGCCAACCAATGTAGCGGAGATGCAATATTCCACAGGTTATCTCCGCTTATAATCCAAGTGAGGCTCAGGAACAAGTAAATAATAAATCCATAGGCAAAGTTTCCAGCAGGTAAAATAACAGCAACCTCCCCACAGCAATCCCAATAACTGGACGACACACAGTTTCAGGAGCAGAACTGACAAGCCTTTAATCACAGTCTCCTTATAAAGCCTGCTCCCATGCAAGGGAGGGATTACAGGAGGGATTACAGTAATTATTACAGTAGCCAATCCTGTCCTGGTAACCT
>OW240912.1:164107714-164135631 GCA_933207985.1 Pelobates cultripes
ATGGGGGGCAGTATGGGTGTATGGGGGGCAGTGTGTGTGTATGGCGGGCAGTATGGGGGTCAGTGTGGGTGTATGGGGGGCAGTATGGGTGTATGGGGGCAGTTTGTTTGTATGGGGGGCAGTATGAGTGTATGGGGGGCAGTGTGGGTGTATTGGGGGCAGTATGGGTGTATGGGGGGCATTGAATGTTTGTAGAGTGTGTGTGATATAAGGGTAGGGGGGTGTAACGGACCGTTTCAGCACACAAGGGGTTAAAACCGTTTAGGCGATCGTCCCCTTCCAGAGATGCAGGCACAGCTACTGCAGAACACCAATCCGCCGAACAGGAAACCATACGAATGCTGTAAACAGCCGAATAGGAAAAACCATACGAATAGGTTTACACTCCTAGCAGTCGAACTGGAACAGCGTACAATAAATCCCCCCAAGAACAAGACAAAGCTCCGTGTTGAGGGTCAAGTGGTGAACAGACAGAGCTGTGGGTTTATTGTGCTTATGTACACATTCTTATACATTAGTACCACCCACAGGGTTTTGGAACACAACCAATAAACACATACAATACACTCAGACACTCCCACACAAATTCCTCCCCTCTGCATGTGATTCAATTACCTTACACAATGGGTAATGTAATTTAGCACAAGCAGAGAAATACAATTTTTCCACATTATGCATAACTTGAAAAGTATGCATCACATTCACATAAATTTACATTTTACATTTTCAGAATCAGCATACTCCAAATACAAACATACGTCAAAATTATACAAATTGGTCCAGTGGTTCAAAAGATAGATCGTAGTCCTTTGTGACCAAAGGAAGCATGGCTTTTCTGCCCAAAACCAGTTCCACAGAGTCTTCTATCCTGGAGATAATTGGGAAGTAATCCAATTATCTCCAAGTACAGAGGCAAAACTCCATTAAACACATGGCAGCAAAAGACAATAAAACACACAAAAACATATAACTGTGCAGCCATTACACAAAACAGGTACATTCAACATATCCCTAGATAGCTCAGATCTGAGCGCACATTATTACTGAATGGCGCTCAGATTACATACATACAGTTCAATTGCCATGGAGCCAAAGTCTTTCCCATAGTCTTTCATTATACGAATGGGCTCCAGGCATAGCTATCTGGGGTATCACCGCTCAAACAGGGCAAGCACCAAATGACCCGACTTTCATGTCTTTGCAGGGGAAAATCAAGCCTTTTAATATGGGGCAATAATCTAAAGGCAGTTTGATTTATCCACAATATCAACACACGGGCAACCAGGCTTCTCCAATGCAATGTGGCGAGATTGGCCTCGTCACAGGGGGCTTTTTTATATTAGATATATAATTTTAATTAAAATATGTATTTATGTCCCCCCCCTCCCTTCTTACCTTTACTGGGGGGGAGCGGAAACATTTCCCTGGTGGTAAAGTGGGATTCATTGGTGGTCCCAGTGGGGAGAGTGAAGTCTAGCCCACGCTCCAGGGCTAGAGTTCACTCTCGTGAGATT
This sequence comes from Pelobates cultripes, assembly GCA_933207985.1. Classification (NCBI taxonomy): domain Eukaryota; kingdom Metazoa; phylum Chordata; class Amphibia; order Anura; family Pelobatidae; genus Pelobates; species Pelobates cultripes. Next base: position 164,109,229 of record OW240912.1, read on the forward strand.
TGGAGCATTGCCGTGGTAACCGTGGCAAAGCTCCAAATCTGGTGAGAGGAGGACCCGGAGGAGCTGCAGCCTGAGCTCCGGGTCCTCTCTCCTCCCTCTCTCCCTCCCCCGCCAGCTGTAAGCACTGTGCCTGCGCACTAGGGAGGGAGATCTGTGATCTCCCCTCCGGTCCGCAGGCACAATGCTGGGCTGGCATTAGAGGAAGACCATCTGTATTCTCGGGGGGGGGCACTGCCCCCTTATTGGTATATAGGGCCCCCACCCACTGCTCAGGTCAATAGATCCCCCCTTTAGTTTAAAAGACCCCACTCGCGTGTCACGCGTGGGGGCTCAGGAGGGGGGAATTATTATTTTTTTTAACAGTGAGCAGCCACAGCCTATAGAGGCTGGGTCACTTGCTGCACTTGCCAATCACAGCCATGCTATTAGTAGGCATGGCTGTGATGGCTTCTAAGGGCACACGAGTCAAACACTTGTTGATTGGCTGCCCTGCAGCCTTTCAAAATGCATCATTAAATCGCCAAACGCCGAACTCCAACCCGAACATACAGTGATATGTCCGTGTTCGGGTCTGGAATCCAAAAAACGTAATGTTCAGTACGAACCCAAACTTTTCAGTTCGTGTTCACTCAACTCTAAATAAGACCATTCAAATGGCAATAGAATATGGTATCAAAGAATTTGTTATCATAACTATGTTCGCAACAGTTTTGTTCAATATCTGCCTAGCTGGGAACGTAACCAAATGATGAAAAGCAATAACAAACCTGTTAAACATGGGAAATTGTTTTGTAAAATCGATGAGCTGGTTAAGGAAAATGGTTTAACCATATATTGGAAGAAAACCAAAGGCCATTCTAAAATAGAAGGTATTGACAAGGATGGTAATGACTTAGCTGATTCACTGGCAAAACAAGCTGCCATCAATGGTGAAACCCTAAACATTGATGATCTTATGGGTTCAATTCATGTTGAAGCCATAACTAGACGACAGGCTAGAGATAATGCCGACTTAAATGTTGTGCAATGGAGTCAAGAAGCTCCTAGTGAGGACCTGATTACTAGTCAAAAGAACGATCCCGTCATAGGCATATTCTATAAACATATAGAAGACCCTACTGCCAATCCCATCACAGATGAGGATTGCAAAGATAATGAAGATTTACAAATCTTGATGAGATATAAAGTCCAATTTAGTATCATGGATGGGTTGCTTGTCAGAACTTCTAAACATGGTATACAACAATGGGTAGTCCCAACTGTATACAGAGGGTTAATGCTCCAACATGCACATGATGCACCTACATCTGGGCATCGTGGTGATAAGATCACATATGAGATATTGCGTGATTATGCATATTGGCCACACATGTTAAGGGATGTTAAGACATACTGTCAGGGATGCTTGATTTGTCCGCAATATCAACCCCATGGTCCAACCCATTGTGCACCACTTCAGAAGAGGGGGGTGTCATTACCCTGGTCTGATATTCAAATTGACTTTATAGGTCCTGTAACAAGATCTTCAAGAGGTAACAAATACATGTTAACCGTTATATGTATGTACACAAAGTGGATAGAATGTTTGCCTTGTAAAGAGAACACGAGTACCGTGTGCGCCACTTTGTTGATTAACCATGTCTTTTCCAGGTTCGGTCTGCCTCAAAGAATTGAGTCAGACAGAGGTAGTCATTTTACCAGCGAAGTAATGGCTAAGATGTGGAACATTCTAGGTGTTAAACGAAAGCTACATATTGCATACCACGCTGCGTCTAGCGGGGGGGTAGAGCGATATAACCAGTCTATCGTTAATATTCTGAAGAAATATGTTAAGGAGTCTGGTAAAGACTGGGACATTAAATTGCCCCTAGTTTTAATGGCGATTAGAGCTACACCTAGCACTGCTACCAAATTGTCACCTTTTGAATTGATGACAGGAAGAAAGATGGTTTTACCACAGCATTTACTATATCGTACTTCAGATCATAACTTGATCAATGCTGCCACTACACATCAGTACATTGAAACTTACAGCATGTGTCTGTTTTTGCCCAAAATAATCTAGAAAAAGCAGCGACAGGGGTTACGATTTAAAAACCACGAAAAAGGAATTTGAGATCAAGTATATCTGTATCAAGTTAAGGAAAATACATTTTTACCTTCTTGGAAAGGGCCATATGTCATAATTGTCAAAATTTCCACAGTAGCGTACAAGATAAAAATTCCTAAGGATGGAGATTTTCTTGAAAAGTGGGTTCACATTAACCAATTGCGTGTTTGTCATCCTAAATTTCAATTAAGGATTATAGGTGTGGATTCGGACGCAGAAGAGTGAATGACTAACCTGGATGAATGCTTGATTCATGCGGTATCATATGATGTGAAATGTTGTGATGTGCCATGATCTCATGTACGTTCATGTCATTAACCATTTCCTTGCCATCCAATAACTACATTTTCTAAGCAGGTTACTAGCTTGTTTAGCTGCTATAGGTGTATTACTGAGGAGTCAGTAATAAATGTAGTGAGGAGTGAAATTATAAAAATATAATTAGACAGAATACATAACATTGATGAATCGTAAATAATGTGTTGTCCTAGGCCAAGTGATGTCACATTGTTATACGTTTGTATGCTTAACAATCCTTGAATCATTAGTAGATAAGTCTGAGACGAGTTCCTGATCCGTGACTGTCGAAGGATGTTGCGTGTTTCTGGATTGTACTGGATTGTAGAGCTACGGACCAATCCGATCGCAGAGATGGGATCATCCTCCGGTATCCTGATTCAAGAGACACCAGGGTTCATCTTGCCAGAGAAGAGGATCCTGACCCAACATGTGTTCGTCAGCTTGGACCCAAGATTTCCATCAAGAAGGTGTACAACATTTCATCGATGCAGCTTCCTAAGTTACAAACATGGTACCAGATGCACCTCCAAAGAGCACAGGACCGTGTGCAAAACATCTTGGAGCAAGCTCGGAAACCCTTGGTATCCAGTACTATTTCAATGAGAAACCGACCCAAAAGGTTCCTCACTGCTATAATTGTTGCATTAGTTTGTGCCACTGTTGGTGCAGTTGTCGCAACTGGAATGTCTGCAGCCAACTCTATTACTGTCCAAAAGCTGGATATGGAAATCTAAGCATCACATTAACGATATTCATCAGGTGATAAAACAGCAAAGAACACTTCTCCAGGACATGTTAACTATTGTGGAAGACACAGTTGTTAAAACAGCATTCGGAGTTAATTGCCAAGTCCACTGAGTTGCACCAAAGTCATGACTTGTTTAATCATGAACTTCTATTTCTGAATGACCCAATATTGTTCCACACACTTGCTTTTCTTGACGAAGTACAAACCGGAATGATTGAATTGGCAGGGGGACGCATACCTCTGTATTTTGTATCCAAGGATATTGTTCATGCAATGCTTGCCAGTATGGATGGAGAGACAATTGAGCCTGTAACAACAAACCCAGTATGACTGCAAAAGACAAATGGATTATACAGCCGTTCGGTATTTTTGTAAGCATTCACCATGCCACCCTTAACAGGCCACCCTGACTGCTAATTATGACCAATTTACCTCCCTGGTTGATGGGCACTTTATTCGAATCAACCGCACGACCGCTATGGGAACTGTAAGCTCAGCCGCCATTTCGGGACTTACACGTGTTCACGGCCATTTTAACTCCCGAACAGCGGTGTTTGCCGATGAATGTCTGGAACTAAAATCAGACACTCAAACAGGCGAACACCGCTGAGACCTCCATACCTTCAGGAAAACATCACCAAACCTACCGAACAACTGGGCGTTCGGTAGAAAGAATTAACAGCAGATGGGGATTTCAGCGAACCCAGGATGGTATACGGATGGCCGGCCGTTCGGGAGTTTTTATCCACGTTCTTAGACCGACTGCAGGGCCAGCATTCATGGAACTGTTTTCGGCTACAGTGCCCGTGCGGTCGGTCAAAACTTCTAAGTCCTATATCTCCCGAACGGCTGAACCGATTGAGCTGATTTTTTCATATGTTGGTACCTGAAATATAATACAAGTATTTGGGGTACATCCAAACTTTGGGGAAAAACTGTTCTTTTTTAATTATGGTATGTAGTTATCTGAGGGGAGGGAATTTACCGAATGTATATTGTATGGATTGGTTGTACTGCTAATTATGTGGGTGTCATTAAACCTCAGTTCTTCTTGACCCTTCAAAACGTAGCCTCGTCTCGTTCTTGAAAGGGGAATTTCTGCAGCTTAATCACTTAGCTCTTTTCAGAGCTGCACCTGGCTTCCACTCTTGTTCCAGCAGAAGGGAATAGGCGACTCCATCACTACACAGCGACTGCCGGGAATAAAAGGACGTCCCTAACGGCTGGTACCCTCTCTACACCAGGGTAGCCGTTACAGAGCCTATGCAATTAAATCTGGCATTTGCGTATGTAACTCCCAAAAACATTTTTCAAATGAAAACAATTTACAATGTCGGTACATGGAAGGAAGATAGCCACGTAAAAGTACAAACCCCAAATGTTTTGGCTTTTCAACCATGGGTACTAGATTGGTATTCGATACCCATTTTGAATGACTGTGAAAAATTCAAAGACAATAATTTCCAGTGTGATGGAAAACCTTTCGTGTACGATTCTACCAATGCATTGTGTGGGATCGAGTACATTAAACATGGCTCTGAAACATGTCAAGTGACTATGTCCAAAACTGACAGTAATGATTTGGTACATGCTATTTTAGTAAAAGATAAATGGTTGGTTAGCACGTGTCTTAAAAACATGAGTGTTTTTCGCAGGGACCAGCTGACTAATAAAGTATTTGTCTTACCAGCACCTGTCTCACTGATCAAGGTTCCCTACGACTCTCCTATCACCATCGGTGACGTTATGCTATACCCAGTGTACACTGACGTCATTGAAAGTGTTATTGAGATGGTAGATCCCTTCCAGAATCTAGATATCTCTCTAGATCCTAATCTAAAATCCTTGCTAGAGCCCAACCACACTATCCAAATGTCAATCAGAAAAGATAACATTTCGGTGGACACATTTAAATACTCTGAGCCAGATACTGACCTAATTGCTCGTGTTGACTGGTTCATCCATGTTAAAATTGTTATTGGGTTTACAATAAAAATAATGATATTATGGTTGATTGTACTAAGTGTAAAATTCAAAGCTCTTACAGGTACACAAATATACGAAAATGTTCATTACACGCACAGGCGTATGACAGAAGCAGTGATGTGAGTGCACAATATGTCTTGTAACTTCTGTAGTGCTTATTCATAGACTAAATTAATCATTGCTATGTTAATCACTAAGGAGGGTTATGTCAGTACATTCATATCAGCAGACTTGTGCTAAGACAGAAATTAATAGTGTAAATTGCCAGTCACACTCTTAGCAGAGCTGACTCCATTTTGGATTTTCAGGCAAGAACAACACAGAATGTCTTTCTATCTGTAACTCTAGTCATTCAAGCCTGAGCTAAGGAATGCGTTATGTAAACAAGACAAGTGATAAAGCAATGCAGTCTCACAGAAAGAAGGGGGATGGAATATCATATTATTTCATAAATGTTAGTGGAATAGAAAAATAATCTTACACATAGCTTCAAACAAGAAAGCCAGACACTGTATAATTAATTTTACTTTCTAAATCTTACAAAGTCCCATTGTAAGCAAGAGATACAGGAGAGTTTAGACATGTCAGAAAGTAGATTTAAAGGTATATGTCCAACACGAAGTCTGGGGAAAACCTTTGAAGCTGACAGCAAATTTGAGTTATAGTGGCCATTATAGTTAAGCCAAATGACGTTGAAATCATCATCATTTTTGGTTAACCCTTTCCAGGACAAGAAATTTTGGTGATGTAATTGCGCCATCTATTGACCAAAAACTAGATAATACTAGATAAGGTAGACACACCTCCAGGTCCCTATTCGTCCGATCAACTAATGACGTGCAGAGAGTTTGGCCCTTTAAAAAGTAAAAACAAAGGGAAAATAGGGGGATTCAGGACACACATTGAAAAGACACCCTGGGACTGACACTCAAATCTGACATTCAAAGACTTATACTCTTTGATCACATTCAAACTCTCTTGAAACAACTTAAGAAACTATTTCCTGGACACCTATTACTTTCTAACCGACACCACTTTTCTATTACATACAATCCTATATACATCATTCATACTTGCATTAAATTTCCTGGGACTATCTATTCATCTGATAAGAACTTCTACGACATAACTGGTAATTATGCTGGTTTTATTTAATTAATTTAAATTAATTAAATTTTTTACTTATAGCAGGAATATATCTCGGTCAGATTTCAATTATTAGAAATCTTAGTTAACTAAAGAATATATGGTTATCAAAATTCAATTAATGCAAGTGGAATAGAGATAATGAGATATTAATGATAAATTTGTCACAAGTTAGCATACCGATGTTTTTATCCAGATGTATTGATTTGCTCTGAAATAAGATAGTGCATCTTATGTGAGGAAATTAAAATTCAGCTAATGTAAAATCTGGTAGATTATTCTTATTGGATGGTTAATTTTAGCCAAGGTTTTATTGCTTCTCACTGCGCTGTGAGTTCTGTGTGAGGTTTCGCTTTCTATATCTGTGAGATTACTAAATTATCATAAATTTTGCTAAGTTCTTGACAATTGGATTGCTTGTAGCTGCTATATTGTGTTTAAACCATTGCCATACTTTGTATACCTATGTTGTACTAAATATTCACTGATTATTATCATGCATGTTACAGATTATTATTATATTATTATTATTGTCACAATACATTATATTTTTATAAAGAAATTGTGATTTACTGTGTGGAGTAAAAATCATCATAATGAACATTCTCTAGGATCTAAGAGAATTAAATATAGTGGGTAATTTTCAATATAAATTTTGATATAATAAAAATTATTAAATTGATTTTTGATAATTTTTATGAAAATATTATTTTAATATCATCCCATAAATATCCCTACAGGACCAGGGGTTTCAGAGTCAGTCTGAGACTGTAATAATCTGAATAGTTCAGCCTACCTAGCCATGGCAGGGTAGGCAACATTCCTCTTCTTTAATTTATCCATGATCTTCAGGATAGTCCATGATTTTAATGAACTAGGACTCGCTGACTCCCCTTGCCTGGAAGGGGAATCGTTCCTGGCCGGGGTACTAGGAAAAGACAGGTCGTCACCTTGCATTGACTCGTTTGACATTCTAGTAGGAAGAATAGACAACGTGTAACCAACGCTGGACCACTGATTATGACAGCGAAGCCCTGAATGATGTTGTGACGAAGTGCCCTTCGCCACTTTGTCCTGGAGATGCCTGCTTGCCTGCCTCCTGCCCTGCAACTATGGCCCTGGAATGTATTGTCATTCTAGGAACTGATGTGGGCATGCTGGAGGCCTATATTGCTGTTCCTGGCCCTTTAATGCTCAAAGAAAGGATGTTGTACTTTTAAACTGGCACTTCGGATTCAGTCGAAGTGTTGAAGCTGTCGAAGTGGTTGAAGTGGCCACAATTCGAATACCGAACACGTGGCGGTGGTCATTTTAAGTCATTCGAACGAGGTCAGCGGTATGTCTAGCCAAACCCATGGAACTGAAATCAGCTACACATTTCAACAAACACTGCTGACCCTTACCTACTCCTACACTGAGTTTTCAGCCACAAGATTCGAACCCACGTTCAAATGGGACTTAGTCATTTTTACAGTGTGAAATTGACCGACCGCACAGCCCAAATCTATGGAACTGTTTTGGGCAGGAAAATGTGCGTGCGGTCGGTCACAAAGGACTTCCGACTAACTTTTGAACTAATAGAAGGTTCTGCATGATTTTTGAGTGTGTTCATATTTCAAGGATGCTGATTAATAATATGTGTTTTTTTATGAAGATTGGATGTGTGGTTTTAAAGTTACAGGACATGTATAAAAACTGTATTTTTCTGGCTTGTGATAATTATGTTAAGCATTGTGTGCCATAATTAGATCACAGGCAGAGGGGAGGATTTTTGTGGGTAATTACTGGGAGTGTTTTCTTTAATGTACGTGTGTTATTGGTTGTTCTGTAAAACCTTGTGGGTGGTCCTATGTATGGAGGAGGCCCTTTGGTGCCAAGTAAATGAGATCCTGTTTGACCCTCAATACGTAGCCTTGTCTCGTTATTGGAGGGAGCTGCTATCATGCTCTGCATACTCCCCTCAGCTTTTAATCACGTAGCTCTTTTAAGAGCTTGTTCCTGATACGCTCTCCTGGAGGAGAGGTCTTCCCCACATGGTCCTGGAGGACAAAAGCTGATTCAGGATGGACGAAAGACGGCGAGGCTCCAGTTAAGCTATGGCGGTTGTGGAGTCTGCGGTGGTTGTGGTGTCTGGCGGAGCGCTTGGAGCCCTCTGTAAGCACTAGGAGCATCCTTCAACGGAGGTACCCAGTCGGGGTGCCAGGTGATCCGTTACAGATGTATCTAGCTGGGCCTAGTGAATAGTCAGAGAAAATGCCAGTCCAGATTACTATGTTACTATAGTGATATCTAATTTAGTAGAATGAACTGTAACTTGGCAAAGTAATTCAACTTGTATATGTGAGGTTGGAGCGGGAACAGGAGGAGCTACTAAAATAAAAGAATGTACTCATAAACCCCTGCAAATGCCTATGTACTGGAGAGAGAGGTAGGAAAATCGGTGCCTACCTCCTGAAACTTGAATGACAGATGGGGCAGCGAGTAAATGAATATCTAGGACAAGACCTACGAGCAGACAAGACCTAATTAAAAACCAACAATAGATAACATGTTTAGCTTAAATAACCAGTCTGAAATGATAGCCACTGACTAACACGTCTTAGCGGATAAGTGACCTTTGATGTTAGCCATGAGAGTGGCAAGTCTTGTGGGCTTGGGTGGGAGAGCGCCAGAACCTAAGTAAGATCCAATAAATTAGGGACCTGTGGGCATACAAAATCTTACATACACCAACAAATCACATATGTCAATAAAAGTTTAAACTGATCTCCACTTACTAATAAGCCAAGCAGCAAAAAGCCTATAGTGTCAGCCCTCATGCAGGCTTGTGTGGGTGAGCATGCTAACGAGTTCAGGAAAATGATGAACCTAAAGTCAAAACAACAGAAAAGTAAAATTGCATGACTTCTTCGAAATTGACTATTTAGATTAATATGACATTGAGTATATAATCATTTATGTCATTTTACACAATATGGATATGTAATTGAGTATATAATTTTTTATGTCACTTTACACAATATGGATTTGTAATTGAGTATATTATATGTCACTTTATTACATGTCACTTTAATGGATTCGTTCATTATGTCAGTGTATTGAATATCACTGTTAATATATGAATATATGAATTTATTAATAACTAACCATTATTTTTGCAATGTTGTGACAGATATTATGAATGGTCAACTTAGATAGGAAGTTGTTTCACATTCATTATAAGAATATGTTTAGTTAGTTTAGAGGACATATTATTATTATTATTATGATTTTTAATATGATTCCTAACAGTTCTTTGTTTTTAGTTATGTGTGTATAACTACTAGGTATAAGAAAAGTGATGTTTTAGGCTGCCACTATGATGTGGAACGCACGTCCATGTTTTCTCTCGAGCGTGGAACGCATGACGATCATGTGATGAATAATGGAACACGTGACGCATGCGTAACTTATGACGTATGCGGAAGTGGCTGAATATTGAACGAGCCCGGCATTTCATTCCGGTAAAGCGATCACACCTGAGGAGAAGGAACTCTGGACGAATAGGAATCGTAAGAGGAGAAGACACCCACTATTCCACCAATGACTTGAAGGGATTAGCCCTATATAAGGTTATTTGTTTGTTAGCATTTTTAGGATGCTGTTTTATTTCTGTACTTGTTGATTGAATTTTTGCTGAAAGAGGTCCCTGAGGAAGTCCTTTTGCATAAGGACAAAATGCGTAGGACCAGCATCTCTTTCTTATATTGTTTTTATGAATTTTTATTTGTACATCTCCTGATTTTATAAGTGAATAAATCGCCTTTGAAGTATTCCTTTGGCTGCAGTTTGTGGATCTTCTTGCTGACCTGGATACCCCATTGGCCATCACTTGAGGAGGGATAATTAAAGGAGAATAACCCCCCATTTACATCGAGGGGAGGCACCCATAATACGCTTAACTTTTTGGAATATGTGAGTGCATATTAATCACCAGATGTTTTATAGTGTTTAGCAATATTTGCACTATGTTTTGTCCTCTATTGTAGGTACACTAGCAGAATCCCAAAATATCCTATCAATTATACACACATGTGTGGGAAGACCTGCATTCTCTTGCTCCTGCTTCAAAAGTTGGCTAGCCTTCACACTGCAGTCGAAGTGCCCAGCAATCCTCCTGCACTTTTCAATCACACTGGAAACTCTTTTATTTCCTTCTGGGATTGCTACTTGACTACTAGATGGATAATGTGTGCTGCACAGAGCACACCAACAAGCGCATGCAGCGCTTTCACCATATTTGAAGCTCCATCAGTAACCGCAAACCCCAATTCTACATTGGTGCATGCCTCAGCTCCTACCCAGGAGACACCATCCTCCTTACTGCCTGCAGAATGTTATTTGAAGTGTGTTTTTCATCCATCACTTCAGCATGGAGAAGGAAAGATCTATAGCCCAGATGATCTACAGATACACCTCCTCCCTTTCTGCTAGACCCTGCTATTGCTGTTGAAGTTGCAGAAGCAGCTTTCTGAGATACACCAGGAACACACCAGTGTGCTGTCAGGGATAGAAAGGCATGCTGGCCACTTGGTGCACTCCACAAATCTGTAGTAAAATGCACAGACTGAACACCAGCCTTCGAAAGCTCCCTTTTCACTACTCCAACACAGGACTGATAGAGTGCAGGGACTATCCTCCTGCTGAAAGTGGAGTGTGAGGTAAGATGGTATTGTACACCAGAGGAAATAGTAGCTAAACCGGATTTCACTGAGCTCCAACTACTAAGGCCACAGAGAAGAAATGTCTAAGGATCACAGAATACGAACCTAAAAACATCATTGGAACAGGGAGTGATTTGGCATTGCCTGTGACTAGTGGTTGGACAGTGCTCGTAATAACCACAGTCTTCTACAGGAGTCTGGGTCAAAACTCCTCACTGGCTGTCAGCGAACTGAATCAGGTTTTGGATGGCCACGCTTGCTCGCAGTTGTATTACAACATTATTTTTAGTAGTGCAGTGACCAGAACTGCCGTTATATGCGCTTGTTGGATCATCCTCCATCAACTGTTTGAAAGCCCCCTTCTATCACTGAAAAGGAAGCACCCCAACAGCAATTAACTGGCCAATAAGTCGTGTGACTTTATTGGCCTGCTGTTTAGACTTAGCCCTGGAGTGGAATCCCCCAAATTGTTCCAGGGTGGGCTGGACGCATTGTGATTCTCCAACCAGCCTTGGTTGTTGGCTGGCAGCACCAGTAGCTCTTGGCTCTGCAACACCTCCCCTGTACATGATACTAGACATTGTAATAGTAGAAGCTATGCTGCCTGTCCTAGTACTTACTGCCTCTTCCCTCAATAACACAGCCTTGTGATGACTGCAAAGGTGATTGTTCATCCCAGCACTTGTGAGATGACCCAACATTCTCCCCCTCCCCCTGAATGGTTTCATAACTGCCACTAGCTGAGCAATCACTGTCCAATCATCTATACCCAGTGGAGATGCCAGACTATGGATTTCCCTCTTTCCACAAAGTTTGCACTTTGCAAAGCGCCCATCTCCAACACTTTCAAAGTGACCCCATACTTTGCTGTGACACAGCACATTGGCATCTGCCCATTAGGATACTGCTGCTAACAGTGTAGGTTTATGAACAGTGCAAGGAATGCAACTACTGAGAGCTGGCACAGTAGCTTCGGTACTGGTTCTGTGACTAGTAGTATAAGTGGTGGTGATTGTTGGCACAGTTACATGGGTGGTGGTAACTGTACCACTGCGAGGAGGAACAGTGGACCTGGAAATAGTAGTAGGAATTGATTGTGGTGGTGGTCTACTAATGGTTGAAGTAGCACTAGCAGGTGCTACTATTGGAGAAAGTGGAGAGGAAGGGGAAACATGTTGTGACGGAACGCTGGCACTCCGACTGAGTACCTCCGCCAATCGATGCTCCTAGTGCTCGCTGAGGACTCCAAGCACTCCAACCGACACCATCAGCACTGCAGACCCCACTTCCAGCGATGCAACTGCGCCGGGGTCTCTGCTGTTTCCACCCACCCTGGACCCAAGGCCAGGATCCAGCTTCCAGTAGGTGAACCTCTCTTTCCCCACAGAGCAGGAACAGGAACAAATCAAGCTATTGCAAGAGCTTCCTCTGGGGAGTAAGTGATTATAGCAATCCCCAGAGTGTAGGTATCCCTTCCCCCAAACATGAGCCAAGGCTTAATGCTGGAACAAGACTGATTTACTGGCACACAGAACTCACAATTTATGCAACACAAAACTCCTCCTCTGGGCCAGGCTAGATAATTGAGTTGCTACAATACACAAAGCTCAGTTATCTGCTGGCCAGATATAATACAGTTTCATAAAACACACAGGGACCCCAAAACATGCAATAACCCCATAAAAGTATATCCTTGGAACCGGGGGATCTGGGTGAACCACATATCCAAAATTCACCCAGATCCGTTCAGTACTTTGGAAAATACAGTTTAATGCAGATTCTGCAGAACATATACAGGCTAAATGAAAAACAATCACTGTATAATGTGTCCCCTGCTGTATAGTCCAAAACCACTGCACGATGTCTCTGTGCACCAAATACTGGCGAGATGGCACCGTGTTGAAAAGTCCACACAGTGTCTGTGAGTTAAAATGGCCGCCATCCATTGTTCTCACCATGTGCTTCTGATACAGGAAATGGTGGCCACCCAGTAACTCCACAGTATTTCCCCAGATGGTTCTTAAAGGGCCAGCAGCAGCACAACACAAATCCATTATGCCCAAATCATGTCTTTAAAGGGCAATACATCCCAGGGGCCATAGTCACAGGGCAAGAGGCGGGCAAGCAGTCCTCTCCAGGCACAAGTGGCGAAGGGCACTTCGTCACACATCTTCCCTTTGGGGGGAAGACTAAACAGGTACCTGACCTTCTGCCGGTCAGTACCTAGATTAGTCAGGCAGCCCACCCACAAAGAAAAATACGCAGAGTAACCCCCCCACAATAAATGGTACTGGCCTGTAGGTTCACGTTTGTAGTGGGACAGCGCAGCACTCTCGGTCTCCCTGGTGCAGCTAGGCAAACTGCTGGTGTTGCTTGGGGGGCAGAGGCCAGCGGCGCTCTGCCCTGCTGCCAGCTCTTCCACTGGGGTAACCCGTGGTAAGTCAGGCTCTGATACAGGGGAAAAGGGGGGGCAGAGGCTAACAGAGCTCTGCCCAGATGCCAGCTCTTCTGCTGGGAGGGGGTCAGTGGGTATCGCAGGCTCATCCACTGCCCCCAGGACCCGGTTGGGATGTAGCTGGGGAGGGGAAGTTTTGCTTACCTCCTCCTCCTGGCATCCCTGCGGGGTTGGTTGGGGATCTGGACCTCCCTGTAGGACTGGCACAGAGACCGCGGTCCCATCTGCGCCAGTGTGGTTAGGTTTGTCTTCCCCCTCTCCCAGTATCTCTGGCTGCTGTTGGAGGGGGAGGCTGGTTGCCCCCACTCCCCAGGACGCTGGTTGCTGTAAGGTGGAGGGATCGACCATCACCTCCTCCTGGAACTCAGGCCGCCGCTGGGGAGAGAGACCAGTTGTCTCCTCTCCCTGTATATTATGCTGCCGCTGGGGACCTGGGCTGACTGCCCAGCATCCCTGTAGGGCCGGCAGAGAGACTTCGGTCCCATCTCCGCTTGCCATCTCTGTATGTCCCCAGGACAAGTCTACGAGGTCGCCCACCTCCGGCTGCTGTTGGAGAGGGAGGCCGGTTGCCTCCCCTCCCCAGGACGCTGGTTGCTGTGCGGTGGAGGGATCTACCATCACCTCCTCCTGGAACTCAGGCCGCCGCTGGGGAGAGAGACCGGTTGTCTCTTCCCTCTGTATGGTGCACTGCCGCTGGGATGGGAGGTCGCTGTTTTCCTCTCCCTGTAACTCACTCTGTCGCTGGAGACGGGGTGTCAATACCCCCAAACTCCACAGTTGGTACTCGAAGTTCCGTGCGTCTTGGTTCTCAGCACTCAACATGCGCATCACTTGATGGACCACCTCATCTGAAGGGTTTGGGCCAAACCAGACCAGCCGCGCCTTTACTTCCTTCATGAAATCAGCACCCTCATAGCACTGTGACAGGCGGATTTGCAATTCACTGGCTGCTGTCCAGGGTCTTGCTAGCTCCATGTTGCTGTAGGTAGGGACGCTGCGCAGAGGCTAGCGTTGCCCTCAATTATAAATCCGTAACTCCACACGTTACCGGTGTCTCTGAGCTGCTGGTCCTCGCACTAGGACGCCATCCCGCCGCTGCCACCAAATGTGACGGAACGCCGGCACTCCGACTGAGTACCTCCGCCAATCGATGCTCCTAGTGCTCGCTGAGGACTCCAAGCACTCCAACCGACACCATCAGCACTGCAGACCCCACTTCCAGCGATGCAACTGCGCCGGGGTCTCTGCTGTTTCCACCCACCCTGGACCCAAGGCCAGGATCCAGCTTCCAGTAGGTGAACCTCTCTTTCCCCAGAGAGCAGGAACAGGAACAAATCAAGCTATTGCAAGAGCTTCCTCTGGGGAGTAAGTGATTATAGCAATCCCCAGAGTGTAGGTATCCCTTTCCCCAAACATGAGCCAAGGCTTAATGCTGGAACAAGACTGATTTACTGGCACACAGAACTCACAATTTATGCAACACAAAACTCCTCCTCTGGGCCAGGCTAGATAATTGAGTTTCTACAATACACAAAGCTCAATTATCTGCTAGCCAGAAATAATACAGTTTCATAAAACACACAGGGACCCCAAAACATACAATAACCCCATAAAAATATATAAAGTATATCCTTGGAACCGGGGGATCTGGGTGAACCACATATCCAAAATTCACCCAGATCCGTTCAGTACTTTGGAAAATACAGTTTAATGCAGATTCTGCAAAACATATACAGGCTAAATGAAAAACAATCACTGTATAATGTTCCCCCTGCTGTATAGTCCAAAACCACCGCACGATGTCTCTGTGCAACAAATACTGGCGAGATGGCACCGTGTTGAAAAGTCCACACAGTGTCTGTGAGTTAAAATGGCCGCCATCCATTGTTCTCACCATGTGCTTCTGATACAGGAAATGGTGGCCACCCAGTAACTCCACAGTATTTCCCCAGATGGTTATTAAAGGGCCAGCAGCAGCACAACACAAATCCATTATGCCCAAGTCATGTCTTTAAAGGGCAATACATCCCAGGGGCCATAGTCACAGGGCAAGAGGCGGGCAAGCAGTCCTCTCCAGGCACAAGTGGCGAAGGGCACTTCATCACACATGTGCACTAGTAGCAGGAGAAAAAGGTGGACAGCTCTCTGAAGAATTCTGACTCTACTATCTCCTCCTCACTCTCAGGCTCATAGTCAAGCTCTTCATCGGCCAGACTAAAGGCAATCCCTGCAAGGCTGGGGTTTAAGACTAATATCACCTCCAGGACTAATAGGGCTAGGAGCAGTGGGTAGTATTGGCAATGGCAACTGAAATATATTTTATGAACTATTAAATATTTTATGTGTTATATGTTTTTTTGTGATATTAATATTATAAGTTTTTATTCAGATTACATCCAGAAGCCATACTTAGAGGTCTATACTAGTATTACACATTTTCATTCTGGTTCACTTTAAGAATGATGGGTGAAAGGCCTGTTTATAGTAACCTTTGACCTAAGCTTTGAAAGATAGACTCCCTGGGATGTCTCACATTTCTAAAGGCATTTATTCAATCATGTATATAGAAGTTCTTTGTGTTCTTTGTCTTACATATCTTACCGCCAAATATCACGTATGGCTTTAATCATAGATTTCAAATGATGCTAAGTCACTCCCCTCTTTCTAAGATAGCCACTTATTTTAAAGTAAGGCAATGCTCTATATTGGACAAAGACTGTTAATGACATATGTTATTACTGGATGATGTGTATATTGAAATAAATATACGTTTTTAACTGCAAGATACTTGATTCGATTTGTTAAGAAAATTGGTATGTGACAAACAAACATCTCAAGGAATGCCAATTTCCTACAGCAACAACTCCTGTGCTGATGTGCCGCCGTCAGTGGTAGAAGCAGGCACAGCACTGTTGGTGGTGGAAGTGGTGGTTTTGGGTGGGGGGATTAGGAAACAGCCTCTGTTTACAAGAAGGAAGTTTCTTAGCAATACGACTAACAGACCTGCTTGTGGTAGAGGAAGACACTGGGGGCAAAACATGCTCCCTCTTACTTATTTGGCTACTACTACTACTAGTTGTGTTTTTAGTAGTAGTACTAGCCATAGTGCTCACCCTAAAAAGCCCTGCTAGTTTCCCTTTACCATAGAAAAGGCTTGCGGTTCTGGGCCCTGCTGCACTACTGCACTCCTTGTCCAGGATCTTGCACCAATGGGCCTGAAATGCGAGACAAAGACTTTGGCCTCCTAGGTGGTGAGTTTGACATAGCGGCACTACTTGACCGCGTACTCAAACTATCCCTACTTGTGGTGGTGGCAGTAATGGTATTGGTGGTGGTGGTGGCTGATTGACCCTCCCTCACTTTACTAGTGGATGAATGTTTAGGATGGTCCATTTAGAATTTTAAAATAGTAAGAAAAGAAAAGAAGTTAAAGAAAATAAGGAGATAATGTAATGTAGTGTTTTGAAACTAAAGTTAATATTTTTATGAAAACATATTATTTGAAGTTTTGAATTATGCTGATAAATAGATCAACACAATTAAAAAATTATATATATTTTTTTTAAAATAGAGACTAGTATTGAGGCAGATTTCTTCACTTCAGTGCTTTCTGAGAAACTATGCAAAACTGCACTGTCTGCTGTGAGCAGTCTGCCAACAGGTGCTCCCAGCATGTATGTGCGTAGTGGAGAATCGCAATGCAGCATAATGCATAAACCAACCCAATTCAACCCCCCAAATAATGACAGACAACGTAGTATGGATGAAACAGGCCCCAGCATTTTTTAAAAACATATGATAAATACTTTATAACTCATCCATAATTTATTTAATAATCTCTCTTTTCTATAACCAAAACACATAAATAATCATAACTTAACATACCGTGTTTCTCCGAAAATAAGACCGGGTCTTATATTAATTTTAGTCCCAAAAAACACACTAGGGCTTATTTTCAGGGTAGGGCTTATTTATTTATGGTACCGGTATGTACATTTAACCCCCCCTTTAATTAATCCACCCCCTCTAATTAATCCACCCCTCTAATTAATCCACCCCCCTTTAATTAATCCACCCCCCCAATAAATCCACCCCCCCAATAAATCCAGCCCCCTCTAATTAATCCACCCTCCTTTAATTAATCCACCCCTCCTTTAATTAATCCACCCCTCCTTTAATTAATCCACCCCTCCTTTAATTAATCCACCCCCCTCTAATTAATCCACCCCCCTCTAATTAATCCACCCACTCTAATAAATCCACCCCTCCTTTAATAAATCCACCCCCTCTAATAAATCCACCCCCCGTTTAATTAATCCAACCCCCCTTTAATAAATCCACCCCCCTCTAATTAATCCAGCCCCCCCTTTAATTAATTCATCGCCCCCTTTAATTAATTCAGTCCCAGACATAAAATATCTACTCACATTTCAAAGATGCCTTCCTTGCCCGCCGAGTCCGACCACTGGGTGCCTCACCGCCCGGAAATGGATCCTTCCGCTGAAGATCCGTGAAGGCAGACTGACGACGCTGCGCACGTCGTCATCACGTTGCGCGATGCCGCTGCCTGCAACGCTCCTCCTCCTCCTCATAGAAGAAGGAAGTCCCGCCGGGCCGAAAGGTACAATGCCTAGGTCTTATTTTCGGGGTAGGGCTTATATTGCAGCCCACCCCGAAAATTCAGCTAGGTCTTATTTTCGGGGTAGGGTGTATTTTCGGGGAAACACGGTATATGTGACAGACCCATACGTATGAACTAGAATTGCTGTGTTCGTCTGTTTTGCCGTTTGTATGAATTTCCCCATTCGTATGCCTTGTTTAAGGGAATGTATTTTGTTATTGAACGGAACTACCGAACGGACGGCCACCCAGAAGAGAAGTGTGCTGCTGGTTAACCTATTGATCCCAATTAGAACGTTGCGGTTAACCACAGACACTTCTCAATTAAAACCGAACACAGGGTGGTCGTCGTTCGTATGTCGACCATGAGGCGGCGGCCATTTTAACCATGCGAAAGACCAGCGGTGTTCGACGGTTATTTAATGGAACTAAAAACTGACACTTTTTCAACCGAACACCGCTGAAGCCGTCGACCTCCCTTCTCAATCGACAGAAGTATGCGAACACCGGCTGTTCGAGAGGTTTAAAGGCACAAATGGACTTACCCCAGATAGCCTTCCCATGGAGTCAATCGCATACCGAAAAACAATCACTGTATAATGTGTCCCCTGCTGTATAGTCCAAAACCACTGCACGATGTCTCTGTGCACCAAATACTGGCGAGATGGCACCGTGTTGAAAAGTCCACACAGTGTCTGTGAGTTAAAATGGCCGCCATCCATTGTTCTCACCATGTGCTTCTGATATAGGAAATGGTGGCCACCCAGTAACTCCACAGTATTTCCCCAGATGGTTCTTAAAGGGCCAGCAGCAGCACAACACAAATCCATTATGCCCAAGTCATGTCTTTAAAGGGCAATACATCCCAGGGGCCATAGTCACAGGGCAAGAGGCGGGCAAGCAGTCCTCTCCAGGCACAAGTGGCGAAGGGCACTTCGTCACACATCTTCCCTTTGGGGGGAAGACTAAACAGGTACCTGACCTTCTGCCGGTCAGTACCTAGATTAGTCAGGCAGCCCACCCACAAAGAAAAATACGCAGAGTAACCCCCCCACAATAAATGGTACTGGCCTGTAGGTTCACGTTTGTAGTGGGACAGCGCAGCACTCTCGGTCTCCCTGGTGCAGCTAGGCAAACTGCTGGTGTTGCTTGGGGGGCAGAGGCCAGCGGCGCTCTGCCCTGCTGCCAGCTCTTCCACTGGGGTAACCCGTGGTAAGTCAGGCTCTGATACAGGGAAAAAGGGGGGGCAGAGGCTAACAAAGCTCTTCCCAGATGCCAGCTCTTCTGCTGGGAGGGGGTCAGTGGGTATCGCAGGCTCATCCACTGCCCCCAGGACCCGGTTGGGATGTAGCTGGGGAGGGGAAGTTTCGCTTACCTCCTCCTCCTGGCATCCCTGCGGGGTTGGTTGGGGATCTGGACCGCCCGTCCAGCCTCCCTGTAGGACTGGCACAGAGACCGCGGTCCCATCTGCGCCAGTGTGGTTAGGTTTGTCTTCCCCCTCTCCCGGTATCTCTGGCTGCTGTTGGAGGGGGAGGCTGGTTGCCCCCACTCCCCAGGACGCTGGTTGCTGTAAGGTGGAGGGATCGACCATCACCTCCTCCTGGAACTCAGGCCGCCGCTGGGGAGAGAGACCAGTTGTCTCCTCTCCCTGTATATTATGCTGCCGCTGGGGACCTGGGCTGACTGCCCAGCATCCCTGTAGGGCCGGCAGAGAGACTTCGGTCCCATCTCCGCTTGCCATCTCTGTATGTCCCCAGGACAAGTCTACGAGGTCGCCCACCTCCGGCTGCTGTTGGAGAGGGAGGCCGGTTGCCTCCCCTCCCCAGGACGCTGGTTGCTGTGCGGTGGAGGGATCTACCATCACCTCCTCCTGGAACTCAGGCCGCCGCTGGGGAGAGAGACCGGTTGTCTCTTCCCTCTGTATGGTGCACTGCCGCTGGGAAGGGAGGTCGCTGCTCTCCTCTCCCTGTAACTCACTCTGTCGCTGGAGACGGGGTGTCAATACCCCCAAACTCCACAGTTGGTACTCGTAGTTCCGTGCGTCTTGGTTCTCAGCACTCAACAGGCGCATCACTTGATGGACCACCTCATCTGAAGGGTTTGGGCCAAACCAGACCAGCCGCGCCTTTACTTCCTTCATGAAATCAGCACCCTCATAGCACTGTGACAGGCGGATTTGCAATTCACTGGCTGCTGTCCAGGGTCTTGCTAGCTCCATGTTGCTGTAGGTAGGGACGCTGCGCAGAGGCTAGCGTTGCCCTCAATTATAAATCCGTAACTCCACACGTTACCGGTGTCTCCGAGCTGCTGGTCCTCGCACTAGGACGCCATCCCACCGCTGCCACCAAATGTGACGGAACGCTGGCACTCCGACTGAGTACCTCCGCCAATCGATGCTCCTAGTGCTCGCTGAGGACTCCAAGCACTCCAACCGACACCATCAGCACTGCAGACCCCACTTCCAGCGATGCAACTGCGCCGGGGTCTCTGCTGTTTCCACCCACCCTGGACCCAAGGCCAGGATCCAGCTTCCAGTGGGTGAACCTCTCTTTCCCCAGAGAGCAGGAACAGGAACAAATCAAGCTATTGCAAGAGCTTCCTCTGGGGAGTAAGTGATTATAGCAATCCCCAGAGTGTAGGTATCCCTTCCCCCAAACATGAGCCAAGGCTTAATGCTGGAACAAGACTGATTTACTGGCACACAGAACTCACAATTTATGCAACACAAAACTCCTCCTCTGGGCCAGGCTAGATAATTGAGTTGCTACAATACACAAAACTCAATTATCTGCTGGCCAGATATAATACAGTTTCATAAAACACACAGGGACCCCAAAACATGCAATAACCCCATAAAAAGTATATCCTTGGAACCGGGGGATCTGGGTGAACCACATATCCAAAATTCACCCAGATCCGTTCAGTACTTTGGAAAATACAGTTTAATGCAGATTCTGCAGAACATATACAGGCTAAATGAAAAACAATCACTGTATAATGTGTCCCCTGCTGTATAGTCCAAAACCACTGCACGATGTCTCTGTGCACCAAATACTGGCGAGATGGCACCGTGTTGAAAAGTCCACACAGTGTCTGTGAGTTAAAATGGCCGCCATCCATTGTTCTCACCATGTGCTTCTGATACAGGAAATGGTGGCCACCCAGTAACTCCACAGTATTTCCCCAGATGGTTATTAAAGGGCCAGCAGCAGCACAACACAAATCCATTATGCCCAAGTCATGTCTTTAAAGGGCAATACATCCCAGGGGCCATAGTCACAGGGCAAGAGGCGGGCAAGCAGTCCTCTCCAGGCACAAGTGGCGAAGGGCACTTCATCACACATGTGCACTAGTAGCAGGAGAAAAAGGTGGACAGCTCTCTGAAGAATTCTGACTCTACTATCTCCTCCTCACTCTCAGGCTCATAGTCAAGCTCTTCATCGGCCAGACTAAAGGCAATCCCTGCAAGGCTGGGGTTTAAGACTAATATCACCTCCAGGACTAATAGGGCTAGGAGCAGTGGGTAGTATTGGCAATGGCAACTGAAAT
Source organism: Pelobates cultripes (assembly GCA_933207985.1). Classification (NCBI taxonomy): domain Eukaryota; kingdom Metazoa; phylum Chordata; class Amphibia; order Anura; family Pelobatidae; genus Pelobates; species Pelobates cultripes. The sequence continues at coordinate 164,130,846 of OW240912.1, forward strand.
ATATTTTATGAACTATTAAATATTTTATGTGTTATATGTTTTTTTGTGATATTAATATTATAAGTTTTTATTCAGATTACATCCAGAAGCCATACTTAGAGGTCTATACTAGTATTACACATTTTCATTCTGGTTCACTTTAAGAATGATGGGTGAAAGGCCTGTTTATAGTAACCTTTGACCTAAGCTTTGAAAGATAGACTCCCTGGGATGTCTCACATTTCTAAAGGCATTTATTCAATCATGTATATAGAAGTTCTTTGTGTTCTTTGTCTTACATATCTTACCGCCAAATATCACGTATGGCTTTAATCATAGATTTCAAATGATGCTAAGTCACTCCCCTCTTTCTAAGATAGCCACTTATTTTAAAGTAAGGCAATGCTCTATATTGGACAAAGACTGTTAATGACATATGTTATTACTGGATGATGTGTATATTGAAATAAATATACGTTTTTAACTGCAAGATACTTGATTCGATTTGTTAAGAAAATTGGTATGTGACAAACAAACATCTCAAGGAATGCCAATTTCCTACAGCAACAACTCCTGTGCTGATGTGCCGCCGTCAGTGGTAGAAGCAGGCACAGCACTGTTGGTGGTGGAAGTGGTGGTTTTGGGTGGGGGGATTAGGAAACAGCCTCTGTTTACAAGAAGGAAGTTTCTTAGCAATACGACTAACAGACCTGCTTGTGGTAGAGGAAGACACTGGGGGCAAAACATGCTCCCTCTTACTTATTTGGCTACTACTACTACTAGTTGTGTTTTTAGTAGTAGTACTAGCCATAGTGCTCACCCTAAAAAGCCCTGCTAGTTTCCCTTTACCATAGAAAAGGCTTGCGGTTCTGGGCCCTGCTGCACTACTGCACTCCTTGTCCAGGATCTTGCACCAATGGGCCTGAAATGCGAGACAAAGACTTTGGCCTCCTAGGTGGTGAGTTTGACATAGCGGCACTACTTGACCGCGTACTCAAACTATCCCTACTTGTGGTGGTGGCAGTGGTGGTATTGGTGGTGGTGGTGGCTGATTGACCCTCCCTCACTTTACTAGTGGATGAATGTTTAGGATGGTCCATTTAGAATTTTAAAATAGTAAGAAAAGAAAAGAAGTTAAAGAAAATAAGGAGATAATGTAATGTAGTGTTTTGAAACTAAAGTTAATATTTTTATGAAAACATATTATTTGAAGTTTTGAATTATGCTGATAAATAGATCAACACAATTAAAAAATTATATATATTTTTTTTAAAATAGAGACTAGTATTGAGGCAGATTTCTTCACTTCAGTGCTTTCTGAGAAACTATGCAAAACTGCACTGTCTGCTGTGAGCAGTCTGCCAACAGGTGCTCCCAGCATGTATGTGCGTAGTGGAGAATCGCAATGCAGCATAATGCATAAACCAACCCAATTCAACCCCCCAAATAATGACAGACAACGTAGTATGGATGAAACAGGCCCCAGCATTTTTTAAAAACATATGATAAATACTTTATAACTCATCCATAATTTATTTAATAATCTCTCTTTTCTATAACCAAAACACATAAATAATCATAACTTAACATACCGTGTTTCTCCGAAAATAAGACCGGGTCTTATATTAATTTTAGTCCCAAAAAACACACTAGGGCTTATTTTCAGGGTAGGGCTTATTTATTTATGGTACCGGTATGTACATTGAACCCCCCCTTTAATTAATCCACCCCCTTTAATAAATCCACCCCCTCTAATTAATCCACCCCTCTAATTAATCCACCCCCCTTTAATTAATCCACCCCTCCTTTAATTAATCCACCCCCCTCTAATTAATCCACCCCCTCTAATAAATCCACCCCTCCTTTAATAAATCCACCCCCTCTAATAAATCCACCCCCCGTTTAATTAATCCAACCCCCCTTTAATAAATCCACCCCCCTCTAATTAATCCAGCCCCCCCTTTAATTAATTCACCGCCCCCTTTAATTAATTCAGTCCCAGACATAAAATATCTACTCACATTTCAAAGATGCCTTCCTTGCCCGCCGAGTCCGACCACTGGGTGCCTCACCGCCCGGAAATGGATCCTTCCGCTGAAGATCCGTGAAGGCAGACTGACGACGCTGCGCACGTCGTCATCACGTTGCGCGATGCCGCGGCCTGCAACGCTCCTCCTCCTCCTCATAGAAGAAGGAAGTCCCGCCGGGCCGAAAGGTACAATGCCTAGGTCTTATTTTCGGGGTAGGGCTTATATTGCAGCCCACCCCGAAAATTCAGCTAGGTCTTATTTTCGGGGTAGGGTGTATTTTCGGGGAAACACGGTATATGTGACAGACCCATACGTATGAACTAGAATTGCTGTGTTCGTCTGTTTTGCCGTTTGTATGAATTTCCCCATTCGTATGCCTTGTTTAAGGGAATGTATTTTGTTATTGAACGGAACTACCGAACGGACGGCCACCCAGAAGAGAAGTGTGCTGCTGGTTAACCTATTGATCCCAATTAGAACGTTGCGGTTAACCACAGACACTTCTCAATTAAAACCGAACACAGGGTGGTCGTCGTTCGTATGTCGACCATGAGGCGGCGGCCATTTTAACCATGCGAAAGACCAGCGGTGTTCGACGGTTATTTAATGGAACTAAAAACTGACACTTTTTCAACCGAACACCGCTGAAGCCGTCGACCTCCCTTCTCAATCGACAGAAGTATGCGAACACCGGCTGTTCGAGAGGTTTAAAGGCACAAATGGACTTACCCCAGATAGCCTTCCCATGGAGTCAATCGCATACCGAAGAACTGTAATAGACTTTGACTCCATGGCGATTGAACTGTGCGTATGGGATCTGAGCGCTATTCGCCAATAATGTGCACTCAGATCCAGGCTATCTGGGGATGTGTTATACGAATGCAATACGTTCGGCAGTTATAAAGTTATGTATTTTAATGTGTTTTGTAACTTATATTTAAAATGGCGATTTGCCTCTGCTCTGGGAGATAATTGAATTACTTCTCAATTATCTCCCGAGCAGAGGGGAGGAAACTGTGATGCATGCTGGGAATATTGTGGGGTTGTATGTCTAAAATGTCCCCATGTCCTTCTGCTATTACAGTCTCCCATTTGGTCCCCTAGGGGAGTGTCCACCAAGTGGGAGACCTGCATAAATACGGGCAGGTAGCCCACAGTAAACTCAGTTCGTGTTTTACCCTCAAAGCGGAGCTTGGTCTCGTTATTGGGGGGATTTTATTACCGGCGACTAGAGACTGCTCATTGGAATTATTTGCCACTTGGAAACTATTGCCGTTCGGCTGCTATTGGCAATTCGTGTATTTGGAGCTCGTGAAGGGAAGGAGCCGTACAGGTACCGTTCGGGAGTTTGGAGTGTTCCCTGGCTGGCGGTTCGCATGGTTATACTGCATACGCTACCAGATCACATTATTGCGAACGGGGAGCATTCACTAAATGGCGGTTTGTACATTTATTACTGGAGGTACCGTAACAATATATAACTCAACACATAGTGTCATACAGTAAACCCAACTGTCCTTGCCAATAAACTGATCATGCGCCTATGTACCACTTCCTCTCACCTCCTGCCTCGGCATAAACTCCTTTTCCTTCCAATGCTTACCACCAGCCGACCTTTTCCTCGCTCGGTGGGCACAACATAAAAGGTAACCTAAGGTTAACCCTTTAGAGCAGGGGAGGTTGAGTCCTGAAAACTTGCTCATTTCATTCCATATACTTAAACGTAACCACCTCAAACTTAATTGGCAAGGACATACCCCCAGCTACAACCCCACTGTTTTACACCTAAAATCAACGGGGGATGCCACCAAGACCACCCATGGCCTGTTCCACCGTTTCCTGCAGAGCGAGATTAAAGAGGTCAAGCCCGACCTCCGTCAAGTGCACTCCATCCCATCGAAATAGATTGGTCGCATCCCGCTTAAAAACCCTATGGCGAACTGGAATCCCCCGAACCCCCAAAACAACCCGCTTATTCAACTTATGGGGGCAACACTCCATGGCACTCTGGTTCCGAGTGTGCTGCCAGAAGTTATGACCAATAACCTCGGACCAAATCAGGCGTACATCAGGGAATAGAATTAAAATGCGCACCAAGTCTCGTTTAACAGCCGATACCAAATCCCATATGGGCACCAAACCCAGTTCATTCCCTCCAAGATGGATCACCAGGACACTCGGAACCCCCAGGAGGCCAGACAACTGAACCACTTCAGGGAGGAGCCGCACCAAACTCACGCCTCTCGTACCAAACCACCGTACCTCCGCTTCGGAAGGCGTAAAACACAACTGCTCGCCTCAGGCCTGACCGCCACACGTTGCCTGGCCCCTGGTGCCATGTTCCAAATCTTGGGGGAACTGAACCTGCGGAGAGACATCAAGTCAGTAAACCAGCCGGGTGAACATAGGAAACATAACGCCCTGACTCCCACCTCCCAATTCTCTGGACCACCTACATTGGCATGCCAAGTCTAGAGGCCTCCGTAGCCGCCCCAATACGAAACAAATGCCCCCCGAACTCCCTGCCATCAATACTCAGAAATTTGAGCCCCAAACTGAACACCCTAATAAACTGTGAGAGAGAAAGCTACCATCCTCATGCACCAAAAGGGGGAGGGTGGGAGAAGCTGGGCATAAGGAACAATACTCTCCAAAGGAAAAAATTAGACAAATGCCGGAACACAGCACAGCCCCCAGTCGGACTCACTTACCCATCGATCTTCGAGCGGCGAATCCTGAAGGAAATCTAATCCGCTGTGCAAGTAACATCCCCAAAT
>OW240912.1:164135731-164207139 GCA_933207985.1 Pelobates cultripes
ATATGCCATATTAATTAAGAATGATTGATCACTATTGAGAAAATCAAACTATTATAGATAGTCAAGATGGCGCCGGTACACAGTACTGAAAATGTTAATAACCACAAAACACAGTCATGCATAGCTTCACGAGATAGTTATGAGAACAGAGATAATTGAAGATTATGATAGCTTTAGTGTACAGATAATCTTAATTTTAATAATGACAGGAGGCGAGTATTTTGCATAATCTTTCTTTACTAACTCCATAGCAGCAAAGAAAAGAGTGACAAAACTGAGAACCAATCACAATGCAGTATAGAGTATAAGAGGTGTAACAGATGACATAATTTCCTCTTTCTTTGCTGCTCCATCATAAGCTAAGTACAACATTTGTTCTCTCATTATTCAGCTCATATATACTTTACACCTCTAAAAGCATGTGACATCACAAGAACATAAAGCAGAAAAATAACCAAGGTCACTCGAAAAGGTCCAATGTAAAATAATGGCAGAATGTGTAAGCTGAACGTAAAACAGGTAGACTCCAGTGGAAACTTCTTGATGTCATTTGATGATCTCCCATGACAGGATGATGATGACACCTTGAATGGAGTCTTTAGTTCCTTGAGGTATCTGGTTAAACTGAAACGAGAATATGAAAGGTATTAGATTCCAAAAAATGGTTGTGTAAAAGCAATGAGATGACTATCCCTTACGATAAAATTAAAATTACCCTTATAAAAACAGAACGAATACATTCCTCCCATCTATCGGTGCTAACTAAAAACATCCCACCCATCTGGCATATCTGTATCAAATGTATGAGAAAAAACACAATTTAGGCATCAGTACAATAATAGCAGAAGCAAAGAGTAGGAAATATGCGTTAAAATAGAGGGAGGGAAGTAGCAAAAGAGAACAGGGAGGGAAAAGACTCGCCTCCTGTCATTATTAAAATTAAGATTATCTGTACATTAAAGCTATCATAATCTTAAATGTTATCACATGACAGGAGGCTTCGTATTTTGCAATTTTAACACTGGGAGAGCAGAGAAAAAGCCAGATTATCAAGAGGACAGAAGTAGAACGTCCTAAAGGTGGATTTTCTGGTCCAGTCCGCCGCTCGTAAGATGTCCGAAAGGGAAGCGCCTGCCGCATACGCGGAAGAGGCCACTGCCCGCGTACAGAATATGCTCCAAACGTTTGGTCAATACCGGCAAGGGATATTAGCCATCTAACCCATCTGGCCAGCACAGTAACCAAAACTGGACCGTAGGGGCGGATGTAAGAGATGAGAAGTTGACGTGTGGAAGGTTGCCGCAACATCGCTGTGGCTTCCACATATTGACGGAGAGTAGAGACCACACAGAGCTGAGGGTCCGAAGGGAAGAAAGGGTAGAAGACAGAGTGAGAGTTGGACTTAGTGCATTGTGAGATCTGAAAGGTAACCCCTGCCGGGCAGAAGGTAAGTTGCGGTGTGGCTGATGCGTCGATGGAATCTGTGCGATTCTTGGATGTTTAGGGGTCGACATGCCCTGGCTTTTCCGCTTTCTCCTAAGGTAGATGGAATGCACGGGGTGATGGTTGGGCTCCTAACACGGTGTAACGGGTTCCCAGGATGGCCTGACAAATTCCGTTCTGATCGGAGGCACTGCAGGTTTCCATCAATTGCCGGAAAGTTGGTGGGGTGTTCGAGGGGCATTTATTCTGGTTTGGGATGGCTATGGTCGCCGCCAGGCTTGGCGTGCCTGCGCCAATGGTTCAGGGGCTCGAATTTTGGGAGTCAGGGTGGTGGTTCCTTCAGGTTCACCCTGCTGGTCTCCGAATGGATTTCTCACCGTGGTTACGGCCCCCCCCACCCCCCCCACCCCCCGGAAAGGGAGGTTCAGTGGTCTGGCACCAGTTACATGGTGGGGGTGTGGTCCTCCTCGTACGGGGTCGGCTGTCCCGCCTCTTGGACGTACCAGGGGGTTTTTGTCATCTCTGGGTGGATTGATATGGGTTCGGTGTTGTATGGGGTGCTCTTCAATCTGAGGGTGCTCTGGAATCTGGACATGTTACACATTCTGTTTCTGTTTCTTACCAGAGGTTCTCAGGGGGCCGGGCTGAGGCTATCACCTGTTCCTGTTGGCAGTGCGCTCAGCAATGTGAGTGCCCTGGTGCGCTGCAGTCGGGAATCGGTCGAGGTGGGTTTCTTGTTTTGGCTTGGGGGATTCCAGTTCACCTTGGGGTGTGGCCGGATGTGGCCTAGTTATCTCGAGGGGATGGGTGCGCTTGCTGGAGGTCGGATGAGGCCTATGTTGATGGTGCACTGAGGACGACTCCGGCTGGAGATGAAACGCGATTGCTGCTATATCAAAGGATTGTATCTGGTATTTTTTCTTGTTTCCTCTGCGGTGTTTTATTTAGGCTTTGTGCCTAGTATATTTTACTATTTATACACTGCATATTGTCCCTGTTTTAATTGTTTATTTGTGCAATAAATTTTGGAGTCTGCACTTTGTATCCTGTGCTGCTCTCCTCAAGGATATCGTTTAGCCTTTTTAGGCACCCTCCTGCACATTATATAGAGCCTGGGACGGCTTTAAATCCTGTGAGTTTTACGCTACTTAAGGAGTCTAACATTATGTATATGTATGTGTATATATGTATGTATATATTTTGCGCTATGTTGTGTTATTGGATTGATCACGAATGGTCATTTAATTTCCTGGTGCAGTACTTATTCTATGTTGATCTGGCACTGCTAGCAGTGGTGGAACAGGCCATGGCTGGTTGTGGTGGGGTCCCCCGCTGATTTTAGGTGTAAAACAGCGTGGTTGTGGCGGGGGTATGTCCTTGCCAATTGAGTTTGAGGGGTTACGTTTAAGTATATGGAATGAGATGAACAAGTTTTTAAGGTCTCAACCTCCCCTGCTTCAAAAGGTTAACATTAGGTTGCCTGAGGTGTCGTGCCCATCGAGCGTGGATAAGGTCGGCTGATGGCGGGCATTGGAAAGATATGATTTTATGATGAGGGGGGAGGTGAGAGGAAGTGGTGATTAGGAACCACTGTATGTTTATTGGCAAGGACGGTTGGGTCACTGTATAACACTATGTGTGGAGTTATATATGTATATATGTTAACTTTATGCTTATTTATGTCTAACGTTTTGGTTACAGAAAAAGAAGAGATTTAATAAATAAAGTTATGGATGTGTTATGCAGTAATTTAGTTTGTGATAATAAATGCTGTGGCCTGTTCATCCATACTAAGTGGTCTGTCATTATTGGGGGGTTGAATGGGGTTAGTTTTGTTATAGGCTGCATCGCAATTCCCCACTACGTACATACAAGGCCCTGGGGAGATAGCGCAGCTAAGCGGACAAGGGCACATGTAGGAGTGTGGGGATAGATGCATGGGATTGGATGGGAAAGAGTGTGTGGGTGGGATTATGTTCTGTGTAAGTTAGTGTGGGGGAGGTCTTACCTCAGTGCCACTTGGGATTCGGGCCAGCAAACAGCTTCCCTCCCGCCCGCCCTATTGGTATATTTAGTCACAGCTAGCCGGGGGTATGTCCTTGCCAATTGAGTTTGAGGGGTTACGTTTAAGTATATGGAATGAGATGAACAAGTTTTTAAGGTCTCAACCTCCCCTGCTTCAAAAGGTTAACATTAGGTTGCCTGAGGTGTCGTGCCCATCGAGCGTGGATAAGGTCGGCTGATGGCGGGCATTGGAAAGATATGATTTTATGACGAGGGGGGAGGTGAGAGGAAGTGGTGATTAGGAACCACTGTATGTTTATTGGCAAGGACGGTTGGGTCACTGTATAACACTATGTGTGGAGTTATATATGTATATATGTTAATTTATGCTTATTTATGTCTAACGTTTTGGTTACAGAAAAAGAAGAGATTTAATAAATAAAGTTATGGATGTGTTATGCAGTAATTTAGTTTGTGATAATAAATGCTGTGGCCTGTTCATCCATACTAAGTGGTCTGTCATTATTGGGGGGTTGAATGGGGTTAGTTTTGTTATAGGCTGCATCGCAATTCCCCACTACGTACATACATGGTAGAAAAGTTTGATGATTACGTTTTTTATAAAAGACTCGAAAATTTGGCACTCGTTGGAATACTACCCAACTGTAATATGGACGCGTATTGCTGGTACTGCTGATTTCCCAGTAAGAGAGGGTCTCCTTCAAGTCTACAGGTTTTCTCAGTCAAGTGCAGCGAGCCTCTCTTATGGTGATGTATTAAGCTGTTTCATTAAGCTGTTTTTTATTAAGCTGTTTCTTTGAGCTGTTCCTTTAAGCTAAATTTAAAACTGAATGAGTATTAATTAAGTCTTTGTTAGTCAATAAAGTTTTTTATTGATTATTTACAAGTACTCGATGTCAGTTTTTTTCCTTTTCTCAAATACTCAATTCACTCATCCCGAATAGAGCTTTGGTGCCAACCAATATCTTTAAAAACCTTAGGGTAATTGATTATTGCTTTCTGATATTGGCGCTTCATGAATTTAATGATCAGGCACAATATTTTGGCGTCACGGACAGGATGAGCGGAAATTGAGTTGAGAATTGTGAAATATAGTTGCTAGGGAGGTGCTAGCATTTTAACCCCTTAAGGACAGAGCTTCAGAAGCTTGTCTTTCACTTAATGACCACAGAATTTTTTGCATTTTTTTGCTGTTTATGTTCAACTGCAATTTGCATTTTACTAATTTATTGCACCGACATATTATATACCGTTTTTTAAAGGACAAAAAGGGCTTTAATTTGATGTAATATATATGTATATATATATATATATATATATATATATATAAATGCTTATTTATTATAAAAAAAATTACAGTTTTCAGTTTTTGCAATAATAATGTGTGCACAATTAGTGCAGGTTAAGGAAAGTGATTAAAAATGTATTAATTTAGTTGTTATGATTTACAGAATATATAATGTGTCTGGGATTTTAAGATTTTTTTGGTAGTTACAGGTCACAAAGCACAAGGAGTAAAATAAACTTTTAATGTCTAACGATTTTAGAATTTGGTATGTTTGTCTTGTAAGCTCAATAGCCACACAAGAAAACAAAATTGCCACACAAAAGTATATATTTATATAAAGTAGACATCACAGACTATTTACCTAAGGTTGTTTTGACACTTTCTACATAGCCATTTCACCGTCAACCTCTGCTAAATATTGGTATAAAATTGTGTTTTTTTGGTTTTTGGCACACAAACTTACTTCAGTTACATCTGCTGAGTAAAATGACAACCCCATTGTATGTCTTTGGCACTATTCCATGAAGTTACAGTGCCATATAGGATACCTGTCCTTTTCAGTATTCACAGTACAATTTTGAGAGAAGGATTTAATGAGCCTATGCTTCCATTTGGGGTATTATAGTAGTTTGACTGTTCAAAAAAAAAAAACCACTAAGGCCTACCATTTGTAACAGTAGACACTCCTGGGTATCTCATAAGGTGCATATTGTGCCTTAGCATGCCCCCATTTTTTCACCAATATATGCCAAAGTGTGTGGTAAAAAATAATTTTGTGCATTTTTTACATACGGATTGCATTTTTGCTGGGCATTTTGTATATTTCATATGTGCCACTAAGTTCAAACCCCCCAAATTATGCTCAGCTAAGTCTTTTGAGTAAAAGGACACCCCCATTGTATGTCTTTGGCACTATTTCGTGAAGCTACAGTGCAATATAGGAGACCAAGCAATATCAGTTTTTACCAAACTTTGAATTTTGACGCTGGGTCTATGTGATCCTTACCAAAGAAAGTAATAATATCTACTTAGATGCTTACAAAAGGTTATTTCCTCAAGATGTATTAGAAGAGATAACCATAATAAATGTATAGTTCTGATATACAGAGATTACCTGTAAATCCTTGTTATTCAGGTATATGGATATACTCAAGTTTGGTCATACTACAAAATGGGAAATGGGCTGTCTACTAATTAATTTTTTTTAAATAATATAATGAAGTATATAAATAAACTCAGCTGTATAGAGGTCAGCTAAGAAGTATAATATATCAAGTACATGATTGCACATGGGTTTAATCATGTTATCACGTGAAAAGTGGATTATCTACTAAATCAAAATTTCTAATCTTAGAATATGTAGTGGGCCATATATGAAGTATGTAAGTAGCTCAGCTACATAAGGATTAGCTGCTAAGTATATTTATAAGGTACATGGTTGCACATAGGTTTAACCATGATAAGAAGTGGATTATCTGTTAAATCAAAATTTCTAGTATTGTGCCTATTAAATCTTTGGGGTCAGTATTCAACTTGCAGTGTACAACTATTTAATATCACAATCATATATCATGATCAAATCAAATTGAAAGATATATAACAAAAAATGTACAGGTGTATATGCGGATGCATAAATAAAGAACATATTTTTAAAACAAAATCTAAAAAAGAAAGAAAAATTATTATAATACAGAAAAAACATTAGATTAAAAAAAATCTCCTCTATAGGAAATGAAAGAGCTCAAAGTCACCATTGAGACCCCTAGGGAATAGTGATTTTAGTTTGAAGATCCACCTCATTTCCTGTTGTGCTAATTTTTTATCGAGGTCTTCCCCTCTCCAGTTTCTAATAACTTTTTCTATCCCCAAGAATTAGAGTTTGTTGGGATCACTATTATGTTTAAGTGCAAAGTTTAAGGATAGTGGGTGTTCTTTGAAGCCTTTAAGGATTTTACGAACATGTTCCCCAACAGGTTTATATATGTCTGTCGTGTGGTTTTTCACAAGCACTGTAAGTTACAAGGACAGGTGAGGAAGTAGATACAATTTTTACTATGGCAGGTAATAAGTTGTTTCATTTTATATTTATTACCCGTAACATTGCCCTCTAGTTCTTTCCCCACTTGTTTATGAGCTCCTGTTCCCCTGCAGGCTAGACAGTATCCACATTGGAAAAATCCCACCTCCTCTGCAAGGAAGGTTATGTTGTTCTTTTTCTCCTCCCTACTTTTGATGATTCATCTATAGATGATTCTAGGTTTTTTAGGAACTATCTCTTTTAAGAGATGATCTCCAAATAAGACATTTTTCTTATGAGACTTTTTCTCTTTTAAGAGATCCCTTCTGTCCATCTTCTGTACTTCCTTAGATGCCTTCTCTAATATGTTTTCCAGATATTCTTTAATTCTAAAATCATGCAGCGATATTTTGGCCTGGATTTCATTTTTATCCCAGTTGGAACAATCTCTCCTGACTCTCATCAGTTGTCCCTTGGGGATGTTATCCAACCAGATAACATAGTGACAACTAAAAAACAAAAACAAACAAAAAAAAAACTATTTACATCTACCTTCTTGAAGAAGGTTTTAGTCTGGATCTTGTTGGCTGATATAAAAATATGAAGGTATAAAAAAATGCACTTCACTGTCACTATGGTCCATGATGAGCCCAACTCACCAGGTATTGAGATATTCAACAAAAAGCAAGTGAAGTCATCAGTGAAGCAACGATAGGGGGCCAGATTTTGTGCCCAGCCATGCCCCCCATAAATATATGTTTCTTCCCAAAAGGACATAAACAGGTTGGCATAGTCCCCATCGTCGTCCCCAGTATTTGTAGGTAAATAGAATCCAAAAAATGAAAATAATTGTTTTTTTTAAGATTAAGTTAATACCTTCCAGGATGAATTATTGATGATTTAGAGTTAAATCAGTTCTAGTCAAAAAGAATCTCACAGCTTCAAAGCCTATCTGATGAGGGATAATGGAGTAGAGGGATGAGACATCTCCTGTTATCAAGCAATCCCCCAAACTCTAATTATTGGGGATAGAAAAAGTTATTGGAGACTGGAGAGGGAAAAATCTCAATAAAAAATTAGCACAACAGGAAATGAAGTGGATCTTCAAACTAAAATCACTATCTCCTAGGGGCCTCAAAGGGGATTTGTGGGATCTTCCATTTCTATAGAGCAGATTTTTTTTATCTAATGTTTTTTCTGTACTATAATAATTTTTCTTTCTTTTTTAGATTTCGTTGAAAAAATTTTTATTCTTTATTTATGCATCTGTATATACATCTGTACATATATTTTCATATATCTTTATTTGATCACGATATGATTCTTAGACATGTGCAATTAGTTTCGATCCGATTGTAAATTATGATGAATATCAGGCAGTTCGGACATCCAGATGCTTACGAATGTCCGAAGTGCTGAAGCATCGAATTGCTGAAGTGCCGAACCAAATTTCTGAAGTGCAGAATTTTGGAAGTGCTTAAGTGTTTCGGATTTCTGAAAAGTGGCAAAACAAGATAGGGAGCGAAAATTACGTGAATGATGACAGGGTTAGGATAAGGGGTAGGGTTAGGGGTAGGGTTAGTGTTAGGGTAGGGTTAGGGGAAGGGTTAAAGTTAGGGTAGGGTTAGGGTTAGGGGTTGGGAGTAGGGGTAGGTTCAGAGGTAGGGTTAGGGTAGGGATAGGGGAATGGGTAGGGTTAGGGGTAGGGTTAGAGTACAGTTAGGGTAGGGTTAAGGGTAGGGTTGGGGTTATGGGAAGGGTTAGGGAGCCCTACAGATATAACCAATTCCGAAGTCCCAAATTGCTGAAGTCTCGAATTTCGGAAGTGCCGAACCGAAGCGCTGAAGTACTGAATTTTTTTTGTTACCCGAATTTCCGAACCAAATTTTTTTGCTGAATTTCAGAAGTGGCGAAGTGCCAAATTTCGGAATACCGAGCCGAACCGAACCGCCGAAGTGCCGAATTTCAGAAGTGTCGAAGTGCTTCGGATTTTGGAAAAGTGGCAAAACAGGAGAAGGTTGAGGTTAGGGGTTGGGGTAGGGTTAGTGGTTGGAGTAGGGTTAGGGAGGAGGAAGGGTAACCCTATTCCTAACCCAAACCTTAACCCTAACCGTACTCCTAACTGTAACCTTACCCCTAACCCTAACCTTGCCATAACCCTACCCTAACCCTACAACTAAACATACTTCTAAACCAACTCTAACCCTACCCTTAACCCTACCACTAACCATACCCTAACACTACCCTTAACCCTACCCAACCCCTAACCCTACCCCTAACCCTACTCCTAAATCAACCCTAACGATACCTGTGACGAGACCAATCTCGCCACATTGCATTGGAGAAGCCTGGTTGCTCGCCTGTTGCCTTTGGATTATGGCCCCATGTTAAAAGGCTTGATTTTCCCCTGCAAAGACATGAAAGCCGGGTCATTTGGTGCTTGCCCTGTTTGAGCGGTGATGCCCCAGATAGCTATGCCATGGAGCCCATTCGTATAATGAAAAACTATGGGAAAGACTTTGGCTCCATGGCAATTGAACTGTATGTGTGTGCTCTGAGCGCCATTCAGTAATAATGTGCGCTCAGATCTGAGCTATCTGGGGATATGTTGAATGTACCTGTTTTGTACAATGGCTGCACAGTTATATGTTTTTATGTGTTTTATTATATTTTGCTGCCATGTGTTCAATGGAGTTTTGCCTCTGTCCTTGGAGATAATTGGATTATTTCCCAATTATCTCCAGGATAGAAGACTCTGTGGAAGTGGTTTTGGGCAGAAAAGCCATGCTTCCTTTGGTCACAAAGGACTACGATCTATTTTTTGAACCACTAGACCAATTTGTATGATTTTGAGTTGAAGTTTTATGTGAATGTGATGCAAGTTATGAAAAATGAGGAAAAATTGGATTTCTCTGCTTGTGATAATTACATTACCCATTGTGTAAGGTAATTGTATCACAGGCAGAGTGGAGGATTTTGTGTGGGAGTGTCTGAGTGTATTGTATGTGTTTATTGGTTGTGTTCCAAAACCCTGTGGGTGGTACTAATGTGTATATAAGTACAATAAACCCACAGCTCTGTCTGTTCACTGCTTGACCCTCAACACGGAGCTTTGTCTCGTTCTTGGGGGGGATTTACTGTATGCTGTTAAAGACTGATTGCCAGGAGTGTAAGCCGCTTGGGTGCTTTTCCTGTTCAGCTGCTAGCAGCTATTCGTGAGGTTCCAGTTCGGGAGTTTGGAGTGCTACTTGGTATCCTGTTCGGGAGTTTCCGGGGTTCTGCAGTAGCTGTGCCTGTGTTCCTGGAAGGGGAAGATCTACTAAACGGCGGTTTAACCCTTTTATGCCTGGGGGTGCCGTTACAATACCCTTAACCCCTACCTCTAACCCTAGCCTAACCCTACCACTGACCTAACCCTACTCCTAACTCTACCCTAACCCTACCCTAACCCTACCCCTAACCCTGCCTGTAACCTTACCCTAGCCGAACCCTTCCCCTACACATACCCCAAGTCCTGAAGTGCTGAACTTCCAAAGTTCTGGAAGTGCTGAAGTTCCAAAGTGCAGAACCAAAGTGCCAAAGCACTAAAGTGCTGAAATCCCGAATTTCGGAATGCCAAACCGAACCGAATATTTTTCCCATGCACATCCATAATCCTTATATAGCTGATCTATTTACATACTTCATATATGGTCCACTACAGCTTCTAAGATTAGATATTTTGATCTTGTAGATAATCCACTTTTCACTTGATAACATGATTAAATCCATGTGCAATCATATACTTAATATAGTATACTTGTTAGTTCTGATGAAAGTCCTGATGAAAGTTTGCTGATGTAAACTGAAACGTTGACAAGTCCTATGGATTAAAACCCTTTTCGTTTTTTTACAAGTCCTTGAGTGCTGGCTTCATTTGGCAGATTATATATATTTTGTGATCCTTGTTTGCAGGTAGCACGGTCCTCTAGGGTAAACAATAGGCACAGTCCTTGTAATTGCATATACTCCAGGCACTTTATTTGCAAATCCACACAGGATACAGCAGTAAATGAAAACATAAATGTAACAGGTTTCCCTTTAAACAAAAACCTAGCTCGTCTGAGCACTGACTCACTTTGAATATCCCTCTCTATCAGGGTTAAACTAACAAAACATACTGCACCAACCTTATTAGTTAGCAACACTCTGCTAGCTAGCCTGTTGCTTTTCTTTCTCCGCTCCAAGCCAGCCTTGCCCTGACTACTTTCCTTTCTGCACTCCCACTGCTCCAAGCCAGCCTTGACTGCTTCCTCCTGCACTCCCAGTGCTCCAAGCCAGCCTTGACTGCTTCCTCCTGCACTCCCAGTGCTCCAAGCCAGCCTTGACTGCTTCCTTTCTGCACTCCCAGTGCTCCAAGACAGCCTTGACTGCTTCCTTTCTGCACTCCCAGTGCCTAATCTCCTTGACTCTCTATCAGGAGAGAACAGCCTCTCTCTCCTACCTGCTTCCTGGGAGGAAGCCAGCAATCCCTCTCCTCTTTTTCCTGCCTAGCCGGGAGGGGTTTATTCCCACTGCAACAGCTCATTAACTGCAGCTGAGCAGTGGGTTGGAGACGGTCCAAAAAACCCTGGCCTGGATCTACGTCTCCCCAGAAAACCACTAAACTGTGGAGTGGAGCATTGGCCCACCCTTCTCTCCAAATGCTCCACCCCAGGGGCCCATAACTAAACAAAGCTTTGTGTTGTGCAACACACAAACTACACGTACTTCCCCTGGGGTTAAAAGGCCTATCTGCCTTCACTTTATCACATATCCTCCCCCCCAGCTCAGACCCATTGGGTCGAGCGACCTTAGAACACAAACCATGAACATTTACGTCACCTAGGGCTGTACCAGCCCTGACTTGCTCCTCAGTTACAGGAAGTGGCCTATTGTAGATGGCTGCTACCTCGCTCCCTTGTAGTTTAAGGAATCCCCACACTAGTGGATAACCCAAATAGTTAGCTGCCTCAAATCCTAGATAACACCTAGTGTTAGCTGTCGGACCGGCAGCCCTTACATTATTCACAACTAACTGGACCTTCATCAGGTGTGCTTCCAAGTCCACCCTGTGAATCGCCACATCACCAAGGTAGGCATTCTCTCCGTGGGGCCAAAGTATCTTATTCATATGCTGAAAGGGGGCTGGTGCACGATGCAACCTGAATGGTAGTACTTTATGTTGCCATAACCCCTTGGGAGTAGAAAACGCTGTCCTTCCCTTTGCTTTCTCTGTCAGGGTAACCTGCCAATACCTTATGACCAGGTCCAAGGTACTCAGAAACCTGGCCTTACTTATACGCTCTTGTGTTTGAGCTACATGTATTACAGGGCATTTAACTTTTACTACCTCTGTGGCAAACTCTACCTCTGCCATGGGGTATGTGCGGGTGTCACCATGTGTACCCACGATATCAATCACTTGTCTTATATCACATTTTTCTGGCTGGAGCAGAACATTTTTCAAAGTAGCCTCACTCCCTGAATTAATTAGTGCTTGTACACTCTTCCCTACCACCATCACCACTTTTAGCTGTGCTGTAACACCACCAGTCACCATACACATCTTTAAGCAAGTCATTACAATCCTATACAGAGCCCTTATTACTATGTCACATTGTATTGGCTCTTCACTCTCAGGACAGTTATATGCAATATGTCCTTGCATGTGGCAGTTGAAGCATTTGAGTTTTTTCTCAGTCTGCTCTCGTAGCCAAAAATGGGACTTTTAGGTACGTTCTACCATCATAGGTATATTGTCCCAGAATTTGTCCTTGCTTTCCAGTTTCCCCGCTTATCTGGTTGCTAGCGGATCTAGGCTGAGGATCAGTACTGTGTGGCTCCTTAGTAGCCAAGTTCCTCTGAATCATCATCTGCTTCCACATCCACAGCAGCTTCTGGTTTGATAGTCTCTCAATGTCTGAGTTACTTTCAAATGCAAACTTTACAAAGGCATTGCGTGTAATTAACTTTTCTATATCACTTATACGTCCAATTCCTTCATGAGCTGAATTTTCTGGGTGCTCAAACTCTTCAAGACCTGGTTCTGTCACCAGCTCATCCATCATCAGTTCTGCAAATTCCTGGGAGCCTTCTTTGCTCCCTACGGCTAATGCGGCAGGTCTCATATCTATATCCTCAGAGGGTTGGCCAGGGAGGCTGTCTAGAGCACCCTCCTCCTGCATGAATGTAGTCTCTGATCCCAGCTCCATCCCATCATGCTCAGCCTGGCCGGGTATGTAGTGCTGTTCTTCTGCCGGAGGCCCAGACTCCCGGCTTAGCTCATCTCTCCTTTGCCTGGCTTCCTCCCCAGGGGTATCCTCCGAATGCTCTGCCTTGAGTGGCCACCTCTCACTGTCAGAAATGCTTTCCTCTGGGCTGTCTGGCAGTCTCCCTGCTCCCTCGGGGTTATCCAGAGACGCAGTCATGGCCTCTGGCTGGGTCATGACAGCCCCGGTATCAAACAGCCGGTCAGGCATTCCGAGTTCCACCTTTAATTCCATGATTGTGCTCCCAGAGTCTGGCAGCTGTTTCAGGTAGTCAGTGCGCCCAGGCCGTGTAGGAGTAGTATTTGCCAGCAGCTCAAGTTCTACGGCTCCCGGACAATCATTCGAAGTATTTGTAGCAATACCAGGTGTCTCTGAAATATTTAATTCAGCTACGCCAATGTCATCTACTTTGTCACTTTCCCTTTGGTTGGGCTTATGTGCGGACGTGCTAATCTTATTACCACAGCTTGGTTCTGTAACTGTCGCTCTCTTTTGGCTTAGATCAGAAGCAGCTACTTTGACTTTCTTATTTTGACTTAGTTTTGCCACTACTTCTCTGCCTTGCTTTTCTCTGCCAAACTGTTCAACAGCTGGTCGACATTCTTGGGTAGCCTCGGCTACTAAACAGTGCACCGCATTGCTATACTCAGCTGGGGTGCTTTGCTTCTCTCTATTAAGCTCAGCTCTTTTGCGGTTGTCTTCTCTGACTCCCCAAGTCAGTCTGCTTTTCATGCCTTTAACTTGTTCACTTGGGTGTACATCAGGGGCTTCTGCTTCATTTGTCTTCCCCTGGCTGTATCCACTAGCTTTACTTACACCTTCTGGGTGGTTTTTGCTTACCACCAGCACTCGGTCTTGCATACATCTTTTTCTCATCCTTGACGTTTTCTTTAGGATGTTTCTGCATGCTTTAGTCTTATCACCTTTACACTGTGTATTTTTACTTGTCTCATTCGTTATAGCACAAACCGACTCGACACTGCTGGCCTCAGTCACAGTCTCTCTTTCTCCTTTCGTTACCTTGGCAAGATTGATCAGTACCTTTCTGTTTTCAAATGTCTTTCCAGGATTCTCTTGAACCGTGCAAGATTCAGTTTCTGAGCATGAAAATATTTTTGTTTCCAACTCTTTTCCCAAGATCGCTTTATCTGTTGTGATGCCACTTAAAGCAGGTTTGAGGCTTTCACGTGAAGCTGCAACGTTTTGATTCTCAAATAAACACTTGTCAACTTCAGTAATCAGTTTGCCTCGTGCTCCCTTCTGATTCTTCTGCCCTTTCTTACTTTGGTGCATGTCATCAGTGTCATCTTCTTCCACATTAGCACTACTTTCAGGCTCAATTGTATCTTTCTTGCCTTCTAATTCCTGTTCTCTCTTCTGTGTGTTTCTCAACATCAAGCTTTGCTGCCTCCATGCTTTTCAGCTTGCTAAAGACTTCTTCTACTGCCTCTGTCATCTTATGCAGGATGTCAGTAGCTTGGTTACGGGGTCCCTTGTCCCCACACACCCTGCCAGGGGAAACCTGCAAAACATCAGTAAGGGCAGCTCTATACTCCTGCTGAGCATCCTTCAGGTTCTTAAGCTGTACAGCCAGGAAATGGTTGGTGTCTTGTTGTATAGCAGTTGCCTCTTGTTGTACAGCGGTTGCCTGTACCAGAGCCTTCAGCAGGTCCTCCATTATAGCACCAAGCAGGTAACAGTCTTAAAGGTACAGTGCTACTAATTTTTTTTTTTTTATTTATTTTTTTTTTTTTTTAAACAGGTCTGAAAAAATAAAAAGTCCTCAAGCAGACTACCGAATGACTGGCAAACCCACAGACCCTCAATGTGCTACTGTGCCCGCATTCTCCACCATATTGTGATCCTTGTCTGCAGGTAGCACGGTCCTCTAGGGTAAACAATAGGCACAGTCCTTGTAATTGCATATACTCCAGGCACTTTATTTGCAAATCCACACAGGATACAGCAGTAAATGAAAACATAAATGTAACAGGTTTCCCTTTAAACAAAAACCTAGCTCGTCTGAGCACTGACTCACTTTGAATATCCCTCTCTATCAGGGTTAAACTAACAAAACATACTGCACCAACCTTATTAGTTAGCAACACTCTGCTAGCTAGCCTGTTGCTTTTCTTTCTCCGCTCCAAGCCAGCCTTGCCCTGACTACTTTCCTTTCTGCACTCCTAGTGCTCAAGCCAGCCTTGACTGCTTCCTCCTGCACTCCCAGTGCTCCAAGCCAGCCTTGACTGCTTCCTCCTGCACTCCCAGTGCTCCAAGCCAGCCTTGACTGCTTCCTTTCTGCACTCCCAGTGCCTAGTCTCCTTGACTCTCTATCTGGAGAGAACAGCCTCTCTCCTACCTGCTTCCTGGGAGGAAGCCAGCAATCCCTCTCCTCTTTTTCCTGCCTAGCCAGGAGGGGTTTATTCCCACTGCAACAGCTCATTAACTGCAGCTGAGCAGTGGGTTGGAGACGGTCCAAAAAACCCTGGCCTGGATCTACGTCTCCCCAGAAAACCACTAAACTGTGGAGTGGAGCATTGGCCCATCCTTCTCTCCAAATGCTCCACCCCAGGGGCCCATAACTAAACAAAGCTTTGTGTTGTGCAACACACAAACTACACATACTTCCCCTGGGGTTAAAAGGCCTATCTGCCTTCACTTTATCACAATATATATATATATATATATATATATATATATACACACACTACATCACACTTCTGTGAAATCAAGTAGTCTGGGTCAATCTCGGCCCTGATTAGGGGTAGGTCTGGGTATAAATAGGCTGGTTAACCCCTTCCACAGCTACAGGCTCTGCCTTAACATTTGTAGTCGGTGATATTAAGCCGTATCTGGAGTAGTTGATGATTGCTATTCGGTTGTGGAGTGCCTGAACCAACGACCGGGTTGGCCTGAAATAATGAGGGCAAAAGGTTTTTTAAACAGAACTCTTTAATGCTTTATACGTTCACATGAGCAATTCCTTGAAAGCCTTCCCAAGTTCTTTCTCTGGTTGTGGAATGTATTTGCCGTAAGCTGCTAAATGAGTGTCCTGAGATGGACATGGGGTCATGACCTAGTCTGACTGACAAGGCCCTTACGTAATATATGAATTTAGTCGTTGTCGGGGGTTTGTCTGCAATTGTGAATAGGGGTGAGTAGCTTTGTTTGTCTTTGAGGGAAAGGCAGAAAGTATCCATGACTGTCAATGGACACCATTTATTATGGGTCGGGAAGTACTGCATCTCTGTAGGAGGTCCCAACTGATTCGTTTTGGATTGTCTTAGAAGCAGTATGTAGTGGTCGCCTACTTTTCGTAGATCCCTTATTCTGATGTAACTTGTGTTAACCAATAGGCTATGCACTGTGAATTCATTGGGCCTTAAGAATCCGTAGAACGCTATGTACATTGCTGTTTTGAGTGCGCAGTTAGTACTAGGTTCAAAAGGGCTGGAATCTAACAGATCTGAGAGACCCTTAAATTTATTCCAGTCAATAGGTTGTCTTTTGGCTGTTGGAGGGCCGTCTGTGCAAAGTACACCTTTCAGGACGTTTTTCAGGAGTTGGGTGACATGAAAGGTTTGTGGCAGGGAAATAAGGTGGGTAAGTGGTGCTGTAGGCCCTAGTGATGCACTGAACGGTTCACTGGCGAATAGTTCCTGACGAACATAGCGTGTTCGCGTTCGCCACGGCGGGCGAACATATGCGCGGTGTCACAATAGCGTGCATTTAAAAACCAAAAAACTTTTTTCACTGTTATAGATTGAATAGCAGTTAGTTGTCTCAAAGCGGGTGTGTCAAGCTCACAGTGGATACTGTGCCCAGTGCCACCACTCACTCACTGGTGTTAAAATAGCGTGCATTTAAAACCAAAAAACTTTTTCACTGTTATAGATTGAATAGCAGTTAGTTGTCTCAAAGCGGGTGTGTCAGGCTCACAGTGGATACTGTGCCCAGTGCCAACACTCACTCACTGGTGTCACAATAGCTTGCATTTAAAAACAAAAAACTTTTTTCACTGTTATAGATTGAATAGCAGTTAGTTGTCTCACAGCGGGTGTGTCAGGCTCAGAGTGGATACTGTGCCAGTTCACAGTGCCACTCATATCTGGTGTCATAATAGCTTGCATTTAAAAACAAAAAACTTTTTTCACTGTTATAGATTGAATAGCAGCTAGTTGTCTGCACATGGGTGTGTCAGCCCTACAGCATGTACTCTGCCAGTTCACAGTGCCACTCTTATCTGGTGTCACAATAGCGTGCATTTAAAAACCAAAAACCGTTTTTCACTGTTATAGATTGAATAGCAGTTCGTTGTCTCAAAGCGGGTGTGTCAGGCTCACAGTGGATACTGTGCCAGTTCACAGTGCCACTCCTATCTGGTGGCACATTAGATTGCACGCGCAGTGCCCCAAATTTGAAGAAGGAGGACTGACCAAGCATCTTTTTCCATCTCCCGGTTCCTAAAATCGATGCCATATACACGTCCCCTGATAGGGGACGTAACAGGGATTAAACTGATAAGAATAGTACTACTTAACACACCACTCCTATCTTTTGGAACATTATATTGCACGCGCAGTGCCCCAAATTTGAAGAAGGAGGACCGACCAAGCATCTTTTTACATCTCCTGGTTCCTAAAATCGATGCCATATACACGTCCCCTGATAGGGGACGTAACAGGGATTCAACTGATAAGAATAGTACTACTTAACACACCACTCCTATCTGGTGGCACATTAGATTGCACACGCAGTGCCCCAAATTTGTTGTGATCTGTGAGTAAGGTTGTCCATACAAGTAAGGTTGCAGCTTTTTGAGGGCCCACACCACCGCCAGGCACTCCTTTTCAATGGCAGTGTATCTACTTCCCTATGGCGGTTCGCGACATCACTAGTAGGCCCGTGAGGTAAAGCTTGATGGTGTTGTGTGCCAGTTTAAGGTGTAGGTGGCAGTGAGTGGTGAAAGCAACTATCGTGTCGATAGAAAAGGTGTTGTTTCCGCCGTATCAGTCCATTATCAGGTCCTGAAATGTGGGGGTCGGCCCGGGTTTAATGGCTGCCGTGGGATGTTGTTCGAAAAAGGCCTGAAAGTTGGAGTGAGAGAGAGCGTCAGCTCCAATATTTTCCCGACCTAGTATGTGCATGCAAACCAAGTGGAAGTTGTGAGGGATGCGGATCTGCCTTTGTTTATGATCTCGCATGTAGCTTCGGATAGGCATTTAACTGCTTTGCCCTCCCACAACGAACAGCTGTCACTATTGGGTAATGTTCGAAAAGCGAGGATGTGGTGTTAAATCACGCCTACTCACAATTGCAGACAAACCCCTGACGACGGCTAAATTCATATATTATGTAAGGGCCTTGTCGGTCAGACTATGTCACGACCCCATGTCCATCTAAGGACACTCATTTAGGATCGGCGCCGCTTAAGCCGCATCCAGCAATAACGTACCCGTACACAAAACTAGGAAGTGGAAATCAGCAGTGTTGAGGTTTCGTAAGGCCATGAGTCACGGAACCACTGGTTGTTGTATATGGCCGCAAACCCAGTGTGGGCTGCTGCATCGGTCCATATGACCGGAGAATCTACGTCGAGTGGGGGTATGAACATTGACCTCCCATTCCAGGAAGAAAGAAATCCGCCCCACATCAGTAAGTCTGCTTTGGCATTATCATCGATGTGAATGTGAGTATTGTTGTGTGGTGTCTCCGTTAGGAGGTGTAGCAAGCGTGAAATGAATGCCCTACCCTGTGGTATAATGCGGATAGCAAAGTTTAGTGAGCCCAGGAGAGACTGCAGCTCTTTACGGTAGCAACTGTTATTTCTCATGAAGCATGTGATCTCGTTAGAGATGCTGTTAACCTTCTCGCCACCATAGATGTGGAATTGAGATGAATCCCTAAGAAGGTTAGGGCTGTAGAGGGACTGTAGCGGAGAGCTGGTCTTACACAGCTTATCTTGACTTTAGATCCCAGTAAGGCTCAGGAACAAGTATTATAAATCCACAAGGTAATTTTTCCAGCAGGCAAAACACTCCAACAATATCCCAACCTCAATCCCAATGACTGGACGACACACAGCATCAGGAGCAGAACTGAACTTTTAATCACATTGTTTCCTTATAAAGGTTTCTCCCATGCAAGGGAGGGATTTACAATAATTGGGATAGTAGCCAATGGTACAGTAGTTACCTCCCATACATCCCCTCCACTCAGTATGACACTTTATCCACTTATTTCGGTTACAGTTTTACCTGGTTTCTGGATGTACCCCAAAACTGTGGGGTACAAGGATCTAAGTGGCATCCCCTGGTAGCCCTGATCTGGGTGACCAACATACTCAAAATTCACCTAGATCAGACCAGGGGTTCGGGAGCTATGGGGTATAAACTATTTGACCGACCGCACACGAGGTGGTAGCCAAAAAGGGTTCCATGTGTTTTGGTCGGTCTACATTCGGGAGGTAAAACATCCACAAATCTTTGCCATCCACTGCTAAAAATGCATTCATAGGAATCCCCTTGTTCGGTACATTGAACTCACCGAACGAGGGGCTAATTGACCCCTCTGTTCGGGAGTTATGGAGCTCTGGAGGTCTCAGCGGTGTTCGGGTAATTGAGTGTCCGATTTGCGTTCCAGACACTCGACGACCAAACACCGCTGAGAGTTCGTGCGTAAGATGGCCGCCGCCACGTGTTCGCTTACCGAATAGCGGCCACCCAGATATAGTAATAAAGCACAGATTGACTGCGGTTAGAGCCTAATGAGGTACACACTTCTCTCTGGGGTGGTCTATTGATTCCGTAGTTTTCATTCGTATGAAATATGGATGGAAACTATCGAACAAACATACGAATTCTACATACAATTTTCAATTACACAGGAAAATAAACACACGAATGGTCTTTTAAGCATAATCCTGGGAACAGTCCAGTGCCATCCACTACAGGGACTTATCGTCTTTTTACCTCCCGAACGTAGAGGGACTCCTAGTGTGGAGAAAAGTGCAGCAGTTTTATCTATGCTGTGGGGGGTACAGTTAGGTTCCTCTACTGTGAGGAAGTCATCCAGGTAGTGGATTGCTACTGGGCAACCACATACGTTTAGAAGTAGCCAGCACAGTGTTTCGGCGAATGTGTCGAACAGTTTGGGACTGCTTTTGGCCCCAAACGTCAAACGCGTGACGAAGTAGCACTGGCCCTTCCATTTGACACCGTGTAAATGCCACAGGGATGGATGTATGGGTAGCAACTTGAAAGCGTTAGTGATAACGGTTTTTCCTAACCAGGCGCCTTTACCTGCTTTCAAGATTGCCCCCATTGGGTTGTCCACTGTGGCATACTGTAGTGAAAATTCACTGGATGGTATTAACAAGTTAATGCTAGGAACCACAGATGAATAAGGCGCTGACAGGTCAATGATCATACGGTTTTTATTGTTACATTTCCCTGTTGCAATTCCAATTGGGTTAGTTTGGAAACTAGCGTATGGGGGTTGTGTGAATGGGCCTATCATAAACCCATGGTTGATTTCTGCTACAAGTAATGCATCAGTAGTGACTGGGTCTAGTATGGCTGATTGCAGGTTCCTGCATTCTAGGGTGCCCCCCGGTGGTTGCTACTAGCCTGGTGTGGAATCCTACTGTGAACCCAGTGGTAAGGAACTCGACCAAGTGATGGGAGGGGTGATTGGAGAGATAATGGGTGAGGTTGCTAACATTAATTTCCATGAGTCATTGTCTAGGAAAAAGCCTATTAAGGCACATGGTCTTAGCGTGTGCCCTAAAGCAAAGGGAACAGACGTGTAACAAATGACAAGCGCTGAAGCTACAGCCTCCCGCATTGAAGTTATTGCATATCTGTGCTTTGCCGAGGAAGACAATGGGTCTGCCCAATTTTTCCTTGATCACCCTGTCTGACTTGGGAGTGGGCTCTGCGTGGCTGGTGGAGGGTTGGCTCTGTTCGGATGGGCACAAATTGGTGGAGTGTGCAGTTGATGTGCAAATTGCACAAGACGGAGGCTTGAGGCCGGTGAAGTGGCAGCAGAACAGTTCTGTGTCTAGTTGGCTCCAGTCTGAGCGTATTTTGAACTGAATCAGTGCTGCCGCCGCCTTCGCCGGGAATGACCTATGTTAATCATAGAAAGAGTAGCCTCCGTACTTGTTGCCTAGGTCCACAAATTTGTGGAGGTACAGATCTAGCTCCTCTCTGCGTTGAGGGAAGACTGAACAGATGACGTCCCTGTATAAGCCAAACGCTATTACAAAATCAGGGATGGCCAGCTTCTTGTTAAGCCTGGGGTCCCTAGCCTTGAGTATGACCGATACCTCCCAATAAGCCTTGCTTTCTACCAAGTCTTGGGATGCTATGAGGAGTGATACCAGGTTGACATCTTTCCCTTCTAAAATGTCTTTCTTAATAGCCTGGGGCACTAAGTGGGCAGGTGTGATGAAGTGCGTAGGTGTAGGTGCTGAGTTGGAAATTGTGCTGTTACCCGGGTTAGGCATTGTCTGTGGTAGCGTGGAGGGGATAGCAGCTGGGGTGGTTGTGGCCACTTGATTTTCAAGTTTCTCTCTCATTAATGAGGTTGATTGAAGAAAGAAGAGCGGACATCGATTGCTTGAGTGCTGATGCCTGGTCGCGGGGTGTTGGGGTTAGCGTTCAGGAGGCGGTATAGTTCCGCTTTGCGGGCAGTGGCCGGGTATGGTATGCCTCGTCTCCTGAGTTCAGCTGCGATCTTGGTTATGGACTAGCCGTCTCTACATTATCCATTGGAGTACTTGGTCTGGTTGGGCTGGAGATTCTGGCTGGGGTGCTGGATAGGGAGACATCCTCAGCTATGTCCAAAGCGTGTGACATTCTATGACATGAGTAAGTACATGTGTTAGGGGACATTGATTCGATTGGGTGAAGGGTATTAATAGAAAAATTGTACTACTTTATTTTTGTATTTTTTCTCAGGGACTGAATTTCCTAGTAGTGGAGGAGTGATTGGGGTGTTCGTACGTGTCTACATTATCCAGTGGAGTACTTGGTCTGGTTGGGCTGGAGATTCTGGCTGGGGTGCTGGATAGGGAGACATCCTCAGCTATGTCCAAAGCGTGTGACATTCTATGACATGAGTAAGTACATGTGTTAGGGGACATTGATTAGATTGGGTGAAGGGTATTAATAGAAAAATTGTACTACTTTATTTTTGTATTTTTTCTCGGGGAGTGAATTTCCTAGTAGTGGAGGAGTGATTGGGGTGTTCGTACGTGTCTATGGTGAGTTTGCCCGTGATGCTGTTGGGCGAAGCGATCTTTGTTTATGAGGGCCGAATAATCGTGATGACGTGCGACGTGGGGTGAACTATGGAACGATGTGGAGGTGTCGTGCCTCGGTGGTGAGTTTGATGGATTTATCCACTGAATGTGGATGTAATTAGGGATCGTGATTGAATGGGGCCGTTGTGTTGGCCCTTTTTTTTTTGGTCTGTCAGGTGCGTGTCTGACAGGGTGATTACTTAGTGGGGGGGAAATAGACAGGAAAAAGATAACAGGATACTTACTTGTGGTAAGTGAGTTTGCGCAATTGCCTTGTACTACGGGACGGAATTAATGATTCCCAGACTGTTATGGTACGTGGGTTGCCTGAGATGGCTTAGAGACCTATGAAGAGGAACAGTTCAAACCTATTTTTTTTTTCTGACGTACGTAAGAGTGGCCGTGTGGGAATGTATTACCTGCACGAAACTTGTCCGGTGGGTACGAGTTGCAGTTCCCGGACTATGCGTTGTCCCAGAAATCCTAATTGATGATTAGAGTGAGTATGCGAGCGTAATATTGATAATGTATTGACAAGATTCTTCCCTTACTTACCTATGTATTTGTGGTAGTGCGGTACGCAATGATTTGGTATCCTATGTTAGGGATTACCTAGATAAAATACACGTATGGGGAACAGGATGTGTATGTCCCTTTAAATCATGAATTTCCCTCCCCCCCTTCCTCCCTCTCCTCCCCCCTACTTTAGAATAATTACAGCAAGAGAAACTGGGGGGGAGGGGCTCGGCGTTCGGCACTTGTGAGTGTGTGTTTGCCGGCCCCTCCTCTCCCCTGACAGATGGACTGTGTGTCCTATGCATTTATAACTTGGGAGGGCGGCATTTGTCGTTTGAATGTGCTTGCCGGTCCCTCCTTCTTCCTACATGTTGTATGTCGCACAAACATTTTAATAAATAAAAAAATAAAATGCGTGTCACAAATTATTAGGGATTTGATTTTAAACTCTTTTTCAGTTACCGTAGAAGTAAAAGTTTCACTTTTCTTTTTAATAATTTTAGATTGTTTGCACGCATTACAACTAACACAGTGATAAAAGCTTTTTGTAATTTGGACCATTTGTCTAGAAAGTTGTCTTCTCTGTCTTTTTCTATATAACTTGAAGTTAAAATATGTTTAAAATTCTTAGCTCCCCTAAAAACAAATTTAGGCTTTAGGCTTCCACCCGAAACACTTAGAAATAACTCTGAACCCCAGACAGCACAACAACAAATCATTCAAATGTGGAATAAGTTTGAGGAAAGAGGCTACAGCAATCAAATACCACAGCAGGCATGGGATAAATGCCAGGCGAATACCGTCAGAGACACTTCAAATTTCTCTAGATCATTTTTTCTAAGCACCTTCACCACAATGTCATACAAATTAAAAGAAACAGTGGACTCCTATTGGCGTATTCTAGCCAACGATCCAACATTGCCAGCAGAATTCCGACAACCACCTATGATGAGCTATCGGCGGGGCAAGAATCGTGATCTTTTAGTTAAAACGGACCCCACACATTGCTACATGAAGGAACAACAACAAACGAATGTGGGCTGTTACCGATGTCTGGGATGCATCACGTGTGGCCATATGATTCCTAGTAAAACCTTCCTCCATCCACACACAGGGAAACAATATAAAATATGTCACAGACTGACATGTACGACTGATTTTGTCATATACAAACTGCAGTGCCCATGCGGATTATCCTACATAGGGAAAACAGACCTACCTCTCAGAGAAAGAATTAGGAACCATCGGTCTAATATCAGAGTGGCATACAGGGACAAAAAAACAGAACTGCCAGTAGCCAATCATTTTTTTGGCAATGGGACACCAACTCCCGACTCTCAAATTCACAGCTATTGATCATGTACCTCCCCTGCTACGGGGTGGTGATCGGAAAAAACTCTTGTTACAGCATTCTAGATTAGGACATTAGACACAGTGTGGCCTAAAGGTCTGAATGAAAAAGTGTAATTCTCCATGTTTCTATAGATCTATATATCTGCAATCTTGATTATTACCAATAGATTGTTGTGACTCTGTGAATGTACTATTTACGAGTATTTTTCCCTTTTTGTGGGATTTAATTGTAGATTATGCTATCTTTAGTGTACCTATAATCTTAATTTTATTAATGACAGGAGGCGAGTATTTGCTTTAGTCTCTCTTTACTAGAACTCCACAGCAGCACAGAAAAACAACCAATCAGAAAAAAGTTAGGTACTATAAAACCCCCTTCCCATTGCATCATTTCCTCTTTCAAGCTGCGACAAAACAGAACAAAGGCAGAAAAAATAATGGGAAGCAACGAAGTCCAGATACGATGAATACAGCAATGTCCAACGTCTGAGAAGAACTGTCAACCGGATAGCGTTGATGGACTGAAAATAAGTCAATGCCCACCATCCACGAAGAAGCGCCACGCCAGATAGTGTTGAAGGACTGGAAACTGAAACGAGAGAAAAACAGAATCGAACAGGTTGATTATCCAATGAAATGTATTTTGATTAAACTTGTAGATACCCAATGTAGCAAACAAAATTACCTTAATATGTAGATATCCCAACCTTACTTATGAAAAACAGACATAAGGACAGGTGACAGGTAGCAGAAACAACAAGCAGAGTTGTATACGTACCTGATAAATCCAAACTATAAAATTAAACAAGGGAGGGATAAGAATGGGTGGGAAATACTCGCCTCCTGTTATTAATAAAATTAAGATTATAGGTACACTAAAGCTAGCATAATCTACAATTTTATAACATGACAGGAGGTTTCGTATTTGCTGTTTTAACGCTCAGCCAACAAATCCAACGCTGCTTGTTTTGCTGGTACCCATTCCGAGAATATTAGAGCAATCCTAAATGGACCTTCCAACTGCGAGAAGTGACCTCCATTGATAGATCCATTGTACGTGGGGTTACGACCTGTTCCCTAACAGTGGGTCCATGGGCTGCCAAGTTGACCTAGTAGCCATATTCCTGTAGGTGTAAAGTGCCGAGGGGTCGCGAGAAGAGACTTCCATCGTGTCTCGACTCTTGATGTGGGAGGTGATTCCTCCGATCGTGTCAGGTTCACCAGGCGATGTGGCCTTGCAGCCAAACTCCAACCTCAGGCCTGCGCCTAAGTCCACCGTCAATCCTCGAATAGAGCCGAATAGTGTCTATTCGTTCCTTTATGACCTACCTGGTGAATTGTCTCCTCCGAAATAAAGTTATATACAGAAAATTGTGTGGACAATACTAGCCGTATCCTAAGAGACTCCAGTCTACCAACTGGACTGCGTAATCCATGGCTGCGGTCTAGAAAAGACATCCAAAAGGCGTCCAATCAAGGTCTCAAACTGAACTCGTGTGGTAAACGGTGGTCAACTATTCTGAGAATTGTGGATCCTGGAAAGCTCAAAAGGATGGGACCGGAAACTGGGGTTGAGATTTCCATCCAAATACATCATCCTCTAAGAGTGCTAAGATGGCCGGATCCAATAGAGTTTAGGACCCGTATAACACAGAAGAGCCCTTGCGTGTTGCAGAGAGAGTATGAGATACTCTGATTACCATTTGTACAATCCTGTTCCATGTCCGACCTGTCAATATTCGTGTAGGGGTTCCTGGCCTACATGCCACATACAAGATAGGGAATAATATAGTGAGACCCCCAGGTTCCTGTCTCATAGAGTGTCCAAGCATGTATCTCCCAGTGTATGTTTCCTTGATGGTAGTTGAATAGCGGAGCTCCCTGTACTCCGACCAAGTTGACGGATGCTCCTAGCGCTTCCTGAGGACTCCAAGCACTGCAGCAGACACCACAACCACCGCAGACTCCGCAACCGCCGTATCTTGACTGGAGTCTCGCCGTCTTCCTTCCACCCTGGATCAGCTTCTGTCCTCCAGGACTGTGTGGGAAAGAACTCTTCCTTCCACCCTGTACGAACCTCCAGCATCTAGGACAGGACTGTGGTGAAGACCTCTCCTCCAAGGAGAGCGTGTCAGGAACAAGCTCTTAAAAGAGCTAAGTGACTCAAGCTCAGGGGAGCATGCAGAGCATAGCAATCCCCAGTGTGATTATAACAGCTCCCTCCAATAACGAGACAAGGCTACGTTTAGAGGGATCAAGAAGAACTGTCAAAACCTTTATTTCCCTTGGGACCAGCCAATAGGGTCACCACAATAACATTGTTGTGAAACCTCAATAAAATCAGAAACAGTCAAAACATATTAAACAACACACAGTGACTTATCACAACACAATGGCACATTTTTAAAGGGGTGGGGGGAGACAATATTTAACAGTAAATATCTCACCTGCCTGCAGAATTAGCAATATGTAAATCTACCCGAATATGCAAATGAACCAGTCTTGCAATTCAGGTAGTGCATATTGCTGTTGCTACCAACAGAGGGCACTAGACCAGCTCCATAGCCAACCCACCTAGTTGGTAGCAAACCTCAGCAATACAAGAGAGCAGGCAATACATTACACAGTACACACACACACACACTATAAACAATTACATTACACACACCCTGCACCTATAATGGGTACAGGGTGACTAAAACATAAGATAAATAAAGCAGCCTACATAAATAGTCTGTCTGAAGGTAGACTAGGGGCTTT
This sequence comes from Pelobates cultripes, assembly GCA_933207985.1. Classification (NCBI taxonomy): domain Eukaryota; kingdom Metazoa; phylum Chordata; class Amphibia; order Anura; family Pelobatidae; genus Pelobates; species Pelobates cultripes. The sequence continues at coordinate 164,162,731 of OW240912.1, forward strand.
AATGCCAGATACATGAAAGAGTCATAGTCACAGGGGAGGAGGCTGGCAAGTAGGCCTCTCCAGGACCAAGTGGCGAAGGGCACTTCGTCACAGAAGGCTAGTGAGAACCCAAACCAAGATGGTTCCCGTGATGGATATAGAGTCCGAACACTGTTCTCAAGGTGTGTTCAGAGTTGTAGGAGCAGTCCTGCCAACTTTATCTCAAGATTGTAAGGACCAGGGAGCCAAGTCCTGAGAATTTCGGTTTCTCCATTCGATCCATGCATACGGTGCACCTGAAGACAGTTTATGTTAATTTCCAGTCTTGTTACTCGAGCAAGGCAGTGCCCGTTTGCCCTATGCAGGTCTCAGGGTCTCATGTCACCCTGACATGCGAGAATAGTCTGCACAGTTTGTACACAATGAATATCTGAAACAGAGTGCAATGTCTGTTTGATATAGCACAGGTTATACCAAAACCTGTACTCTTGTAAGAACTGAGGCTCCTCCTTAGTCGTACTGTCTCCCGGAATGTGTGTACATAAGTGGGAAACCTCCCCCACTAATACCTCTGAGGGCATTTCTCATGTGGATACAAGAGAGCAGGCAATACATTACACAGTACACACACACACACACTATGTATACCTTGCCCGATCAGGTAGCCCTCTAGAACTAAATCAGTAGCGTGGTCATCATATTTAAATTGGATGTAGGAGGGACGCCCCTCTATGCGGTCATAGTTGACCTGTACAGGCCTGTGTGAGGAACAAATGGACGGCACCATAGTGCGTTGAGTGTATGAGAGAGTCGCACTCTGTAAAATGTGATCGCACTCTGAGTCCGTGCACGGTTGGTGGTATGAGCGGACCGCACCCGTTAGAAGTCAAACTTAGAGTCTACCTCTGTGTCCGGTTCCTTCTATGAGAATGAGTCACTCGGAGCATGTCCTCTATATCCAGCTCAGTATCGGGCCGAGGTTGAGGGAGGGCCGCGCCCTCTAATAATGAATCAGTGTCCGAATACAGATATAGAAATCTGTGATATTTAGACCTGGAAATTCACAGCAATCTGTGATATATCTACATATGGAAACTAACAGTATTCTGTGATATATCTACATATGGAAACTCACAGAAATCATATGGAAAGCTAACAGAAATCTGTGTAAATAAACACATAGCAAACTACCAGTAATCTGTATAAACACATGGCAAACTACCAGTAATCTGTATAAATAAACACATGGAAAGATACCAGTAATCTGTATAAATAAACACCTGGCAAGCTATCAGTAATCTGTATAAATAAACACCTGGCAAACTACCAGTAATCTGTGTAAATAAACACATGGCAAACTATCAGTAATCTGTGTAAATAAACACCTGGCAAACTACCAGTAATCTGTATAAATAAACACATGGCAAACTACCAGTAACCTGTACAAATAAACACATGGAAAAACTATCAGTAATGTAAAGTAAACATTCCCGAAAGAAAAGAAAAGAGCCAGAAAGGCACATAAATCTCACAACCAAGCATAATTAATAACAATCATAAATAAATCACACTAAATCCCAAAGCCACCCACTATAAGCAGGAGGCAGCGGTACTCTGACCTGTACTGACTGCGGAGCAGCAAATAAAGAGGAAATTATGCAATGGGAAAGGGGTTTTATAGTACCTAACTTTTTTCTGATTGGTTGTTTTTTTGTGCTGCTGTGGAGTTCTAGTAAAGAGAGACTAAAGCAAATACGAAGCCTCCTGTCATGTTATAAAATTACCTATATTTATCTCTCCTCCATCTATTTTTTTTGCTCTAGATGGAAGTTTTTTCAGAACTATCCTCACTCAAAACAATAGGTATAGGGGATTTTTTTTTTGTATTCACCCAATATGTTTAACTATTATATCTTTAAAATCAAAAGTTTAATGTAATTATGTCTAGTCAAATATGAATGTAAGCTTACCTAATATATAATATTTGGATGCACTTAAACAGCGTCTATAATAACATAGTAGTCAGTGCTTATAAATATGATCAGTGCATTTTCTCATTTTATGTATTAATTAAATTGTTTTTCCACAAGTTAGGTAACAGTTAAACATTATTTATCTTTCAGTTTAGTCGTATTTATCTAATTGTGTTGACCCCTTATATTATAATTTTTCAGGTAATATTGTTTTTAATTACTTAATCCAACTTCATGTGGTTTAGAGATTCCGATGTCATTATTTTGCCGCAATTTACCTAGTCCTGTCTCTCTCATTCTCTTCTAAGCCATTGGTTTTACAAAAACACCCCAGCTACAATACAAGCTTTAATATATGCTTCTATGTATTTAGACATTTTATCCTGCTAGGATTTAGGAAGTACCATTCAAATATAGCTATATGAGGGGTAGTTTGACTATAACATAATGAATTTGGCAGTATTTGTCCATCTCTACACAGCTCCATATTGGCTGGTTTACAAAACAATAGTGTAGCTTTATATTCCGTTTATAACACTCTTCCAACTTATTTTTGGGCACTTATATCCCCCCTCTATTTGTGAGAAGGGAGGACCCATGCTGGTTGAGTGTGATGGTATTTGTACTCTAACAGAGTCAAGGTCTCAATCCTGTTAGTGCAGCAGCACATGGATGTACACTGCTTACTGATACTTTGTATCAATTGCATTCCAGGCACAGTGCCAGAAAGTAGCAGGCAGAGGGAATGATTTCATGATTGGTACACACAGCACAGCAATACTAGCTTTGTGTTTACCGATCAAACAGCATAGCAATCGTGGGTGAAATTGCGTTCCACTGATCACCTAGCAACCAAATGGAACGCAGTGCCTAGCAACTACGGTTGAGGCAATTTGATCAACCGTTCCACTGCAGTCTGAATGCCATTTCGGTTCTCACACATGAAGCTGGTTAGTATCCTTTTATGTTTTGCTATATGTGTGTTAATATGGATTTCTGTATTGTATTGCCATGCTGATGAAAGTATGTATTGGGGCTGAAACGCCGATATTTTTAAATGATATAGAATAAAAGTTATATTTTATTTTTACTATCATCAAGTCCTTGGAGTGCGGACATTTCCAATTATATATATATATATATATATATATATATTTGTTTTATTATTAACTTTTACCTGCTCTGCCTTTTGAAGGAAAACAAACTTTTTTGATATGTTTTTGTTGTAGTTTACATCCTCAATATTCTGTTGGTTATATTTATACTAATTGTCTATCTTATATTCCTACTAATTCTTATTCATGGAACATTATACCCCACCTCCAGAAAAATAACTTAACAATGAGGACGTCACATGCCGTGACAAACTAAAAATGCTCTGCCAGAAAGGGATGTGCTGTCATTTTGCAGGAAGCGAATGTTCCGCCATTTTGAAAAAACCCCTGTCGGGCGCACAGGATACACACAAGAGCGGGTTTTTTGATTTGTTGGGAGGTTTGGGATTGTATGGGGCTTAATTTTTGGCAGTCCGCCCCACCTTGGAAAAGGTAATTACTCCCGGAAGAACCATATTTGGACATTGATCATTCCACACCTGTATCTGACTTCATTGTTAAGTTATGTATAAATGGCATGCTTTTATTTATGTCGGTAGATGCACCTGAGGAATATCTCTTATCGGTCAAAACGTGTTGTGTTTTTCCTTTATTAACACCTCAGTTTTTGTTGTGTTTATAATGTTAAAATAAAGTATATTTATACCCATTTTACTGGTTCCTTATCTTCAATCCAGAAGGGAAACATCACAGAGACCTGACACACCAACCTGAGTGTGTTGAAAATACCTACAGAGCTTAGAGTCGACCTTGCGGGCTCTTTCATTTGAAAATGTCCTCTATACCCTTTATGCGGAGACCACGTTATACAAGTTTTTCCTGTTACTGGCTCGGCTTCGCTTTACTACTCTGACCTTGGCTTGCTTTATCGTTCTGTCATTTTCTGTATTACTCGACCTTGGCCTGTCCCAGACTCTACTTTACCTGCTTGCCAAACTATTTCATCTCATTGGGGTCGGCAGGATTTATCTTGGCTCCCTCGTTGCTTTAACGACACCCTGAGTCACAGCTGCTCGAATGTGAGCATGTGCGATGTGACGGATCACCTGGCACCCCGACTGGGCACCTCCATCAATGGATGCTTCCTAGCTGACACCGAGGACTATAAGCACTGCACCGGACACAACAACCACTGCAGACTACACCATCTCACCATCTTCCTTCAACTGGAATCTCACCATCTTCCTTCAACCCTGTATGAACCTCCAACATCCAGGACCGTGTGGGAAAGGCCTCTCCTCCAGGAACAGCTCTTAAAAGAGCTAAGTGATTAAAACCCAGGAGTATACAGAGTATAGCAACCCCCAGTGTGATTATAGCAGTTCCCCTCCATTCACGAGACAAGACTACATGTTGAGGGTCAAGCAGGAACTCTAAGTTTAATGGGGCACACTGGCCTTTTATACAAGTTTTACAACAAAGGTGACGCCCAGGTGGACTCAGTTGGGCAAGGGACACAAGATTAACAAGCCAATAGAAACAGAGTAACAATGAACGACACTCCCACATACATTACACAATCCCTCCCCTCTGCCTGTGATACAATTAAAGTAGATAATACAATAACCCAATTATCCACAGGCAGAAAAACACACAATTTCCACAAAATACAGAAAACACCCCAAAACATAACGTATATCCATAAATAATTATATACCCTGATAACCCTGATCTGGGTGAACAACATATCCAAAACTCACCCAGATCAGAGCAGGGGTTCAGGAAATTCCTGGAAGTCTCTTTTGACTGACCACGAACAAACAAACGAACAAACTACCGAACTGAGTCAATAGTCTTACCCTGGAGCTTGTTCCCTTCATCCAGATGAATGATCTCACCGAACAGTGCCCTTCTAAGCTGAATAGAAACGAACGCAGGCAATGATGGAAGTTCAGTGTTGTTCGGGAGTTTCTGTATCTGATTTCAGTTCCATGAGATTTATGCCCAAACACTGCTGTTTGCATACATGCGAACAAGATTGCCGCCACCTCGTGGTTGTTCATAGGAATCGCAGCCACCAAGACGAACAATTAGAACACCGTGGTGAGAAACGTTCCAAGTTGTTAATAGGTATTAATAAGCTCCAGGGTGATCTCTGTTCGTGCGGTTGTTCGGTAAACTAACCATATAGTCCCAATTGCATGAACAGAGCCTGTTTAAAGTATATTAACCAGTTCTGTTGCAGGGGCCATAGTCACAGGGTAAAAGGCTGGCTCAGAATCCCGCGAGAGGACCCAGCGGAGCTGCTGGTTAGAGCTCTGCCGGTCCTCTCCTCCTTCCCTCACTCCCTCCCTCCCCAGCCTGCGGCCGCCTGTAATGATGCCTCTGGGCCGGTGAGGGAGATCTTTGATCTCCCCACCAGCCCATGGAGGCACATGCCGGCCTTGGCCCACGGCCATCGTGGTCCACCGGTCATTTGCCCGGTATGCCCGATGGCCAGTCCTGGCCTGTCTACATGTATGAGTGTGGGATGGATGGTGCATGATTGGCTATGTGCTACGTGTGGGAGTGTGAGATGTGAGGAAGTGGGTGGTGACAAAGCAGACTGACCTCAGTGCCACTTAGGAGCTGGGCCAGCAACATGTTTCCTGTGATCCTCCTCATCCTGTTGTTTGGGCCTGTAGGATATTCAGCCTGTGGCATGGACATTGAGGCTATGTTGTCTGCCCTCAGGGCTAGTGCAGCAGCAGACGGTGGCCAGCAGCTCCGCGAGCAGTTTCGGCGCCTGCTCCAGCCACAGGCGCCTGGAGATGTGGCTCCCCCTCCCAGCCCGGTGGCTCCTCCATCCCTGCCTCCTGTGGTACCCTCCCTGGATGGTCGGTCCAGCTTGGGTTGGCGCACCCGCCCTCCGGCTCAGCTGAGCCCAACTGCCTCCCCTCGGGCCCGGTACAGGAGCCGCAGCCCGGGCCCAAGACGACAACAGGCCCGCGCGCGGGAACCACGTGGCTCGCGGCCTGCAACGTCCCTGGCCGCCCCGGTCTCGCTTGCGGCTGCAGGAGGCCAGGCAGCGGCCTCTCATGTGGGCCGCCATCCTTTGGCCAGGCGTTCAGCCAGGGTGGCGAGCGGGATGCCGCCAGGGGCCCCCACCTCACGCCCGGCAGTGGTGAGTGTGCCGCCAGTGGGCCTCTCCCACTGCCGCCAGGTGGGGGGGTTTCTTCCCCCGACTCTGGGTTCTCTGGCCCTCATGGTCCCCCCTCCCTTCCTCCTCACTTGTTCCCCCCCTTTTGGGGGACCGCTGGGCGGGTGTATCCCCGGTCATCCATGGGGTGGGGGTGTTCCCCGCGGTCCCTGGGCCTCTGGGCCCCTTCCACCCTGCCCCCTCCACCTTCTCTGCCCCTCCCCCATTCTCTGGGGGTTCCACGGGCTTAGTTGTTCCCCCCTCCGCCCCTGCTCCCCCTCCCCTTGCTCCCCCTTCCCTTTCTCTTGGGCCCGGGGGTCCCCCCTGCTGGGCCCTCACTCCTGGGGACCTTGTCTGGGTCTTCCCCCACCCCTCCTGCCCCTGTTTCCTCTCGCTATCTCCCCTCCCCTGCTCCTCCCTTCCCTCTTTCCTACTCTGCCTTCCTCCCCCCTGTGTCCTCGTCTCCCCTGGCCACTGGGTCCAACCTGTCCCTGGGGTTCCCTCCCCCCTACTTACCTGTCTTAGCAGCCTCCTGTGCAGGGGCGTGGGCTCACGATCTCTTCACTGCTTCCTCAGGCTCTGGGTGCTGTTGCTGGATCCGTCCACCAGATGGCGCCTGGAGCTGTGGTGAATATGGACACTGCTGTTCATGCCATGGAATCCTCTTCACAGGTTGCTGCTGCTGCTCTGGTGGCGCCAGCAAGTCCTGGGTCACCGCCAGGTGAGTCACATGTTCCTGCGCTTGCTGGGGCATCCACGCTGGGTGGGTTCATGTTGGGTCTGTGGGAGCTTTTTTCCCAGTGGGAGCGAGAGGCGCTAGCCCCTCTATCTTGTGGGATCAGATGGACATTGGCCTGTGGCTGTCCATCATGACTCGCCTGGCGGCGCACCAAGGGGGGACGTTGTCCTTTCTTGGGGTGGGAGGCGGATGGGGCGGTTCTACCCCATCGGCCTCACACGGGCGGCCGGCTGTTGTTGGAAGTTCAACGACAGCCAATGCAAGTGGGGAGCAACATGTCGTTTTAAACACGAATGCTCCCATTGCGGGGGTGCCCACTCGGCATCCCGCTGTTTTAAGCGGGATAAGTCTGGGGACAAAGGCGATGTGGGGATTAAGGGCAAAGACGCCAGTGGCCGTGGACATGATGCGCCCCTGGCTCGGCTGTTATAGGAACTGCCAGGCTGCGGGGTTGCTGCTGGAGGGGTTTACGCAGGGGTTTTGGATTCCCTTCTCAGAGCTCCCCTCCTCCGGGGCAGTCAAGAACTTAAAGTCGGTGTTTGATTTTCCAGAAGGAGGTTTCACTAGGGCGGGTGGATGGGGCCGTTCGAGGCCCCTCCATTGTCAAACTTGCGGGTGTCTCCCTTGGGGGTGGTGCCCAAGAAGGAGGCGGGGAAATTTCGCCTGATTCACCATTTATCGTACCCTCGCGGGGGCTCGGTAAATGATGACATCTCTGCCGAGCTGTGTCGGGTGTCTTATGCTTCCTTTGACGCAGCAGTACGCATGGTCAAGGCGGTGGGTCCCGGGGCATTGCTAGCAAAGGCGGACGTGGAATCAGCGTTTCGCTTGTTGGCGGTGCACTCCGATTGCCATCATCTCCTCGGTTGTTGTTTCCAGGGCCAGTACTATGTAGATATATGCCTCCCGATGGGGTGCTCCATATCCTGCTTTTACTTTGAGTGCTTCAGCACTTTCCTGGAATGGGTGATATAGCAGGAGTCGGGGATCGACTCCTGCCACATCGATTACCTTGACGACTTCCTGTGTGTGGGCCCTGCGCATTCTCCGGCGTGTAGGAGCCTGCTCACCACGGTGGAAAGGGTATTTGGGTGCTTTGGGGTTCCCCTTGTGCTCTATAAGACTGTGAGGCCGGTGACGTGCCTTAGCTTCCTGGGCATTGAGATAGATTCGGTGGCCTTGGAGTGCCTGCTGCTGCTAGACAAGGTGGAAGGGTTGCGCCGGGACGTGGCGGTAGCACGGGGCTTGCGGAAGATACAGCTATGCCAGCTGCAATCGCTGTTGGCGAAGTTGAACTTCGCATGCAGGATCATGCCCATGGGACGGATTTTTAGCAGGCGCCTAGCGGCCGCAACCACTTGGGTGGCAAGGCCTCGGCACTACATTAGACTCACAAGGCAGTTACGGGACGATTTGGATGTCTGGGGTACATTCTTGGCGGATTATAATGGGAGGTCGTATTGGTAAGCGCAAAAGGTGTCCGTTGCGGATCTCCACCTCTATACGGACGCGGCGGGTTCCGTCGGCTTTAGGGCGATACTGGGGTCACGCTGGTGCGCTGACACTTGGCCTGGGGACCGGTACACCTTTGGCCTGACTAAGAATCTGTCTTTCCTCGAACTTTTCCCCATTGTGGTGGCGTTGGAGCTCTGGGGTCTGGACTTGCTGGATCGGCGGGTTGTCTTTCACTGTGACAACCTGGGGGTCGTGCATGCGATTAACCAGCTCTCTGCCTCCTCCCCACCAGTGGTTCGTTTGCTCCAGCGCCTAGTGCTACAGTGCCTGTGCCTTAACGTGTCTTGTAGGGCGCTGCATGTTCTAGAGGTTCACAATGTAATTGCGGACGAGGATGGGTGCCGGTGTCCGGTGGAACTATGGTCCCTGGGCTCGACAGGCTGATGGACCTGGTTCGAGGGTCTGTATCGAGTTCCACTTGGGCCAGATACTCGAAGGTATGGGCGGAATGGCTTGAGTGGGAGACAGGTCTGGGGGTTTTCCAGGATACGCCCGTTTGATTGCAGGGATTGTTGTGGCTATTGAACACTTGGGTATCGGCGGGCATGTCACCTTCGGCGGTGTCCTCGCGCCTGGCTGAGCTGAGTTTTTTCTTTAAGCTGCAAGAGTGGGGGGACGTGACCAAGGAGTTTGTGGTGAGGCAGGTGGTTAAGGGGCTGCGTAGGGGGCGGGTTACGGTGGATACCCGGAGGCCGGTGTCGGGGTGCTCCTGGTGCAATTGTGCCAAGTGCTCCCACAGGTGTGCTTCTCGGACTTCGAGGTGCGGCTTTTTCGCTTGGCCTTTTTGTTTGCTTTCTTTGAGGTTATGAGGATTGGGGAGTTGGTGTGTCCAAGCAGGGCGACCATTGGGGGAATCCTCTTCTCGGATGTCAGGGACGGGCCAGACTGGGTCTCCTTTAAGATTCGCCGCTCCAAGACGGACGTGTTTGGTAAAGGTAAGTGGGTTCAGCTGGCAGCTGCCCCAGGGTTGGCCATCTGCTCAGTTCTGTCCTTCCGGTGTTTTTGCGCAGTTCGCCCTGCACTGGCTGCCCCCCTGCTAGTGCACGAGGATGGGAGCTTCCTCTCCCATTTTCAGTTTGTCAGGGTATTTCGGCTGGGGTTGGCTGCGTTGGGCGTGGAGGGTGCGGAGTTTGGAGGGCACTCCTTCCGAATTGGCGCAGCGACAGAGGCTTCTCGGCTGGGTATGCCGGATCAGGAGGTACAGCGAATAGGGAGGTGGGAATCCACGAGGTTTGTCTCTTATGTGCGTCCTGCCAGTCTCCTGAGCTAGACTGTTTTGTTTTACTCCGCAGGTCGAGTCCACTACAAGGTCTGGTTGATTGGCCACTCCTATATCCACTGGGCGAGGCAGAGAGCGGCAGTCCAGCCAGGGGGGGAGCGTCTCGGTCTCACACCAGTAACTGCGGAGGTACGGTGGTTTGGGGTCAAAGGCATGAGGTGGGTCCGGCTCCTCCCTGACTTGGTCAGGCTTTCCCGCTTGCTTGGGGCTCCATCGTTTTTGATTATCCATCTGGGGGTAATGATCTGGGGACCATGCCTGTGGGGGGCCTGGTGGACATGGTCAGGAGGGACTTGTCCCAGATCTTGATCTTGTTCCCCGGCATATCCTTGATTTGGTCGGAGGTAGTGGCAAGGAATTTTTGGCGGCAGGCCCCCAGCCAGAGTGCGCTGGAGCGCAGCTGCAAGAAGTTTAATCGGCTGATTGCAAAGTTTGTAACAGGGGTTGGGGGAATCTCGATACGGCACCAGGTTTTTGAAAAAGATGTGGCACAGCTCGACCTGTTTAACTTGGCGCTTCAAGAAGCTTTGGAACAGGACATGGGGGGTTTCGGTGGGGGCCCCCGCTGATTTTAGGCTTAAAACAGCAGGGTTTGTGGCGGGGCATGTCCTTGCCAAATAAGGGATGGTAGATTAGATGAAAATAGGGATAATGGATGGGTTTCATCCTCCCCCTGTCTCTTATGGTGAACCTGGAGGAGGTACCAGGTTGGACGTGTCCCCACTGGGTTGTAAGTCGACCGGTGGGGAGCATTATGGTTGGGCTCCACCGAGCGGAAAACCGGCCGGTGGGGAGCCCTGAAAAGGAAGAGGTTTAATTATGCTGAGGTGGGGAGGTAAGAGCCTTGGGGAAGTTAGATTGGCAAGGACGGTTTCTTGATTACTATATGACTGTATAAAAAGTGTTTATGTTAATTTATTATGTTATATGTTTAAGGAGTTACACAGTATTTGGTGATGTTAATAAATGATGTGGCCTGTTTTCCCAAGAAGTTGTCTGTCGTTATTTGAAGGGGTAAGTTATGTTTTTTTATGGGGGGATGAGGGGAATGCCCACTACGTTCATACATGCACCTACAACAGCCCCTATGCCACCCTGCGCGCATCACAGACCACATACCCTCTTTACGCATCCCAGATTCTATGCTCCCCTTCACCCATCCCACTACAGCCCAATCCCTCTAATTCCTATCCCTCCCTGTACTCACCACACCGACCGCAGTCTTCTTGCACACCCCTCAACTTCTCTCTCTCCCTGCACTCACCTCACTCACTACAGCCCTTATGCCCCCTTCATCCAACCCAGCCCTATGCCTTCCTGCACCCACTACAGCCCCTATCCCTCACTTGACCTCCCAACACCCAATTCCCACACACCCCCTACACCTACAACAGCTCATATGCCCCCTCACGCCCCGCAGCCACTATCCACACACATACTAAAGCCTCTGTTTCCCCCACAAATGAACCTCTATTATCCATACAAACACACAGACACTACAGCCCCAGTTTCCCCCAGATGTCTTCTACAGCCCATATCCCACACACTTACAACATCCCCTATCCACACACACTCTGCAATAAATCCAGCCCTCTCCACTCACATTTTACACTGGAAACAGCTCCATCCACACGCAAACCCACAGTTCACCTCACTGTATGCACAGAATTCCAAAAGCAGCATCCCCTTACATGCAATACCACATGCAACCTCTCCACACACACACACAATAATCGCAAGCAGCATCCCCACCATTGCAGTAGCCTACACACACTTGTGTGGTTGCACATGTGGGGGATGCTGCTTGTGATGTCACCCGCAAACACAGAGGAAGGGTGTAATTTAATATGCTTTATTTCTTCATTGTAATGGGTGGGGGAGGAGAAGAGGAGGCATGACTATGTGGCTCTCACACATTATATCTGTGTGAGAGCCACACAAGACCTTGCACCTGGAGGGGGGCCCTTGATCTCCTTTTGACCGAGGAACCTGTGAGTTGCCAGTCCGCCCCTATCTACAGTTGAACAATTACTCCTAGTAAAACTAAAGCAAATTCACATTTCAGACACACCTAACATTCTAGCATGTGTTATTTATAAAATGTTTCCATCAGGTTTCATCAGGATAGGTGACCTAGAGCCCGAAATCATGCCTCAAGCAAAAACAGATGAATCCTGTCTAAAACTTGATCAATGTCATATATCCAGGGCAAACATTGCAAATGAAGAGAATAAATAGAAACATGTTTTGTTTTTTCCGATAGCTGTATACTTTACTATGTTGACTACTAGGGGCAAAGGACAGTTATAACAACAATTTACAGGGGCCAAGATGGAGCAACATTTTGCAGGATACAGAGGTGTAGATTCCTACATTTAATTTTATGTTTAACAAATGCATTTTGGTAAATATAGGAAAATATAAACATAAAATTAAAAATCATAGGAAGTTACAGATAGTCTTCAAGAAACACAATTTGTCTGTACAGTTTTCAATCCAAGCAGAAAAAGCCCTTTGATCTAGATCCATTTTTGTATAGGATCCATATGAAATGTTTTAGCAAAATCCAAATAAATCCCACTCACTGCAACACGTAAAGCAGCAGTGTTCAATGCTATATTCAGAAAGGTGGCTACATTTATTAGCCATGAATACATTTATTTAGCCAAATTGGCCTGCCATTAATAGTCTAAATAGCTTGGAGGTTGACTGCTATGCGTAGGCTAGTGGGTAGACTTTTAAAGTGATCCCAATCTTTTAAAAGTGGCCGGTCACAGCAACATAAATTAAAAATGGAAAAAACATATGATTTGAAGTAGCCTGTGGCCAAGCTTGGATTAGCTGTTGGGTTTACTGTGCAGATCAGGGCCGCCATCAGGGCATGACAACCGCAACGGTTGTCATGGGCCCGGCGGTCCTGGGGGGCCCGGACTGCTCAGGTCGTCCGGGCCCCACATTCAGTGGGTTCATACCGGGTCGCAGGGGGCCCTGCGACCCGGTATGTACCCACAGGGCCAGCCTCTTCTCCTGGGGGGCCCAGCAGCCGGTCACCTCAGGGCCCCCCAGAGGCTGGCCCTGCTGACACCGGGCGGGCGCGCGAGGGAGCACTCTCTGTGTGCTTCCTCTTCAGCTCCCTCGCGCACCGTACTAATGCCGGAGCCGGAAGATGACGTCATCTTCCGGCTCCGGCATCAGTATGCCTGCCTGCCCGCCCCCTGCGGGGGGTAGGAGGAATGAAATTCGGGGAGTGGGGGTTAGGAATGAAATGGGGGAGAGGGGGGGAGAAGGAAATTTGAGGAGGGAGGAAAGGAATGAAATGGGGAGGGAAGGAATGAAATGGGAGGGAGGAATGAAATGGGAGGGAAAAGAAATTAAATTTATGGGAGGGAGGAATGAAATGGGAGGGGAAAAGAAATTAAGGGGGAGGGGGGACAGGAATTAAATTTAAGGGGAGGGGGGACAGGAATAAAATTTGAGGGAGGGAGAGGAATTAAATTTGAGGGAGGGAGAGAGCAAGGAAATTTGAAGGAGGGAGAGAGGAAGGAAATTTGAGACGGGGAGAGGAAGAAAATTTGAGGGACGGGGGGAGAGGAAGAAAATTTGAGGGACGGGGGGAGAGGAAGGAAATTTGAGGGACGGGGAGAGGAAGGAAATTGGAGGGGGGGTGAAGGAAATGAGGGGGAGAAGAAGGAAATTGGAGGGGGGGAAGAAGGAAATTGGAGGGAGGGAGGGGGAGAAGAAGGAAATTGACGGGGGGAGGGGGAGAGATTGACATCCATCACACACAATGCACCCCTTGCACACAGAAAAACACACAATGCATTACACACAGACACACGTACACAAGCAATGCATCCCTTACACACAGCAACACACAATGCACCCCTTACACACACTCAATGCATCCCTTACAGACGCACACACTGCATCCCATACATACACAAACTCATCTTGCAGCCCTTACACATACAAACACAGATTCACACAATGCATTCCTTACACACATCAGGACATCCCCCACACACACACTCCACTCCCTGTGAACAAACTCATTGGTGGAACATGAAGGTGGACCCTGGGACCCAGACCTTGAGCTGTGTAAAGGGTCCTCAAAAAAATGGAGCTGCTTCCCGTTCTCCCAGAACAGTGATTTTTGTGACCACAGTTACAAACCGCCTCCAGAGAGCCTGTTGTACACCAGACCAGTGGAGCCAGACGGCAGCTAGAGCCCATCATCATCCTCATCTGGTTGTAAGTAGGCAATCTAGTATATTATTCGTGGCACTAATCTCTAATTTACCTCACATTAAAGGGACACTATAGTCCCCAGAACCACTGCAGCTTAATGTAGTGGTTCTGGTGTCTAGCCTGTCCCTGCAGGCCTTTTAATGTAAACACGGCGGCACTGCAGCACTGGTGTTAGTTAACATGGCAGATCATATGGGTGGGGCTTTGTGATGTCCCATTGTGCACTTTGGGCGGACTCTGGTGCAGGCACTGGGGGGCCCAGACCTTGAGCTGTGTCAGGGGCCCCAACATTTCTGATGGCAGCCCTGGTGCAGATGTCCAATGTTTCCTGTGGATTACATTGAAAAGGGTTGAGTGAAGTAAAACACACACAAAGGGGCTGAGTGAATTAAAATGCAAAGGAGCTATAATCAATTTAGCAGTGCCCATAAGTACAGCATTGGTAAAGTGAAGTAACCAGGACAAACTCTCAAACAGCAATGAACTTTGTTCACCATAGTGACCCTATCATCTGTCTTCCACAGTCTGAGTTTTAAAAAGTTCCCTGCTGCAAAACAGAACATTGCCCAACTCAACATCATGGCACCTCCTACAATTAAATGCAGCAAGTGCCCCAAATTACAACCCTGGCACACCAAGCTGACCCGTTACCTCCAAAAATGTTCCAGAACTGCTGAACACTGCTGGTGAAAATCTCACTTTAAATCATAACTAAAATGTTCCATACCTTTTATCAATTTAGCAGCTCGTCTCTGGACTTTTTCTAGTGCCATGATATCTTTCTTTAGAACAGGCGCCCCAAACTGCACAGCATATTCAATGTGTGGTCTTACCAGTGATTTATAAAGAGGCAAAATTATATTTTCATCCAGAGAAATTATGCCCCTATTTATACATGACAAAACCTTACTGGCCTCAGCAACTGCAGATTGACAGTGCATATTGCTGGCTAATTTGTTGTCTATAACAATTCCCAAATCCTTCTCGTGTGTGGTTATCCCTAGTTCACTACAATTTAGGGTGTAAATTGCTTGTGCATTCTTAACCCCAAAGTGCATAACTTTGCATTTCTCTACGTTAAATTTAATTTGCCATTTTAGTGCCCAGTCCCACTATCTATCCAAATCCTTCTGCAGCAAAGCAATATCCTGCTCACATTTTATTACTTTACAAAGCTTTGTGTCATCTGCAATAGAGATGTCGCGAACCGTTCGCGAACTTCCCGCGAACGGCTCGCCGCAGTTGAGCTCCGGTCAGCTGACACAGAGCTCGCCGCAAACTGCGGTGAGCCGTTCGCGGGAAGTTCGCAAACTAATCTGCAAACACTGATACATGGCTTTCAATGCCTGTTTCAAGATCATTATTTCAGATCTCGTTAGCAAACAATGTTGATCTTTTGATCAACATTCAAGTAGGGAAGCATTTTGGAAACAGTGATCACAATATGGTAATTTTTTAAATAAACTCAAAAAAGCAAAAGCTCGAGGGGTATACTAAAACTTATAATTTTGAAAAAAGCCAATTTCAATAAGATTAGGGCAGCTCTGCAGAATATCAACTGTCATAAACTCCTTAGTAAAAAAAACACTGAGGATAAATTGAAAGTCTTCAAACAAATATTAGAAAGGTACATTTTTCAGTATGTACCATTGGGTAATAAATATAAAAGAAACAAAATGACACCAATGTGGCTTCATCTTTCATTCAATAGATTTACTAGCCTTAACAGAAACATGGCTCTCCCCTCTGACACTGCTACCCCTGCATCTTTGTACTTTGGTGGTCTTCAGCTTACCCACAACCCAAGAAACTATGAATGTAAAGGTGTAGGGTTTCCTCCTCTCCCCTCACTGCTCCTCTAAACCTCTAACCACCTCCCCTTCCCTCTCTTTCCCATCATTTAAAATACATTCAATTCACCTTTTCAAACCCTTCTCTGCTAACATTATTTATCATCCCCCTGGTTCCCCTCTCCTCTTCCTTGACCACTTTGCTGCCTGGCTACCCTACTTCCTTTCTTCTAATATTCCATATCTAATTCTTTGGGACTTCAATATTCCCATTAACTCACCTTTGACCTCAGCAGCCTCTAAACTACTTTCAATTACTTCCTCCCTCAGGCTATCACAGTGGGCTAATTCTCCCACCCATGTAGCTGGCAATACCCTTGACCTAATCTTCTCTTATGCATGTACAGTATCTAATATCTGCAACACTCCATTTCCTCTCTCTGATCACCACCTCTTATCATTTGCTCTTGTGTACCCCCTCACCCAACAACCCCAACCTAACTCCCCTCAACCTTAATTCCTTGATCTCCAGCAGCTGTCAACTGATATCGATTCAAAACTTCTATCCATCCCTTCCCTCTCCTGTCCTTCACTGGCCATCTCCGCATATAACACTACCCTCACCCCTGCTTTAAACGCTGCAGCACCTCTCCAAACAAGCACTTCGATGAGGACACGCCCCCAACCGTGGCATAATAACTCAACACGCTACCTGCAAAGATGCTCCCGTTGTGCTGAACGCTCCTGGAGGAAGTCTCACACCCAGTCAGACTTTCTCCATTATAGATTCATACTGTGTTCATACAGCGCAGCCCATGTCCTCACCAAACAGTCCTACTTTTCCTCTCTCATTAGTTCATGCTCCTGCAATCCCAGGCGTCTCTTTGACACCTTTAATTCTCTTATTTGCCCTGCTGTGGCCACCCCCCCAAACTAACCTTCCTGCCAATAGCTTTGCCTGTTACTCTACCGACAAGATTGAACAGCTAAGGAAAGAATTCTCCCCTCCTTGCCGTTCTCTTTCTCAACCACACATCACAATATGGTAATTTTTTAAATAAACTCAAAAAAGCAAAAGCTCGAGGGGTATACTAAAACTTATAATTTTGAAAAAAGCCAATTTCAATAAGATTAGGGCAGCTCTGCAGCATATCAACTGTCATAAACTCCTTAGTAAAAAAAACACTGAGGATAAATTGAAAGTCTTCAAACAAATATTAGATAGGTACATTTTTCAGTATGTACCATTGGGTAATAAATATAAAAGAAACAAAATGACACCAATGTGGCTTCATCTCTCATTCAATAGATTTACTAGCCTTAACAGAAACATGGCTCTCCCCTCTGACACTGCTACCCCTGCATCTTTGTACTTTGGTGGTCTTCAGCTTACCCACAACCCAAGAAACTCTGAATGTAAAGGTGTAGGGTTTCCTCCTCTCCCCTCACTGCTCCTCTAAACCTCTAACCACCTCCCCTTCCCTCTCTTTCCCATCATTTAAAATACATTCAATTCACCTTTTCAAACCCTTCTCTGCTAACATTATTTATCATCCCCCTGGTTCCCCTCTCCTCTTCCTTGACCACTTTGCTGCCTGGCTACCCTACTTCCTTTCTTCTAATATTCCATATCTAATTCTTTGGGACTTCAATATTCCCATTAACTCACCTTTGACCTCAGCAGCCTCTAAACTACTTTCAATTACTTCCTCCCTCAGGCTATCACAGTGGGCTAATTCTCCCACCCATGTAGCTGGCAATACCCTTGACCTAATCTTCTCTTATGCATGTACAGTATCTAATATCTGCAACACTCCATTTCCTCTCTCTGATCACCACCTCTTATCATTTGCTCTTGTGTACCCCCTCACCCAACAACCCTAACCTAACCCCCCTCAACCTTAATTCCTTGATCTCCAGCAGCTGTCAACTGATATCGATTCAAAACTTCTATCCATCCCTTCCCTCTCCTGTCCTTCACTGGCCATCTCTGCATATAACACTACCCTCACCCCTGCTTTAAACGTTGCAGCACCTCTCCAAACAAGCACTTCGATGAGGACACGCCCCCAACCGTGGCATAATAACGCTCCTGGAGGAAGTCTCACACCCAGTCAGACTTTCTCCATTATAGATTCATACTGTGTTCATACAGCGCAGCCCATGTCCTCACCAAACAGTCCTACTTTTCCTCTCTCATTAGTTCATGCTCCTGCAATCCCAGGCGTCTCTTTGACACCTTTAATTCTCTTATTTGCCCTGCTGTGGCCACCCCCCCAAACTAACCTTCCTGCCAATAGCTTTGCCTGTTACTCTACCGACAAGATTGAACAGCTAAGGAAAGAATTCTCCCCTCCTTGCCATTCTCTTTCTCAACCACACATAGATCATGCCTTTCCTACCTTTCAGACATTCTCCCCGGCTACTATCCAAGAGGTGGATGCTCTTCTCTTTTCCTTTGCCCCACCACTTATCAAAGTTACTAATGACCTAATCGCAGCTAAATCCAAAGGCCACTACTCCATACTAATTCTTTTTGACCTCTCTGCTGCCTTTGACACCGTTGATCATGCTCTCCTTCTTCAAACTCTTCAATTACTCGGTCTCTGTGACTCTGGCCTCTCATGGTTTTCCTCTTATTTCTCCCAAAGCTCATTCATTGTCTCCTTTTCTTATGACACCTCCTCCCCTCGTCCTGTCTCGGTTGGAGTCCCCAAGATAGGTCTTTATAATGCCTATCTTGGCAAACTTATTACCTCTTTTGGATTCGACTACCACCGGTACACTAATGACACTCAGATATATCTCTCCTCCCCGGACCTCTCTCCTGCCGTCACTGCTTGCCTTTCTTCCATCTCTGACTGGATGTCCTCCCGCTTTCTGAAACTCAATCTCTCTAAAACTGAGCTTTTCCATCTTAAAAACATAGCTCGCATCCGCCTCTTTGTTACGCAAGATGCTACCAAGGAGCTTGTCCATGCTCTAGTAATTTCCCTCATGGATTATTGTAAGATCTCCTGATCTTCCCAAAAGCCGTACTGCACCGCTACAGTCCATAATGAATGTTGCCGCCAGACTGATTTTCCTCTCTAGTCAATTCTCTCACACCTCACCCCTCTGTCAGGCCTTAAATTGGCGTCCTGTATGCTATAGGAGTCAATTCAAGATACCAATTCACACATATAAAGCAGTGAACAATTCTAGCCCCTCTTATAACTCTTCACAGATCCATAGGTATGTCCCTCCTCAGTCTCTCCGCTCTGCCCGTGACCACCTCCTGTCCGTTGTTTGCACCCGTACAGCCAAATCACGCTTGCAGGACTTCTCGCAGGCAGCTCCCTTCCTATGTAATAGCCTGCCTATCACCATCAGACTCTCACCTAGTCTTGCCTCTTTTAAGAAGTGCCTTAAAACCCATCTATTTAGGAAAGCTTATGGCCTCCCAGACTAACCTCTACCTCACATACCTGTCTCTTGCTATCTCCTAAAGGGCAGCACTCTACTCTCTCCTCCAGCTCTGCCTCACTCCCACCTTATTTGATTGCAAATTCCTGTCCTATTGTGTTTTACACGCCACCTCCTATAGAATGTAAGCTTGTTTAAGCAGGGTCCTCTTTAACCTATTGTTCCTGTAAGTTTTTTGTAATTGTCCTATTTATAGTTAAATCCCCCTTTTCATAATATTGTAAAGCACTACAGAATCTTTTGGCACTATATAAATGGCAATAATAATAATAATAATAGTAGAGAAGTAAAACAAGAGAAAAATAAAAAAGGGCATTTAAAGCATTTAAATCAGACAAATCAGAGGCATCCTATATAAGATATAAGAAAGCTAATAATGCTTGCAAAAATGCAATTAAAGTGACTAAACTAGAAAATGAAAAGTTTATAGCCAAAGAATGCAAAACCAACCCCAATTTTTTTTTAAAGTACATTAATTTTAAAAAAAACCCACGGAAAATGAAAGTGTAGGTACACTGGAAACAGAGATGGGTCTGTTAGTTAACAATGGGTCTGTTAGTCAATGAAGACCAGGAAAAGGCAGACATTTTAAATAACTATTTTTCTTCAGTATATATTATATTAATGAGGATTCTATGGCAAGAGATATACAAATGATTGCTGCAAAAAATTTGCAGATAACTTGTGATTGGATGACTCGAGACAAGGTGCTACAGCAGTTAAAGAAAATTAATGTAAATAAAGCTATGGGGCCTGACAGTATTAACCCACGAGTACTTAAGGAGCTAAGTGGGGAAATACGTGAACCTTTGTATGTAATCTTTCAAGATTATTTTGTTTCAGGTATTGTACCGGAGGATTGGAGGAAAGCAGATGTCGTGCCTATATTTAAAAAGAGTTTAAAATGCTTGCCTGGAAATTATAGACCTGTGAGCTTAACTTCTGAGACTGGGAAAATATTTGAAGGGCTATTAAGGGATAATATTCAGGAATTCATTGGGAAGGACTTTGTTATTAGCAATAATCAGCATGATTTTATGAAACATAGGTATGCCAAACTAACCTAATTGCATTCTATGAAGAAGTAAGTAGAAGTATAGATCAGGGTGTTGCAGTGGATGTGCTCTATTTGGATTCTGCCAAGGCATTTGATATGGTTCCTCACAATAGGTTAGTGTTCAAACTAAAAGAAATTGGTCTAGATGAATATTCTCGTTCTTGGGTAGAACAACTGGCTTAAGGATAGAGTACAAAAAGTTGTCATTAATGGTAAATTTTCAAACTGGACAAAAGTGGTGTCCCTCAGGGTTCTGTTTAGGGACCGCTTCTATTTAACATATTTATATATGATCTTGCAATAGGCATTAAAAGCCATGTTTAAATGTTTGCAGATGACAGAAAACTTTGTAAAGTAATAAAATGTGAGCAGGATATTGCTTTGCTGCAGAGGGATTTAGATAGATTGGTAGACTGGGAAATAAAATGGCAGAAGAAATATAAGGTAGAGAAAAGTTATGCACTAGGGATGCACATGGGCAAAAAAGGTGTCTGCTTCGGCAATTCAGACCAATGCATCCAGTTCAGTTCGACACTTCCTGAAATTCAGGACTTCGGCAATCGGGACTTCAGCAATTCATATCTTCGACAATTCAGAAATTCAGCAATTCGTAATCATCCCTCTCTTGTTTTGCCATTTTTCAGAAATCCAGAGCACTTTACCACCACAACCACTTACACATCTCTAGGGCTCCCTAACCCCTAACCACCACAACCACTTACACATCTATAGAACTCCCAGTGCCCGGACTACCACCACAACCACTTACATATTTGTAGGGCTCCCGAACCTTAACCCCTAACCCTAACCACTACAACCACTTAAACATCTATAGGGCTCCCAGTGCCTGGACTGCCACCACAACCACTTACACATATGTAGGGCTCCTAACCTTAACCACCACATCCACTTACACATCTATAGGGCTCATAGTGCCAGGAATTAGCTTATTGGTCAAGATTCCTTTCATCATTCACGTAATTTTCCCTCCCTCTCTTGTTTTGCCACTATTCAGAAATCCGAAGCACTTCGGCACGCCGGCAATTCGGTTCGGCACTGTGGAAATTCAGCACTTCGGCAATTCGGACTTCGGACATGCGGATGCATCCGAATGTCCAAATTTCATGAAATTCGTCCGAATGTTCATTCAGAACAAAACGAATTACACAAGTCTATTATGCACTTTTGGGTCAAGAATGCACAAGCAACATACACGCTAAACGGTAGTGAATTCGGGATAACCACACACGAGAAAGATTTGGGAATTGTCATAGACAACAAATTAGGCAGCAATATGCAATGTCAATCTGCAGTTGCTAAGGTCAATAAAGTTTTGTCATGTATAAATAGGGGCATAAATTCTCAGGATTAAAATATAATTTTGCCTCTTTATAAACCACTGGAAATTTTGTGCAACTGTTCTAAAAAAGGATATCATGACACTAGAAAAAGTGCAGAGACGCACTACAAACTTTATAAAAGGAATAGAGCATTTTATTTATGAAGAAATACGATGACTCAGAGGCAATATGATAACATTATACAAATATGTTCGGGGCCAGTACAAACCATTCTTTGGAAATCTATTCAGAAACAGGGCTATACATAGGACACGAGGTCACGCATTTAGGCTGGAAGAAAGAAGATTTAATCTAAGGCAAATGAAAGGGGTTTTTTTACAGTAAGAACTATAAGGATATGGAATGTTCTGCCTGAAGAGGTTGTTTTATCAGAGTCCATCCAGATGTTTAAATACTTCTAAAAACATAACATACAGTGATAACTGTGGCAAAACCGACCTTGCCACTGGGCATTGGAGAAGACTGATTGCCAGCCTCCTGCCATGTGACTAGGGGCCCTGGGATGTATTGCCCTTATTGGGGCTTATGGACTTTCATTGGACTGTTTTTTGGGAGGGGGGCATGGGGAAAATTGTGACAATGCCCCTTTAAGACTGTTTCTCCAGACTTGTTTGGGACACTGCCCCTTTAAGCCTGTGTCCTCAGACTTGGCTAAAGTACTTTATTCATGGTTTATTTACACTTGGTTCAGTAAATGGGGCTTACTGGACCAACTACTGTACAGGTGGACCACCCAGAAGTGGAAGCGTGCGGCTAATTTACCTCCCGGGCTGGGAGCCTGCTGTAGGCAAATTGCCGACCGCTGGGGGGCCGCAGTTCGTGCAAACTAACACTGTGTAACTGAAATCGGCTACACAGTTCCACGAACACTGCTGACTCTTACCTTCTCCTACACTCCGTTTTCAGCTACAGAGACTAAGTTCCGTTCGACAGTTTGAACTCACTGTTATACTGAGCCAAATGCACGAACGGCCTCATTCGTGCATTTGAAGGGGACTTTGGTCATTTTGCAGTGTGAAAATGTGCTTGTGGTCGGTCATAAAGGACTTCCACCTAACTTTTTAAGTACTGGACGGATTTGGCAGAATGTTATGTTTATATTTAAAGTATGCTGGTTCTGAAAAAGTATGATTTGTGAAGATTGGATGTATATTTTTAAAGTTACAGTGTATGTATAAAAAGTATATTTTTCCTGCCTGTGATAATTACATTAACCCATTGTGTGCAGTAATTATATCACAGGCAAAGGGGAGGATTTTGTGGGAGTGAATGGGTGTTGGTTTACTGTATGTTACGTGCTTTATTGGTTATTTTATAAAACCCTGTGGGCGGTACTGTATCTGTAAAACCTGCATAAAAGAAGGCCCTTTGGTGCCACTTAAATCAGTTCTACTTCACCCTCAATTTGGAGTGCTGTCTCTTATTGTGGGAATCTGCTACAAGGGATTGCTATGCTCTGCATATTCCCTTGCTATAATCACTACTAAGTACTTTTAAGAGCTTGTTCCTGTTTTGCTCGCTGAAGGAGTCTATGGTGGTTATGGTGTCTGCTGCAGTGCTTGGAGCCTACAGGAAGCGCTGGGAGCATCCTTCAATGGAGGCACCCAGTCGGGAGTGCCAGGTGATCTGTTACAATAACATTTCTAATTAGTGCGGTAATAGCTGCTTGATCCAAGGAGATATCTGACTGCCATTTTGGGGTCAAGAAGGATTTTTTTCCTAGTATGTTGCAAAATTGCAAGCGCTTCAGACTGTTATTTTTTGCCTTCTTTTGGATCAGCAGCGAAAACATATGTGAGGAAGGCTGAATTTGATGGACGCAAGTCTCTTTTCAGCTGTGTAACTATGTAATAATGTAACTACACACAAATCACCCTTGTATTCATATGCCAACATTACAGACAAACACACCCTTGCACTCATACACAAACAGAAAATATTGCATTAAATATACCAACACTATTAACCCCAGTATATAAATGTCAACACTACAAATAAAAACCTTGCATTAAAACATCAGCATTATACACAAGTATGCAAACATTCACTTAAAAATATTCCATACAAACTAACATTTACAAATACTGCATACGAACAGAGCACTGGAAAGAATGGTAAATAACAAATCTAGAGATGGTAAAGCATCATGGAATTTCTACTGCAGCTGAAGATCAACCTATTGTCTACCTCTGCTTTATAGTGGGGGAGAGCTTGACAGTTTCATGCACTGGGGTGTTTCAGTTACACCTCTGTCTATTGATAAACAGAGTTAAAGAAATACTATTGTACCA
Source organism: Pelobates cultripes (assembly GCA_933207985.1). NCBI lineage: Eukaryota > Metazoa > Chordata > Amphibia > Anura > Pelobatidae > Pelobates > Pelobates cultripes. The sequence continues at coordinate 164,186,661 of OW240912.1, forward strand.
TAACAATTTTAGTTTTTCTAAGTAATTTGGGGAAATAAATCATGCTGTTGCATTACCACTGCTTAATTATTTGCCACTTATGAGCTGAATCACTTAGTTTATGCAGCCACATTTCATTTTCAAACTGATCTTACAGCACATTGGCCTCAATTCTGCAGCGCTGTACAATTAGTGGAGGATGTACAATATACAGAGACAAGTACAAAAGGTAGAGAACGCCCCGCCCCTAAACTGATATCTAGCCATTTAAGCTTTTTTATACAAAGTGCTTAGCTAGATAGCCTGTGAGCTTAAAATGTAAATCTAAAGGATACAGTGGGAATTTGAGACAAGAGGTAGCAGGGGAAATTTGGAGGTGATGTCTAAAAGAGTTAACAGAGAGAAGCAGCTATTGGCAAAATGTAAAGGGAATGGAGAGGTAACCTCCTTCATTAGCATGCAGTATATAAATAAATCACTAACCAGAGTAAATATTTACGGTGTCCAGAAAAAGCAATGTGCTAATGTATTTCTCATTCCAGTATGCATAGATAGCACATTATTTAATGGGAAAAGAAACAAAAACATCGGTAGGACAGAAAAAAAAAAACAGTAAACAAATAATGAAGATTTAATATTTTTGGATAACAATCTAAATTTAGCATGCCTCATATAATACAGATATGAGGCGTATGTACATTTCAGACACCAAAAAACAACAGAGAAACTTTAGATTAAGCAGGTGTTTATACCCTTTAAATCCTCAGTTCTCACGAGTGTAACGCTAGGTATAAATATAAAGAGTGAGTAAATCCATGTATATAGTGCTTTAAAGGCACTTACCCTCTATATTACACTTGTGTTTTCGTGTTACATATTGAGAGAAAAACAGAAAATATACAAATTATAGTGCAGTATATCAGAGAAAAGTCCCAGAAAATTCTTTTGTTATGTGAGTTATAAGTTTAAATAAACTCACATTTTTTAGAGCCTTTTACAGTTGTAAGGCTTTAAACTTCCAGACTTCTGTGTCTTTTTTGGGTAGATCACACGACCCCTCTCTCAAGGTAAAAAAGCGTTTGTTCTTCTCCACATTATGCAGAAAAAGACACAGATAATCCAATCTAAGTGTAGTATTTTAGATACTAATTATATCAATATAAATAAAATACAAGAGTGCTCACCTTGTTTAGAGCCTTTTGGTAACTGGCTCTAAGTGTATAAGCCTAGTGTCATTTTGTGGGGTGACACTGCCCCTCTCTGGATTCACTTGCGCAGGATACAAATTGATTTATAAGTATAAAAAATATATTTATTGAAAAAGATAATATTAAAATGTGTACATACTTTTTGCTAGAAAATAAAATAAAAATAGAAAAAAATTAAATCATATATGGGTAATACAAATGTATTAAGTGGTCTAATAATAGATCCACTTATTAGCCAAAATGTGTTTCACCGAAAAAACGGCTTCCTCAGTCAGCTTTAGATTGTGTCCGGTGTTCCCTTTCTTTTAAATCCTCAAATTGCCCGCCAAATCTCCTCCTCTCCATTCCGGTGTGCTCCGTTCGACACGGTCAAGTGCCGCTGCGTAACTTCCTGCCTTTCGTACTACATGTCCCATAATGCTATGCATACTTAGACGTCACTTCCTGTGGATTCCAATATCATTATGGGTAATGTAGTCATGAATATCGTCATTTTCAAGTTCTTATTTTGGTGCATAAACGGACTCAAATCATAATAACGAAAATAGCGGAATAAAGAAGAGAAAGCATGGAGAGGTGTATAAATGTTCATTATCCATATGTTAGACAAAAAATGAAAATAAAGAACGAATATAAAGATACAAAAGTCCTGGTGTATAATTATTTATAATTCACAAATGGTTTTTTGTTATATAAAATGTTACTATTTCCCAAAGAAGGGAATGATTAGATTAACCCTATGTTGGAATCCTATAAATGTGTTTTATCAATACAAAAAATAAATATTGCATTCAGATACCATTAGTGACATGTGTACATAAATTTAGCTTCTTACTATATATGTGACAAGCATAATTTTCATAATAGAAAACAATGATAGTAATGGAAGTGTATAGTTTAGATGACTATTGTGACAGACCCATCTGTATGGACTAAAAGTACTGTGTTCGTCTGTTTTGCCATTTGCATGAATTCCCCATTCGTTTGTTTAAGGGAATGTCTTTTTTTCGTCTAACGAAACTACCGAACGGATGGCCACCCAGAAGAGAAGTGTGCTGCTGGTTAACCTATTGATCCCAATTAGAACGTTGCGGTTAACCACAGACACTTCTCAATTAAAACCGAATACCGGGTGCTCGTCGTTCGTATGTCGACCACGAGGCGGCGGCCATTTTAAACCATGCTTAAGACCAACGGTGTTCGACGGTTATTTCATGGAACTGAAAATGGACACTTTTTCAACCGAACACAGCTGAAGCCGTCGACCTTCCTTCTCAATCGACAAAAGAATACGAATGCCGGCCGTTCGGGAGATTCAACAACACGAATGGACTTAACCCAGATAGCCTTCCCATGGAGTCAATCGCATACCGAAGAACTGTAATAAACTTTGACTCCATGGCGACTGAACTATGCGAATGGGATCTGAGCGCTATTCGCCAATAATATGCACTCAGATCCAGGCTTTCTGGGGATGTGTTACACGAATGCAATATGTTCGGCAATTAGAAAGTTATATATTTTAATGTGTTTTATAACTTTGAGTTAAAATGGCGATTTGCCTCTGCTCGGGGAGATAATTGAATTACCTCCCAATTATCTCCCGAGCAGAGGGGAGGGAACTGTGATGCATGCTGGGAATATTGTGAGGATGTATGTCTGAAATGTCCCCATGTCCTTCTGTCATTTCAGTCTCCTATTTGGTCCCCTAGGGGAGTGTCCACCAAGTGGGAGACCTGCATAAATACCGGGCAGGTAGCCCACAGTTCGTGTTTTACCCTCCAAGCGGAGCTTGGTCTCGTTATTGGGGGGATTTTATTACCGGCGCCTAGAGACTGCTTATTGGAATTATTTGCCGTTTGGAAGATATTGGCGTTCGGCTAATATTGTCAGTTCGTGGATTTGGAGTTCGTGAAGGGAAAGAGCCATACAAGTACCGTTCGGGAGTTTGGAGTGTTCCCTAGCTGGTGGTTCGCATGGTTATACTGTACACGCTACCAGACCCCATTATTGCGAACGGGGAGCATTCACTAAACGGCGGTTTGCGCATTTATTACTGGAGGTACCGTAACAACTATGGTGTCCATCTTACTCCCAGTTGGTGTGTCTTGTCTCCTTATGTTTAAATGGAATAATATCGAATAGAGAAACTTTTGGGGAAAAAAAAAATATTCTAAAAAATGACAAAGTTCAAAATCTGCATTTAAACCTAAGGGGGCTAAAGTATTTAAATTGAAAAACAATTTTGTTTCTATTTGCCCTAATTTCCTTATTTCATCCTCCCCTCGCCAATTCAATGTGACCTTTTGAATGGCGACAAAAAATCGAAATTATTATGTATTAATCTAAAATGATCCGAAACACTATGTTTGTCATAACCTTTCTTTATATTCCGTATATGTACATTTCAGACACACCTAACATTCTAGCCTTCAAATGGCCAAATAAATGTTTGCATCACGTTTAATCAGAAAGGGAGGTAACAGAGCCTAAAATCATGCCTCAAGGATTCAAACAAGCAAAAGGTGAGTATGTCATATATCATAGTTTTACAGTGTTGCGTAGGTACACCTGCTAAAAATAAAATTTTGCTTGCTACATGTAAATGCTTTGCATTATAAGACATTATAATAAAGGACAAGATAATAATAAAAAAAAAAATATATGGTAATACAAACAATATGTGCAACATGATTTAATCATGAGGTGAACAGACCATGACACTATCTCAACCCTTTTGTGGAAGGTAATGAAATAGAAGAGGTTTGGGGGGTACTCAAGTTACTTGTAAGTCAGCTTGAAAGATGTGTTTGGAAATATCATATATATTTTTTTCTGACTTCTGAGCACAAATTATTTTGTTGAGATAGCTGAAAATGTGTGTCAATGCTAGTTTTAACACACCTGAGTACACAAAGGGATTGGTCAGTGTGAATCTTAGACCAGAAAACAGACAAGATACTCTTCGACCAGACATTTCCACTTCAGTCTCATATTTTGGTGTGTGGTTATTTGACAATAAAAATGTATTATTATTAATAAAGTCAATTGTGTAATTTGTCACATGGTCACATAGAAATTTAGGTTGAAAAAAGACTCAAGTCAATCAACATCAACCATACACATATTTGATGTTGTTAGTTCAAAAAAGGTAAACATTCCCGTGAAGGGATTGACACAAAAATGGAAATAAAGCCTCTTGACTCCATAATGCCAATCATATTTCTCATTTGATTAATAAGCTGTTCCCATACTCATTAAAGGGACATTCCACTGTTAACGTACAAAAAAATATCACTGCGTAGCAGATATAACCCCAATGTAGCTAAATGAGAAGTCTTTGCAGGGCCAGGACTCTCAGCAATTGCTTGACTTTTGAATTTTTTTTTTTTTTTACATTCTTTATTTTTGCAGTGCATTGAGATATGACAAACGAGCATGCGGTACCCCAACGGCAATCCTCATGCTTTTCGAGAAACCGTTATAACATTAGGGTTTGGTTAGTACTTGCACATTTTTATATTATAGGTTAAGCGAGGGTTTAGGTAAATTGAATAGTCAACTTAGTGAGGTTAAAACAGGCTTATACGATTCGAGAGCATGTTAAAGGTTAAATAGGCTTAATCTTACTACAGGTTTGGCATGTCATATTATACAGCTTTATAATGCAGTGGTTCTGCACAGTTATACAATCCATTTGGATTGACAGGGTGGACTATGTGTTTGCATGCTATATGTGTTGAAGGGTATTATCTTAGTGTCTATGGTGAGACAGTGGAGGCAGGGTTTGGTGTCTAGCATGTTCATGAATAGGCACTTTTTTTATATTTTATAGGGCAAGCTATCCACAGGCTGGCTTTATGCGTCAGTCATAGCGTATCTTTTCAGTTTCCTAGAGTGTTAGGTATGAGTGTGTGGGGCTTTGTGAAGGCTTCCCAACCCCATATATCGAGTTGGCGTTGTCCTGTGATGTGCTTGACCTGAAGGGAGTGTGTGCTTTTGCGAGCGATGGTGTTGGGGGATAGTAGGTCAATTATGCCCCAGTTGCTTTACTGCAGGAGGTGTTGCTTTGCTGGAGCTTGTAGCCAGCTGGCCATCAGGATGTGCTAGTGTGTGCCTGAGTGGGGTGATGCCGGCAGTGCTGCATACGAACGTGTTTGAGTGTGTGTGTACCACTGTGCAGATTCCTGCTTGGTGAGTGTGCTCCGGAACATAAGTGGAATAACTCCTGACCAGGGGAGTTGCGGGGGGGGGGAGGGGGTATTTTCATTATCCGGCCACAAACTATGAGTGTAGATGTGGGAGTGCTGCCGTGCTCTGTCAGTTTGAGGTGGGCTGTGCAGGGCTCTTTGTGCCATTAGGTGCGAACTATCTACAAATTCAAACATGGTGAATATTCCCTCAAAGACAACATATAAGCAAAATCATTAAATATGCAACAGGGCAGGCAATAAACTTCTGGTATTAGTTGGGTTTGTGAAAAGTATGCCTGTGTCTTCGTTCTGCTTCCCCTGAAGTGGCTAAGTGTCCAGCGTCAAACCGGTCCCCAGAGGCTGTTGTCGTTCCGTGGTCTTGGAGCTCCCGGCCCTTGGAACAAAGGAGGTGATGTGTTCTGGGTCCCAGCTATCTGTGGTCGGCCTCCCATGTGGGGTAGCAGCGATCGGGATGTCCAGTCCCAGTGCCTTCAGAAACTCGGGTGCGCCTTCCATTGAGGGGAGTGTGTGGTGGGTTCCATTCCGGTGCACCATTACGGAACCGTTGGGCCCCCATCTGTATTCGATGCCCACCGACCTCAAGCCACTGGTGAGAGAAGGTTTTCCTCCAGGTGAGGGTGGCTTTCGTTAGGTCCTGGAAGAAGTACAGTGTAGTTCCTTCAAAATCCAGTGGTGTTTTCCCTTTAAGGGCCGCCATGAGCTGAATTTTGTCCTGTATTGTTGGACATCTGAGTATCACATCTCAGGCTGTGTTTTTCGGTGCCCTGGTGGATGAGGTTAGGCGATATATCTCTGCCGTGGCTAGTTTTTTCGCTGCAGCTGTAGGCAAGATTGTGGCTATGAGGCGCCTGGAGTAGTGTGGTAGTTCGTTTGGTGTGATTTCCGCAGGGATGCCCCTTATCTTTATATTAGTGCGTCTTTGTTTGTCTTCCAGAGCAGTGAGCTGTGCAGTTATGGCTCTATGTTGTGCATATACTTGCTGCACTGATTCTTGTAGGTCAGAGAGATGTTCCTGCAGGCTCGTGGTGTCTTTTTCGGTTGCCTGCACCCTGCTGGTAATTGCTTTGATGTCTTTTTTGATGGGAGCAAGTTCCGTCGCTAGAATTGTGTGAAAGTCCGTCAGCAGGGTTTTTAGATCCTGTCTGGTGATTGGGGCTGTGTCGGCTGCATCATCCCTCTGTTTTGGGCTCTCTACCTGGGTGTCCTTGGAGGCCGGCATTTCTGGGTGGTGAGTGTGGGCTGCGGGGCACGGGGGTTCGGCAGGGGCGGTTTTGGCCTGCATAGGCCTCTGAAGCATGGCCCCGATATCCCTGCTGTCTGCTGTGTGTTGCGGTCGTTGGGAGCGGCGACCCATAGCTGGCATGTGTGCCTGTGAGTCTGTCGTCTTGGGGGTCGCCCAGTCCCACACTTGCCTTGCCACTGTGCCACTCAGGATCGCCTCCAGGCCTGTGTGCGTCAGCGTGGGGTAGGCCCCAGTTCTCTTTCTCCGCTTGGGTTGATGGGCGGCCGCAAAGAACGGCATCTACTGCTTCAGGATGGGTTGGAGGGTCTGTGTGTACCCTTTCTGTAGCTGGATGGGCCTGTTGTGGCGTGATTTTCCCAGATTTAACGCGGTTTGTGGAGGTGCACAGAAGAATGGCATCTCTCCAGGTTGATGGTCAGGCTCCGCCCCTTGACTTTTGAATTTATATCCACTGAGCTAAATAACCAGAATGTAACAGTACTACAGTCTATTGAAATCTGCACTTTTTGTAAAATGAAAAGATGACACACGACTCAGACATCAGGCACTTCAGCAAGCTAAATAGCTTTAAGTATCTGGAGATTTTCTTTAATAAAGACTGCTAAGGATGAAGCATTGTGTGCCTAGACCTTTTTTACTATATCATAATTGTTCATAAGTCATTCTTTTTTAATATTATCCCTAATATAACCCTGTTTAAGGTGTAAGTTGCATGTTGGCTCCTTATCCCAAGAAAAAAGTTGGGATTTTCTGATGGCCTTATCTATTTTGTTTCCAATATAGTAAATTCAATAAAACAAGTTGCCTCTTCTTGGACTTTCCCCAGACCCGATACACAGGAAATAGAATATATAGTGCATTACAAAAATTGCATATTATTATTATTTTATTATTTATAAAGTGCCTGCAAAATCCGTAGTGCTGTACAAAACGTGGACTAACAGACAAGTAATTATAACTAGACAAGTTGGATGTACAGGAACAGAGGGGTTGAGGGCACTGCTCACTAGTGATGTCCCGAACGGTTCGCTGGCGAATAGTTCCTGGCGAACATCGCATGTTCGTGTTCGCCACGGACGGCGAACATATGCGCGGTTCGGTCCGCCCCCTAAACACAAATTGGGGGGGGACCTAATGTCCTCCCCCCTGGCCCCCACCCCTGAGTGGTGGGAGGGGGCCCTAAATACTAAAAGGGGGGTGGACCTAAGGTCCTCCTTCCTGGCCCCCACCCCTGAGCGGCGGGTGGGGGCCCTAAACACAAATTGGGGGGGGGAACCTAATGTCCTCCCCCCCTGGCCCCCACCCCTGAGTGGTGGGTGGGGGCCCTAAACAAAAATAAGGGGGGACCTAATGTCCTCCCCCCTGGCCCCCACCCCTGAGCTGTGGGTGGGGGCCCTAAACAAAAATAAGGCAGTAAGCAGTGGGTGGGGGCCCTAAACAGAAATTGGGGGGGGACCTAATGTCCTCCCCCCTGGCCCCCACCCCTGAGCGGTGGGTGGGGGCCCTAAACAAAAATAAGGGGGGACCTAATGTCCTCCCCCCGGGTCCCCACCCCTGAGCGGTGGGTGGGGGGCCCTAAACAAAAATAAGGGGGGGAACTAATGTCCTCCCCCTGGCCCCCACCCCTGAGCAGTGGGTGGGGGCCCTAAACAAAAATAAGGGGGGGACCTAATGTCCTCCCCCCTGGCCCCCACCCCTGAGCTGTGGGTGGGGGCCCTAAACAAAAATAAGGCAGTAAGCAGTGGGTGGGGGCCCTAAACACAAATTGGGGGGGGGAACCTAATGTCCTCCCCCCCTGGCCCCCACCCCTGAGTGGTGGGTGGGGGCCCTAAACAAAAGTAAGGGGGGAACCTAATGTCCTCCCCCTGACCCCCACCCCTGAGCGTTGGGTGGGGGCCCTAAACAAAAATAAGGGGGGGACCTAATGTCCTCCCCCCTGGCCCCCACCCCTGAGCTGTGGGTGGGGGCCCTAAACAAAAATAAGGCAGTAAGCAGTGGGTGGGGGCCCTAAACAGAAATTGGGGGGGGACCTAATGTCCTCCCCCCTGGCCCCCACCCCTGAGCGGTGGGTGGGGCCCTAAACAAAAATGGGGGGACCTAATGTCCTCCCCCCGGCCCCCACCCCTGAGCGTGGGTGGGTAAGGGGGGGACCCTACCCCTGAGCGGTGGGTGGGGGCCCTAAACAAAAATAAGGGGGGGACCCCTGAATGTAATGTCCTCCCCCTGGCCCCCACCCCTGAGCAGTGGGTGGGGGCCCTAAACAAAAATAAGGGGGGGAAACTAATGTCCTCCCCCCTGGCCCCCACCCATGAGCCCTAAAAAAAGGGTGGGGGCCCTAAAAAAAATGTCCCCCCCAGGTGACTAGGCATCCCCAAACCCCTAGTCACCCCTTCCCCCCCCAAAAAAAAGTATCCCCCTACCTACCCCCCCTCACCCTAAAAATAATGGGGGGGGGGCTTTAATTAAGTACCTGTAAAAAAAAAAAAATTACCATTCAATGTTTTCTTTCTTCTATAATCTTCTTTTTTCAGACCCAAAAAAGGCCAAATAAAAAACCATAATAACCGACGCAATTAAAAAAAAACAGGTAAGTCTCTACATTTACCTGTCACAGCACTCTGATTGGTTGGTTTGAAATCCAGCCAGTCAGAGGGCTAGTGTCATTTTACACAACGTGGGACAGTTCTTTGTCATTTTCCCACACTGTGTAATTTGACTCATAACACTCTGATTGGTTACTTAATCCACCAGAGTGTTATGAGTCAAATTACACAGGGTGGGAAAATGCTGGCATAACATTTTAATAACAGCAACAGATTAACAGCTGTGTGCACTAAAACAGTTATTTGAGCAATTAAAAAATACATTGTATACATAATAATTAACAGTAGTGCCATAATAGCAGACTTTTAACCAATTTACCGTTAATAAGCGTGTGCCTACTCCAACCGATGTCCATAACAGCCATTTTACCCACTGGCAAGCGGACGCCTATGGTAATACACTCCACAAGTGTCTTACCTACCGCCGCATGCAGCAACTCATCGCGCATGCTTTCCCTAGAGAGTGCCGCGCAATGCGCATAATAGCCACTCGTTCGCGCATGTGTATAACAACATAAGCGATACACAGAAATAATGCTTCCATCAGGTATAAGGCCAACACATACGCACCATCCAGTTCACCAAACAGACCGCCCACTCACAGTGAACAATAACTGCCACATAAAAAATAAAACTAGCAAATGAAAACCTTTTTTGCTACTAGTGCCCACATAACGACCTAACTCCTGTTCTATAAACCTCAGTGCACCATGCAAACATACAAAGTATACATTACATACATGTATATACATGTTGTGGAAATGAGATATTAACATAATTTGTAGCTAGTAAAATGTCTATTTACTCATCTAACTGTAATAAGTATTATTCTGCTTATATGTGATTAGTTAAAATGGCCGCTAGGAACTTCCCCCCTAACATCGACTAACTACCTTGTGTAACAAGATGGCGCTGGAATCTAGGGGAGACCCTCATGGTCCCAGTGACATCACCCCTTGTAGGCAGAGCATTAAGAAAACCACTTAACACCTAACCAATTAATCATGTACTATTTCATGTTATCTCTGACAAAGCATATGATGTTATTCTGCTTTAAACTTGCCGCCCCCCCTGAATAAACATTCCTCAAGTTTTTCATCAACCTGAAACTTGTGTCTGGTGTGAATTACTTCAGGGAGCGTGCACGCACTTTCTCTTTATTTTGGCCAGAGGCAGATACACAAAATAATCAATTTATTGATTGATTTCCACTTCAATTGGCGCCCAACGTGGGGCCGCGGATTTGTCGGTTCGGAGGGCCGGAAGCCATCGGACCGGAGCGGACCTCCGGAAAGTGGGACAACCGGAGCCTGATCACCTCCAAAAATACAGCCGATGCCTGTATTCTCCTGTTTTGTGTTGGTCTGCCTCCGCGTCCACTTCTGGCCTCTTTTTAACAAACCTGTCGATTGTCTATCTGCCTCCTGAGTGTTTGTATGAATGTGTGTGACGGCCGGTACATGTGTTTTCTTTTTGAACCTTAGCTTGACTGCCTAGCGGGCAGGGGATGCAGACAGCCGTTGAGGGGCTGGGAACCACCCAGGTAATAGGGTCGGGATATTGTAAGCAGCCGGTGAGGGGCTGGTAACCACCCGGGTAATAGGGTCGGGATATTGTAAGCAGCCTGTGAGGGGCTGGGAACCACCCGGGTAATAGGGTCGGGATACTGCAGGCAGTCGGTAAGGGGCTGGGAACCACCCAGGTAATAGGGTTGGGATATTGCAGGCAGCCGATGAGGGGCTGGAAACCCTGGGTGGGTAACAGGGTTGGGATATCATAGACGGCCAGCGAGAGGCTGGGAATCACATGTTGGAAGGTGGAGTTTCACTGTACCGGGCTGCAGCCTAGAGAGAGAGAGGCTGGGATTGTTGATATTTGATGCTCTTTGTTTTAATATGTACATGGCCATATTGTTTTCTGTCATTTTGTGGATTTTGTTCAATTGTTGTTACAGTGTGGGTACTCTCGGTGTTTGTGTGTTGTGTGGCTCATCCTTGATTCTGGGGTTTACTCTCATCTCTACGTGTGTAATTTTTGTAAATACCTTTTACCTTTGTTCTCTATCTTTCCTGTGTCTGCTGCCCAGAGCTGTGTTAGTCACCCACGCTCGCCCGCTCCGGTCCGTGGCCACCATCTCGGGTGGGCGGACCCCTGTGACTAGTCTACGTTTAGGGAAGACGCACGGGACCCAGGTCCTCGTGGCAGTTGAGCACTGTAGACTTTTCTTCTTCTTCTTCTCCCTTCCCCTGTCTCTGTCACGTGGAACCCTTTGTTTGGTAAAGATGGGGCAGGAACATGCTAGACCTGCTAAGGGATTTTTGGCTTGTGATATTGTGAGAGAAAGGGCAGGGGAAGAAGCTATGTTGAAAATTAAGAAAAAAGCTAAGATCTGTGGTTTCCAAATGTTGCCTAGTGGTAGGTTGCAACCAGAGTTTTGACAAAGAGGGGTTGTTACTGGATAACAGATTGACGAAAGCTGTAGAGGCTTGGTATCGAGTCGCTAGGGGTCTCAAATGGACAGAGGAAGAGTTTGACTTCGAGGGGCAGACGATTTATGTGTATCACCGAAATGTTTGCAATGATGATGTTTCCCCCATGATTTTCCGACCACCGCCCTATGATGGCGCCCAGACCGCGTTAAGTAACGCCCGCCCAGCTTCCCCCATTAACGCCCAGATACCACCTCCTTGTGGTGTAGGACAAGTCCCCACCCCCTTGTGTCCCGTGCTCGGAGCTGATGGAGCCTATTACTATCCAGTACCGTTACACTCCTTTCCCCATGCTCCTACGTCCCAGCCGTCCTTCCAGCTCCCCACCGCCCCCGACCCAGCTCCAGCTTGTTCTTCTCCCACCACTCCTGCTAGTCTGGTATTGTGACGAGACCAATATCGCCACTGTGCATTGGAGGAGCCTGGTTGCCCGCCTGCTGCCTTTAGACTATGGCCCCATGTTGAAACGCTTGAATTTCCCCTGCGGAGACACGAAAGCCGGGTCATTCGGTGCTGGCCCTGTTTGAGCGGTGATACCCCAGATAGCTATGCCATGGAGCCCATTCGTAAAATGAAAGACTATGGGAAAGACTTTGGCTCCATGGCAATTGAACTGTATGTGTGTGCTCTGAGCGCCATTCAGTAATAATGTGCGCTCAGATCTGAGCTATCTGGGGATATGTTGAATGTACCTGTTTTGTGCAATGGCTTCACAGTTATATGTTTTTATGTATTTTATTGTCTTTTGCTGCCATGTGTTCAATGGAGTTTTGCCTCGGTCCTTGGAGATAATTAGATTACTTCCCAATTATCTCCAGGACAGAAGACTCTGTGGAACTGGTTTTTGGCAGAAAAGCCATGTTTCCTTTGGTCAAAAGGACTACAATCTATCTTTTGAACCACTGGACCAATTTGGATGATTTTGACATATGTTTGTATTTGGAGTATGCTGATTCTGAAAATGTAAGTTTATGTGAATATGATGCATACTTTTCAAGTTAAGAATAATGTGGAAAAATTGTATTACTCTGCTTGTGATAATTACATTACCCATTGTGTAAGGTAATTGTATCACAGGCAGAGGGGAGGATTTTGTGTGGGAGTATCTGAGTGTATTGTATGTGTGTATTGGTTGTGTTCCAAAACCCTGTGGGTGGTACTAATGTGTATATAAGAACAATAAACCCACAGCTATGGCTGATCACTGCTTGACCCTCAAAACAGAGCCTTGTCTCGTTCTTGGGGGGATGTATTGAATGCTGTTCCAGCTTGACTGCTAGGAGTGTAAACCTATTCATATGGTTTTTCCTATTCGGCTGTTTACGGCATTCATATGATCTACTAAATGGCAGTTTAATCCTTTTATGCCTGGGGGTGCCGTTACAATTGGTGGCAAGCGGTGGGATCGTTCCTACAGCCAGAAGGACAGCTACAGGAGACACCATTTCTTTGGATTTACAAGTGGGGGCAACGCATGTCCCAGTACAGCGACCCTAAAAGCAACAGAATGGAACCAGCAGTGTTATACAAGGAGGAGGACCTGGATGGCCGGGATGCATTAAGGAAAGGCATCTGGTACCAGGCCCTGGATAACGTACAATAACAGCGGGGTGAGAGTCTCCCCAGTGAAGAGCAACGGTTGCAGAAGTAAGTGGCCCTGCGGATGCCCTTCCTGGGAGAGCAGCCCCTGGAGGAATGGGTGAAGGAACTAGAGCAGCGGGTATGGCAGGAGCTATGGCTGGAGGATGCCTACCAGGTGCTCTGGTGGTATATGGCACAATATATACCCTGGACAGCCGAGCATGACAAGCCAGAGAGAGTTGATGGTCCTGGCTTGTTATGGGAGTCCTTTGCAGAGCCTGACTTTGGGAGCCCTGCACAGGACATTTTCTACGAGAGGGAGGCTAGGCATGACTGGGATGACCCCCATGAGGTATAGCAAGACCTTGCTCACTTAGCAACCCAGGAGTGGGAACTGGAGCAGGACTACCGAGATCTCTCCCACTCCATTGGGAAGGCTCCGTAGGACAGCAGAGTGACAGATCCAGTTCCAGAACCCTTCAGCTGGGAAGATATTGTTGAGATTTACTGGGAGGAACCCCAGACGGCAGGTGGAGATGGGACCGAGGTCTCTCCACCGGCCCTACATGGATGCTGGGCGGTCAGCCCAGATCCCCAGCGGCAGATTGATTTGCAGGGAATAGAGAGCCATGTCTCCTTTCCCCAGCGGCAGTGTACCTTGCAGGGAGAGGAGAGCAGCGTTCTCCCTCCCCAGCAACAGGGTGAGCTACAGGGATGCTGGGCGGTCAGCTCAGATCCCCAGTAGCAGTGTGAATTGCAGGGAATTGGGAGCCCAGTCTCCATTCCCCAGCGGCAGTATGAGTTATTGGGAATTGGAATCCCAGTCTCCATTCCCCAGTGGCAGAGTGTCCTACAGGGATAGAGAGCCCAGTCTCCTTTCCCCAGCAGCAGGACTCTGTACTGGGAGCAGAGACAGTCAGTCTCCCTCCCCCTCGTCTGGAAGTATATATGGGAGAGGAGCTTGTTAAACCCTCTCCTCAGCGGCAGCTTAACGTACCAGGGGGAGACAGTAAGCCCCACAACCGTGCTGATGGGACCGTGGTCTCTGCACTTACAGCACAGGGGGTAGGGACAGTTGGTCCTTCCCCCCAGTGACAGGGCTGTTTAGCCAAAGGGGAGACAGTCGGTCCCCCCCTTCAGCAGCAGAGCTGTGTATCTAAAGGGGAGAAAGTGGGGCTCCCTCTCCAACATCCAGGCTCCAACCAGGCTACTCCCGTGGTAGTGCTGGCACCAGGGCAGAGTACCGCTGGTCCAGCTTACCAGTCACCCACACAGCCATGGTGAGGCACCTGGACATGGACAAAGTTCTCCTCTACCCAGGTATAGTAACCAGTTATTGTGGGTGGGCTGTATTACTGATTGTGTTTGGTGGGAGGGCTGCTGGACTAACAAGGGCACTGACTGGCAGGAGGTCAGATACCCTGTGTAACGGACCGTTTTGCACACAAGGGGCAAAAACCGTTTAGGCGATCGGCCCCCTTTCCAGAGATTCAGGCACAGCTACTGCAGAACACCAAAACTCACGAACTGGATACAAAATAGCACTCCAACTCCCGAACTGGAACCTCCCAAATAGCTGCTAGCAGACGAACAGAAAAAGCAGACGAACAGCTTACACTCCTGGCAATCAGTCTCTAACAGCATACAGTGAATCCCCCCAAGAACGAGACAAGGCTCCGTGTTGAGGGTCAAGCAGTGGTCTCAGGTGCTGGCACACCCAGCCTGGTTTTTATTACAGTCTTGCAAATACAGGACCGCCCACAGGGAGGTATAAAACAACCAATCACATCACAGTTACATCCCACACATTCCCTCCCCTTATCCTGAGAGGAAACTCAATTACACATACAGTTAAAACATACTTTCTACCCAACTTTCATAACTCTAAAACCATACATCACATTCACATAAAATTACATATTCACAATCAATCCATTCAGGGGAACAACATATTAAAAAATGGCACGAATCAGACTAGGGGTTCAAAAGTTAAGGGAAAGTCCTTTGTGACTAAATGAAGCATGGCTTTCTGGCCCAAACCAGTTTCAGAGTCTTCTATCCTGGAGAGTAATTCAATTATCTCCCAGGACAGACACAAGACTCCATTAAGCACATGGTTGCAAAAAGACACAAAGACAGTAAAACACTTTAAAATACATAAAGTTACATTTTACACATAACACACAGACATGTAACATATCCCCAGATAGCTCAGGTCCGAGCGCACATTATTAAGTGAGTGGCGCTCAGACCACACGAATACAGTTTAATCGCCATGGAGCCAAAGTCTTTACAGTCAGTTTCATATGAATGGGCTCCATGGGATTCCTATCTGGGGTATAACACATTCAAACAAATCTACCGAACCCCAGGCAGAAAAGCACGAATGAAGCTTTTCTGCAGGTAAAAAAGATGTCTTTTAACAGGGGGCCATAGTCCAGGGGCAGCAGGCGGGCAACCAGGCTTCTCCAATGCAATGTGGCGAGATAGGTCTCGTCACACCCTGTTAGTCTGTTTGGAAAAGGGGAGAGATGTGACGAGACCAATCTCGCCACTGTGCATTGGAGGAGCCTGGTTGCCCACCTGCTGCCTTTAGACTATGGCTCCATGTTGAAACGCTTGATTTTCCCCTGCAGAGACACGAAAGCCGGGTCATTCAGTGCTGGTCCTGTTTGAGCGGTGATACCCCAGATAGCTATGCCATGGTGCCCATTCGTATAACGAAAGACTATGGGAAAGACTTTGGCTCCATGGCAATTGAACTGTATATGTGTGCTCTGAGCGCCATTCAGTAATAATGTGCGCTCAGATCTGAGCTATCTGGGGATATGTTGAATGTACCTGTTTTGTTCAATGGCTGCACAGTTATATGTTTTTATGTATTTTATTGTCTTTTGCTGCCATGTGTTCAATGGAGTTTTGCCTCTGTCCTTGGAGATAATTGGATTACTTCCCAATTATCTCCAGGATAGAAGACTCTGTGGAACTGATTTTGGGCAGAAAAGCCATGCTTCCTTTGGTCACAAAGGACTACGATCTATCTTTTGAACCACTGGACCAATTTGGATGATTTTGACATATGTTTGTATTTGGAGTATGCTGATTCTGAAAATGTAAGTTTTCAAGTTATAAATAATGTGGAAAAATTGTATTTCTCTGCTTGTGATAATTACATTACCCATTGTGTAAGGTAATTGTATCACAGGCAGAGGGGAGGATTTTGTGTGGGAGTGTCTGAGTGTATTGTATGTGTTTATTGGTTGTGTTCCAAAACCCTGTGGGTGGTACTAATGTGTATATAAAAACAATAAACCCACAGCTCTGGCTGTTCACTGCTTGACCCTCAAAACAGAGCCTTGTCTCATTCTTGGGGGGATTTATTGTATGCTGTTCCAGCTTGACTGCTAGGAGTGTAAACCTATTCATTTAGTTTTTCCTATTCGGCTGTTTACGGCATTCATATGGTTCCTTGTTCGGCGGATTGGTGTTCTGCAGTAGCTGTGCCTGTGTCTCTGGAAGGGAAGATCTACTAAACAGCGGTTTAACCCTTTAATGCCTGAGGGTGCCATTACAGGTATCCTCTCTCCTCTCTGCTATTTCACCCTACTCCACCTCCTGCGTTCCCTGACGTCCCTTCCGTTCCCGATCCTTCTCCTCCTCCTCCTCCTCCTCCTCTTCCTGCTGACCTGTCTCCTCTCTTCTCTGTCCTCTCGGCCTTAACCCATCCTACTACCCCTATTCCTCCCACTACGTCTTCCGATCCTCCTCCTCCTCTTCCCGCTGACCTGTCTCCTCTCTTCTCTGTCCTCTCGGCCTTAACCCATCCTACTACCCCTTCTCCTCCCACTACGTCCTCTTATCCTCCTCCTCCCATTGATCTGTCCCTTCTTCTCTCTGCCCTCTCAACCCTAACCCATCCCACTACCTCCCATCCCTCTGCCCCTACTCCTCCTGCTACACCCTCTGATGTTCTTCCTAGTATCCCACCGGCCGATCTGTCATCATTGCTCTCCACCTCTAAGTCCCAGCCCTCTTTCCCTGCCCCCTCCGCTTCATCTTCTCTCGCCCCATGTACCCTTGGTCCCTCCGACCCTGTCCGCTCACCTGTCGCGTCCAACCCAGCCTGCCCCTACCTCCGCCTCCTCCATGCCCCTGGCCCCGTACACCCGTGAGACAAAACCCAGTTATCCACTCATGGTGGTCAGTTCTGATGAGTTTGCCACTTTGGGCCAGCACTATGCAATGGGTGTCTATCTGGCAGCCTCAGGCTTCCATCCTACCATGTCACAGTTGGGCAGCCCACATAACCTTGTTACTGCCTTCCCGAACCAGGCCCCTGCTATCCCGGCCGCTCCGGCCCCAGCCTCCCCTGATGTTGCTTCCTATCAAGAGGGTCCCATTGCTCCCGGGGATGACGATGTAGAAGAGTGTGGCCCGCTCCGCTCTCAGGATAATAGACCCCCACAGAGACAGGCTCTCCATGTACCCCCAGTTACCGAAGGTGCTCCACCCATGTATGTCACGTTCAACCCCTCGCAAGCTGCTACTTTGGTCACTTCCCTCCCCGATCCAGAGAAACAACCAATGCCCTTCTTCCGCAGAATGGCTCAGATCCGTAAAACATACTCCGCTGGTTGGCAGGATCTTTATAGTCTGTGTGAAATTAAAGCTGGTGATGCCTATTGGCCGATAATGGCGAGGAGTTTCACTGACGCTCCTCTTACTACTGACACGGACTTCCAGTCTGGTATTACTTTCTGTGAACAACTTCGTGCTTGGGCACAAGACAAATTGGCTGACCAAGCCACATGTATAAATGATATTGTTCAGGACAAACTTGAGTCTGTTGAGAAATACCATTAACGACTAACCCAAACCTTTTCAGATTTAGGGTTTAGTACATATA
This sequence comes from Pelobates cultripes, assembly GCA_933207985.1. Classification (NCBI taxonomy): domain Eukaryota; kingdom Metazoa; phylum Chordata; class Amphibia; order Anura; family Pelobatidae; genus Pelobates; species Pelobates cultripes. Next base: position 164,204,884 of record OW240912.1, read on the forward strand.
ATAAAGCACATACCCAGATGTTGTCCGCCTCCTTTGTAGCTGGTTTGAGAGATCACATACGTAAGTGCTTAATCCTCTCCCGTCCTGAGTATCGAATAATCCCTCTGGACACCCTTTTGTTGGTAGCTAAGGGTCTAGAGTCAGTGTCTCAGCCTGTACAGAGAAGAGCTAGCCCACTGATGCTCCTATTGCTGGGACTGCCCAAGTTACCCCGGGTTATACTGTACCACAAGCCACGGTTCCTACTCGGAATCAGCCATCAGCAGCCAGAACCTGTTATAACTGTCATCAGGTTGGCCACTTTCAAAGAGATTGTCCCCATCCAAGATTACACAGGTCACTGCTCCCCCGGTATTCTAATCCTTCAGCTACCGCTTATGGATATTTCCCTCCAGGATACTTTCAGTCACCGCCTCCTCCCCCGGTTCCATACTTCCCACCACCCGAGTATTCTCAGGCTCCGCCACCACCTCCAGATGCCCGTACTTATCCTCCAGTTCCTGCTGACGGGTTTGATACTGAAGGTTTCCAGGAGAATCGCCCTGTATATAGGGAAAACCGTACTACTCGTCCCGCTCCCCAGGCTAGTCTCCCTACCACTTCTGCACGTCTCTACACTGGCCCCGACCAGGCCCATTTAGATTTATTACAATAGGTAGCCGGCAAGCCTGTGTCTGATACCCCTGCCATGGCAGTGTCTACAGGGGATGGGGGAGGGCCTCTCGCCACAGTTATCCTGCCCGTTAAGAGTCATCCCACTACCTTCTTAGTTGACACAGGTGCAGCCCGCAGTGTTCTTAGAGAACAAGACCTGCCAGACCCATCCTACCTGTCAGACACCGATGTATCCTGCGTAGGTATTGACGGTTCTCCCCGCAGTAATCCACTAACTAATCTCCTACGTATGGGTTCTGATATCCTTTCACGATTTGTTGTTTCCTCCACCTGTCCCATTAACCTTTTTGGGTGCTGATGTCCTGTCCTGCCTTCAAGCCTCAATCACTTTCACTGCAGATGATCAGGTCCAATTACTCACACCCCTGTCACGAAAAGACACTTCTGTCCTCTGTTCCCTACCCTTATTGCTACATCTCTCATCTCCAGTAGGGGAATCAATGGTCACGGATACCCCCAGTGCTCTGGACAGAATCCCTGCCAAACTTTGGTCTATAGGCCCAGATGACATGGGCCTCCTAAAAGTTCCACCAGTCGTGGAAGACCTCAGTATCCGTTGAAACCTGCACAGGCCTTCGCCATCTCCAAGCAAGTTGACAGCCTCCTGGCCAAAGGTCATCAAATGTGTTTCCTGTCAAGAAGAAAACTGAAAAGGGCCAACCAGACCAGTACTGCATGGTCCAGGATCTGCGTGCCGTTAATGATGTCACCATCAAAGACACCGCTGTTGTCTCCAATCCACACACCCTGTTGTCACAGGTTCCACCCACAGCCAAGTTCTTCACTGTGGTCGACCTTGCTAATGCCTTCTTCAGCTTGCCTCTGGATCCGTCCTGCCAGCATCTCTTTGCGTTTACTCATGACTGCCAACAGTATACATGGACTATCATGCCTCAGGGGGCACGGAGTTCTCCTACTCAGTTTGCAAGGGCCACGTCCATGGTCCTGGAACCCTGGCAAAAGGTTCACACAGACGTGGTCTTGCTCCAGTATGTTGATGACCTACTTCTCTGCGCTGCTGACCTTCCAACTGCAGAGCGCATTTCCGAAGATCTTCTATGCTTTCTGGCTGAAGAAGGTTGTAAAGTCTCTAAATCCAAACTCCAGTGGTGCCGGCCCTCTGTGGTCTTTTTGGGACACTGCCTCTCCCATGGCACCCATCATCTTATCAGGAATACAATTCTTGCTATTTTAAATCTGCACGCCCATCTACTCATCAGATTCTACATACCTTTTTAGGCCTCATTACGTATTGCAGATCCTGGATTCCTGAAGCTTCCCAGCTTATGCAACCACTATATGACGCTTTGAAGAGCGACCCGTTCTCACTTTCACCTCATGCACTAGCCTGCTTCTCAGCCCTGCAAAAGGCAATTTCTTCCACACCTGCTTTGGGCCTACCCAACTACCAATTGCCTTTCAAACTGTTTGTTTCAGAAAAGATGGGCCATGCTTCAGGGGTCCTTACACAATCCCATGGTTCCAGACAGAGACCCATTGGCTATTTTTCCTACATGCTCGACCCTGTTGCCAGAAGTAGTCCTTCCTGCCTGCGGGCAGTGTTTGCTGCTAGTGCTAGTG